>JAFMSR010000014.1:16451536-16871536 GCA_022818135.1 Saxidomus purpurata
ACAGCTTATCTTCTTTTATATAACATTCAATAGCGTGCATAAAGAAAGGTATATTATATAAATTATATATATACATGTATATAAAAATACAATATTTAGTTTACTTTTAAGTGAGACTGCGTAAAAACGCAATTCAGGTTGTAATGAGAACTGAAAAATATTTTGAATAAACTATATGTTCTTTTCTGTTTTTAAATATATATTTAAAATATTTTCCGTTTTGAGATCCTTTCGGCATTTCGTGCACTCATTTCCCCCGTCTTAGAGGGTAAGTTTAAAAAGTTTGCACATAATTAATGCGTGATATGTATCGTGTTCTTTTTTAAAAAGGAAACATAAAATTTCAAAAACAATACAAAAATCCCTTTTAATTGTGTTTCCATCCCAGTCAAAAAGTGCAAGTTTATCATGTAAATACTGTACAAACTAGCAAAGCGTGTCGGAGGTTTTGTTATCTATCGATCGCGTGGTCGGTAGGCGGAGCGATCGATACTTTCGCGTCATGTCAATTTAACTGTGCTATGTGCGAATAACAACTGTAAACATGCGCTGTGGGGAAGTGGTGCAAGACAGACCAGATCAATCTTCTGTTTGAATGTCACATACGATAAGAACATACATATTACAAATAAAAACAGTACATACAAATTCAAACGATTGAAGAAAGGTCTATAGCTTACGGGCTGCATTACACATTTTTTTCTGTTTTAGAAATTACTACACTGTAAGCTGATTACGAAAGATAATCATATGCATATCATGGAAAAGTACGGATATTTATGGAAATTTACAGAAACATACGGAGCATGATAGTTTGATTTTCAAATTTCTGATGTTATTTTGTTGACAACTTTCTTATTTATGAACGATTAGATTTATATTTACCTAAAAATGAATTTCTTTAAAAAAAAGATATAATTTACGTACATTCCGAGAAGGAACTCACGTGATCAAAATCACCCGCCATTTATCGAGGACGCTGCATGTCAAGGCCCAGTGAACGGTCTCTCTTTAAATTATGATGGTGACTTTGAATTATAATAGTGAAAAACGTTCATGTTTTTAAGAAGTATACAAATACTATTGAAAAACTAACCTGATTCTTTTCTAATAATCCTACTAAAATCTATTTAATGAGATGTTACCACTGTTGCAACCTTCACTTGTGAGTGGGGACTTCACAAAACACACTTTGACAAAGAAACACAGGAAGTTAACTGTTTGTTAAAAACAGGACAAAAAATGGTTTGTCACTTGTAAGCTAATAAGTGGAACAATAGAAAAAAGAACTACAGTCAAACTTGTATTAAGCGACCACGCAAGGGAAAGGCCAAAACCGGTCGCTTAATAAAATAGTCTCTTAATACAAAGTATCACCGGAAACTGCAACCGTTATCCATGAACATCGTTATGTCACATGGTAATTTTCCAAAAGCAGCAAATTAGTTTGAACTTGAAAGTACCAAAAATCGGTAAATACTCGACAATTAACACCTGCAAACATAAGTATGAATGATAATCCTTATGAGATTTGACACTTCCGTGCCTAATTTGAACGTTAAATGCAACATCAAAGCGGTCAGTTTTCATAGAAAGGATCTGTTTGCACATAAATGGTCGCCTAATACAAATAAAAGACCGATTGTTGGTCGCTAATTACTGGTCGCTGGTCGCGTTAGACAAAAGTCGCTTAATGCAATAGCAATACAGTGTAAAAAAGCTCGGGAGGATTCAGAAGTGGTCGCTTAAGACAAAGGTCGCTTAATACACGTGGTCGCATTGGCAAGTTAGACTGTACATCATACAGAGAAAATTAATTTTAATACCAATTACATGGATATATTAATAACTGAGAATGGTTATTAAATACTTAGATGTGGTTTCCCTCCACATGTCCTATGTTTAAATTAATTATTATGGTATGAGAGGCCTAATAGTGAGTTTCAAAGGCACCTAGAATTGTTATTTTCATTATCTATTTCCTTCTACACATTCAAAATTGACCCTGCCCCTGGGTCATTGATCTTTCTTTAAAAGTCTTCTTGTCTCAAACCACAAGGCCTAGAGCTTAGGTATATGGAAGTTAACATTGTCTAATGGTCCTTTACCAAGATTGTTCAAATTCATGACCCCTGGTCAAAATAAACCTGCTTATGGGACTCAGATGAGTGATATAGGGCCATCATGGCATTTAAGTTTAGAAAACAACACCTGATTATTGGTGGATAGTATAAAATTAGACAAAGAATACAGATATTCAATATGGCTCATCTAGCATCAGAAACAGAGCATTGATCATTGGTTTGTAGCAATGGGATAAAAATTAGCCTCACATGAGTTTGGAATGATATAATTTGACAGTATCTTTGTGAGTGATGTTTGGGTGTCTGTGACCTTGACCCTGACCTTGTCATTTCTCTGACCTGAGCAATATGGGGCCGTCATGGTCCTCTCTTTAGTTTTAGATTGTCACAAAGAGGATTTCAATATGACATTCCTTTTGAGTTTTAAAATCAGTTTTTTGTGTATTATTGTTCAATATTTTGTCGCATTTTAGCTCACTTGTGATGAGCTATTTTGATCACCCTGTGTCAGTTGTTTGTCGTCAGCATTTGTGACATCTCCTAAACCAACTGGACAAATTTGATTAATTTACGTAACAGGAATGTCCTTTGAATGGTCCTCTTACCAGACTTATATAAGAAAATTTGAAAGTGTCTGTTGTTTGATAAATTTAGTGTGGCATGTTGTTGTAAATTTAAACTAAAAAAAAATATTATTTTTTCGGAACTATTGGACTGGTACCCAGAGGTGTATAGTAACGATGCAAATTACTTGTACATCCAAGTAAATTTATGATTTTTAAATCTGTGAAACCTATTCTTTATCACCTAATTGTTTAAGGCCTTTCTTTACAGCTGTAAATGTACTGGAAATTAAGAAAATAAATCTAACACATGTTGTGTAAAAATTTGGTTACCATGGTAACTCTTCAATTTATAGTCTAATTTTTCACCAGATTAGATTGGGGTATGACGTTGGGTGGGTGGGCAGCGTCGAACAGGCAGTTTATGGTCAATAACTTAAGTTAAGAATGAGGTATTGCCATGAAACTTAGTATTTGGGTAGCTTATAAATTATGGAGATGTAGCTTGGGGTTGCTTTAAGGGCTTCTTAAGCCAACATGTAGTTTGCTGTGACTAAAAGTAGAAAAAACGGTTTCTGGTCTATAACTTGAGGTGGGAATAAGATAATACAATGAAAATTGGTTTCTGGGTAGCTTATGTTGAGATGAAGCTTGGAGTTGTATTTAGGGTCCCTGGGGTCAAGTTCACTATTACTAAAAAGAGATAAACTTTCCGCATGTAACATGTGGTATGAATGGCCAATAACTTGAGGTGGGAATGAGGTATTGCCATAAAACTTGGTATGTGGGTAACTTATATGTAGTTTTTGGTTGCTTTTGTAGTCCCTAGGTCCAAGGTCAAGGTCGCTGTTACAAAAAATAGAAAAAACAAGTTTCAAGTTAATAAATCTAGTGGGGAATGAGGTATTGTCGTGAAACGTTGAAATGTTGAAAACCTGGTTTTGTGGCATTGCAAATTTTCTCGCACAAAATCTCAGGAGACACATTTCACATTCATATTTAATTTTACAACCCATGACAATAAAGTCATCATTCAAAACCATGTAAAATCTAGGTAAAATTCTCTGGTTTCTGGGTATACTATAATATGTAATGCAGTGTAGTGTAAATACAAATGTATGTAATGTAATTTTATTTAAGTAACTCATATTTATAGACTTGATAATGTTTGTGTTGTTTATTTTGTAGCATATGATAGTAAATCACCTACTTACACCTGGCACTGGCAAGAAACAAAAGTCAATTCAGTGCAAGTTTTGGTGTTCAGTTTAACATAAATACTATAGTTGGTACACAGATTCCTACTCTATACAGGAAGAAGAAAAGCAGTTATTATATCCGCACAGTCAGTGAATTGGTCAATTAGTTGGGTTTTCTTGTCTGCTCCATATCTCCTAAAACTTTTGGAGAATTTTAATCAAACTTGGGTCAAAAGGTGACATTCAGAACGCATGTTCCAAGCCTATTTAATAAGGTCAAGTCACATGTTGGGGTCATTGATTTTTTTGTGACCGCTTAATATTTTCTGAAGCCTATGAATGATTTTCATGAAACTCTTACTTCAGGCTATGCGCGAAGAACCCATTTTCCAACCCTACCGGGTCAAGATCACACATTAGGATCATTGGTTTTTTGTGTCTGTTCCATATCTCCTGCTCGCTCTCATTGAAGATTCAACTATATATCATATATAGAAAGGATGTGCAGAACCATGTTCCAAACCCACTGGCTCATTGTCACACTGAGGGGTCAAAGGTCATGAGACTATACTTACTAAACCTCTTGAAGAATTTTGTTGAAAGTTAGGTCAAGATGTTCATCTAGTTCAGTTGATCAAGGTCAATGTCACATTTATGGGTCAAAGGTCATGAGACTATAACCCCCTTTAACCTTTTGAAGGATATTCATGAAACTTAGCTAAAATGTTCACCATATCAAAATGATGCGCATAGCCTGTGTTTCAGCCATCTTGGTTCAATGTCAACGGGGGGGGGGGGGGGGGGGGGGGGGGGGGGGGGGGGGGGGGGGGGGTTGGGGTGGGGGTGGTTTTGGGGGGGGGGGGTGGGTAGTGAGTTTTTGTTAATTTTTTTAATTTAGTTAATTTTTTTGTTTTTTTTTGGTTTGGTTTGTTTTTTTTTAAAAATTTTTTAAATATTTTTTTTTTGGTTTGAGAGGGGGGGGGAATTTTTTTTTTTTTTTTTTTTTTTTTTTTTTGTGGTGGTTGGGGGTTTGTGGGGGTGGGGGGGGGGGGGGTGGGGGGGGGTGTGTTTGGGGGGGTGTGGTTTTTTTTTTTTTTTTGGGGGGGGGGGGGGGGGGGGGGGGGAGGGGGGGTGGGGGGTTTTTTTTTTTTTTTTTTTTTTTGGTTTGGTTTGGGGGTGTTGGGGGTGGGGGGGGGGGTGTGGGTTTGAAAAGGAGAGAGGGTGGGGGGGGGGGGGGGGTGGGTTTTGGGGGGGGGGGGGGGGGGGGGGGGGGGGGGGGGGGGGGGGGGGGGGGGGGGGGAGGGAGGAAAAAAAAAAAAAAAAAAAAAAAAGAATTAATTTTTGTATGGATGGATTTTTTTTTTTTTTTGGGAAAAAAATGGGGTTTGAAAAAAGGGTAAATTTGGGTTATTTTTTTTTTTTTTTTTTTTTTTTTTTTTTTTTAGAAAAAAAAAATTTTTATTTTTTTTTTATATTTTGGTGGGGGTTTTTTTTTTTTATATTTCAAAAAAAAATTTTTTTTTTTTTTTTTTTTTTTTTTAAAAATAAAAAAATTTTTTAAAAATTTTTTTAAAAAAATTTTTTTTTTTTTTTTGAATTTTTGTATGAACCATGGTCAAGGTCATACATAAGGATAAAAGGTCATGAGACTATTTTTTTTGTCCACTCTATAACTCTTGCACTACAAATGTTGAATTTCAAATATTGATCATGTATAGACATTAACATAAACACAATTATGTTGTAGAATAAGCAATTTCTAATGACAATGCAGGTTGGTCGGGTCACTTTAATCACGTTCAGTGATAATTCTAGTTTATACAATAAAACCTTCTTCAGGTAGCAGAATTCGAGCTGCAGTAGCGTTGATATCATTTGATGAATTCCATCGTCATTCTGCTCAGGTCATTCAACAAGCTGTGTTCAGAGATCCCAAATCTACCACATGGAGCTCCTATCTCAAGTTTGATGCAAACAACTTGGTAAATATTTTCTTTACACTGTTTCATTCAGTATTCTGTGGACTACTGTAAACCTAATTAAATGGATTTCGATTGTTTTAAGTTAGAGGTTTTTGCTGTCCACAAACTTAAATAACCACACAAAAAACAGTTATATGAAAGAATTGCGAAACTGCATGGATCTATTTTCAAATAGCTTCATACAATTGTTGCCAATACACAAAGGGTGTGTCATGCACCTTCCGGGGTGTGTGTGTGTGGGGGGGGGGTGGTGGGGCTTCTTTAAATGTCAAGGTCACACTTAGGTCTCAGAACCTGTAATGTAGTGTTATATACCAGTACATCATGTCTGTGCTGTAATTTCTATGTTCATAGTCTGATTTTGAAATAACTTCATATAGTTGCTGCCCATACCACAAGGGTGTGTTGTGCACCACACCTAGGAAGATGCCTTGAAGGTCAAAAAATCATTTAGGGCACAAAACATGATACAAGGTTTATTAAGAAAGGCTATATCTTTTCAGTCCATGAAAGGTGTATGGTGTTACCCCTGTCCAAGTACTCATTTGTTTGTTTGTATGTGTGTCTTTTGTCTATTTGTAAATTGCTTCCAGTCCATAACTTTGTTGTACATGATGGTATTTTGAAATAAATTGACGCAAGTGTTAACCATAACAAGAATTTTGGCATGCACAAGAACCCAAGATTGTATGCTAAAGATAAATATGTGTGATTGACAAAATCCTGTTACAAGCAAATGACACATTTCTATGTCTAAAAAGACAGTGTGGCCATTCTTTGCCCTGTGGACACATTTCTAGTTAGAAACTTGAGCCAAATGTTCACCTCATGGAGACTACAACAATGACCATGCTTCAACCAAGCCTGCTATCAAGGTCAAAGTCACGTTTAGGGTAAAAGGTTGTGTTTCTATATCTCACAGACCATTTTGAATCATTTTCGTGAAACTTCTGGTAAATGTCATGAAGAGGATGTGAAGAATCTGTTTCTCAACCAAGCTTGTCTCAAGGTCATGGCCACACTTCAGGGGCAAAGGCCACCAGATTATGTCTCTTTAGCCCTTTGAAGGATTTTCATTAAAATTGGGGAGAATGTACATCTCATCATAATGACAAAGTTCAAGGTCACTCTTAAGGTCATAGGCATGTGACTATCTCTCCCTAACCCCTTGAAAGATTTGCATTAAACTTTGGTCATATGTCCATCTCATCCCATCATAATTATGTTTGGCGACTTCATATTGCATGGCAATAATCCATCCACTTGTTTCATTACAGGTAATCTCTTCAATTGACATACAGAGTATAGAGCCAGTTGACAGAAAAATGAGTGATAGTTTGACAAAATCCATACAGCTAGCCATTGAGATTGCTACAAGGTATGTACATTGGATTGACAGAGCATGCTAGAACTTGGCACTGCATGCAGTAAATAGTGCCGACCCAGCGACCTTTCATGGGAGAAAATAAAAAAGTCACTATACACAGGGAGTCACCTATAATACACAGACTATAAAAATCATATAATTAGTAAATAGGGTGTTCACTTAGTTAAGAAATCAAACTGTTTAGTATTGTAATTTGTTAATGTAAGCAGTACATTTATTCTACTTAAACAAGGAGCTTAAAGTAACAGTGACTCACAGGAACTTTCCTATTGACGCACTTTTAAACCATTAATTATTGTGTATTTTATTCCTGGTTTCAGGTCTTTTTTATTTCCTCAATCACATTTAACAAGGGTTAACCACAAAACGCTTGTTAGTCCTTCTTTATTTCATATAAGTGCTGCATTTTTGTGGTCAACACTTTTTAGCTCACCTGAGCTGGCTCAGGGTGAGCTATTAGGATCGATGAATGTCCGTCGTCGGGTCCGGTCCGTGCCACATTTAGTTGTAACACTCTATGGTCACATCTTTTCCTCAATTGTCACGGAAACTTGGTCAGGATGTTTGCCCCAGTAATTACTCGGACGAGTTCGAATATGGGTCATCTCGGATGAAAAGACGAGGTCACATGACCCACAAAATAGAAAAATCTTGTTAAGGCTTTAGAGGCTACTGTTTCAGTCCAAATATCCGGCAATTTGTCAGAAAGGTTGTTTGGTTGATTTCTAGCTTAAGTTTTAATATGGGTCACCTGGGGTCAAAAACTAGGGTCACACAGCCCAAATATGGAAAAACCTTGTTAACACTCTAGAGGTAACATTTTCAGCCCAAATATCCTGGAAATTTGTCAGAAAGGTTGTTAAGATGATTTCTAGCTCAAGTTCGAATATGGGTCATCTGGGGTCAAAAACTAGGTCACAGAGCCCAAATATGGAAAAACCTTGTTTACACTCTAAATGTTACATTTTCAGCCATTGGAATTTGTCAGAAAGGTTGTTTTGATGGTTTCTGGTTTTAATAATGTGTTGTTTATTGAACACCTCATTTGCTAATTTTATTGCGGTATTTTAACACCACAAAGATTGATAAAGACATTTGTCTTGCAATCAGCACACATCTTGGATCTCTCTATGGTAAGGCCAGAGTTTGTATATCTCTTGGTTTATGCGACTGCTTGTACTATTTTTTGAAAAGGTAGAATAACAATGACATTATGAACTGACATTTTATTAGCTCGACTATTCGAAGAATAAGGAGACTATTGCACTCGCCCCAGCGCGGGCGCGGCGTGGGGCGGGGGGTCAAGGCGTCTGCGTTGGTTAAAGTTTTTCATAAAGTCAAATATCTTGAATACTATCAAAGGTATTGACTTTGGTTGAAACTCAAACTATATGTTTACCATCAACATCTTCACCCTGGGGAAACAAACCCCACATAACTCTGTTTTGATTTTTGACAGATTTATGCCCCGTTTTAACTTAGAATTTTTGGTTAAAGTTTTTATAAATTTAAATCAAATATCTTGAATACTATCAAAGGTATTGACTTGAAACTCAAAGTATGTGTCTACCATCAACATCTTCACCTGAGGAACAATCCCCATAACTCTGTTTTGATTTTTGACAGATTTATGCCCCTTTTAAAACTTAGAAAATTTTGGTTAAAGTTTTTATAAATTCAAATATCTTGAATACTATCAAAGGTATTGACTTGAAACTCAAAGTATGTGTCTACCATCAACATCTACACCTGAGGAAACAATCCCCATAACTCTGTTTTGATTTTTGACAGATTGATGCCCCTTTTAACTTAGAATTTTTGGTTAAAGTTTTTTTTAAATTCAAATATCTTGAATACTATCAAAGGTATTGACTTGAAACTCAAAGTATGTGTCTACCATCAACATATACACCTGAGGAAACAATTCCCATAACTCTGTTTTGATTTTTGACAGATTTATGCCCCTTTTTAACTTAGAAGTTTTGGTATTTTTTTTTAAATTCAAATATCTTGAATACTATATAAGGTATTGACTTGAAACTCAAAGTATGTGTCTACCATCAACATTATACACCTGAGGAAACAATTCCCATAACTCTGTTTTGATTTTTGACAGATTTATGCCCCCTTTTAACTTAGAAGTTTTGGTATTTTTTTTGTAAATTCAAATATCTTGAATACTATATAAGGTATTGACTTGAAACTCAAAATATATGTTTACCATCAACATCTACACCTGAGGAAACAATCCCCATAACTCTGTTTTTATTTTTGATAGATTTGTGTCCCTTTTTAACTTTGAATGTTTTGTTAAAAGATAGAATACTATCGAACGTATTTACTGTCAACATCTTCACCAATGTTTTTGATTTTTGACATATTTATGCCCTTTTTAACTTAGAATTTTGTCACAGTTTTTCCAGACTAAAAGGAAATACTCAAAAAGGCTTTCTTTTGAAATGTCATAGAATAATTATGCAGCATGAAGCGGTCATGCTTTTTAATTCTATACATATCAATTTTGAAAAGTTACAAAATTATTCATGATCAAATATACAAGGTCATGTATTTCTTTGAAATTATCCCCCCATCCTCCCTCCAGTTGGCTTGCAGAATCCAGAGTAAGGCCTTGAATGCAATGTACATTTACAAAGGTCTTTGAACAAGTTTCATATCTTTGACCTTAGTTCTTATAGACAATTACACAATACTCCGTTCTTAGACAAAAACCCCATTTTACCAACAAGCTTTCGAATAGTCGAGGGTGCTGTCATGTGACAGCTCTTGTTTTTATTATTTCCGCTGTTCCGACTCCATATACTAGTTAATGAAGTGTCAGAACAGTAGGGATATATAATTGAAAGTAATTATTTTAAAGTGTTTATTTTGTTCGAAAATGACAATTATTGACAGGTGCAGTAGACTGATGTTCAATATGTGCTCTGTTCAATACAGTAGGAAAAGTCCTTCATACTCAATTTTTTAGAAAACTTTCCATAAACCAAGCAATATAAAAACTCTGGCCTAAAATTGGCACTATATAAAGTTTTAAATAGCGATGATGCAATACATGTTCTTGACCCCTAGTTGAACTTCCATGTTAAAGATTTTGGTAGTAATTTTTACATTCAGGTCACAAGAAAGTTCATATATAAAAATTAAATCAATATTTGCAAATAATGAATAGCTTACAGTGCAGATCATGATCAGACAACAAAATAATGAATTGCTTACAGGCAGATCATGGTCAGACAGCAAAATAATGAATAGCTTACAAGCAGATCATGATCAGACAGCAAAATAATGAAATGCAGATCATGATCAGACAGCTAAACAATGAAAGGGCAGATCATGACCAGACAGCTAAATAATGCATAGCAAACAGTGCAATCATGATCAGACAGCAAAAAATAAAAAAGCTGACAGTGCAGATCATGACCACCCAACATACAATGAATAGCTTACAGTGCAGATCATGATCAGACAGCAAAAAAATGAATAGCCAAAAAGTGCAGATCATGATCAGACAGCAAAATAATGAGGCCTAGAGCTTAGATATTCAGCATGTGGCAATAATTGACTCTCTACCAAGATTGTTCAAATCATGACCTCAGGGTAAAAATTAACCCTGCCTGGGGGGTGATTTTACATAGGCTTATTAAGAGGATATCATGAGCCAAAGGTAAGAATTGATCCTTTCTGCTATTAATAACCTTTTATTTTTGCCAATGGTAGACAGGTGAGCGATACAGGGCCATCATGGCCCTCTTGTTTATTTAATACTTCTACTTCAGTATTCCAAGGTTTCAAATCTGTGTTATACCAATGTCATGCCTTGTTTATAAACTGGAATATCAAATATTTTTAGCTGTATGGTTTAATACGAGTAATAAGTGTTTGGATGACAACAAATCTTTATCTCTATGAAAACAAAATTTATTAAAGCTTAGATTGATAATTATTGTTAATTACTGACAGTCCTACAATCAGTCTCGTTTGATTGTGAAAATTGTTTTCGGGGAGCCAAATTTCATGGTCACTAGACACATAAGACAGGCAGGCCTTATAAATAAAATAAAAAGCAAAATGCATTGGGAGGAAAACAATATGGTCACATAAGACAGGGAGTCACTATAAACGGGGTCGCTAATGCAGTTTAGACTTTAAATGGAAATTTTTGCACTTGAGATGAGTTTTTCCTTTAAAAATAAAAAACTCCTGCTGGTTATATGTAGAAAACCTGTCCCATATGCTACAAAGTATACAGCTTAAATCTTTGATTTTGGTGCAAAATAATTTGAAATATTGCCAATAGGTGAAAGTGATATCTTTACACAGAAGTAACCAATTTGAATCCCATCAAGAGTGGGCTTTGGCAGTGTCTTGTTAATTTCTTTGATAGATGCTAGTTCAGTAGGTAGGCTACTAAGGGACAAGCATCAAGGAAACATTGTTTTGTTTATACTGTTCTTTGTGGTTTTAAAGAGAAATTGAAGATAATTAAATTAAGGTGCGAGAATGTCAGTTGCATCTGATGTGAAATGGGTTCATTATGAAAGTTTTTCTGCCAACAGTTCGATAGAAGCCTCGGCCCAGCATGAGGCATTGCGTACAGAGCAGGAGGCAAGAGGTCACCTTGAGAGACAAAAACTGACCAATGAGAAGGACTCTGAGAGAGAAAGATGCAAACTACTTGAACTACGCTCTATCAGCGCCGCCGTTGAATCAGCTGGACAGGCCACTGCCGAGGCTGAAGCCCAGGCTGAGAGGGTCCTCATTGAATGTGAAAGTGAAATTGAAGGTTAATATTTCAATTGTTATACTATTAGGCTTGGAAAAATCATTGTGGCACGTATTTTGCTAATATAACAGCTATGATTTCAATTCAGACATCTTGTTTTCATGATTGTGAATATTCTACACAGGGACAGTTTTGTTGCTATGGACTTTACAGTAAAAGGTTAATCATTATTGAACTGTAAGGTTTAATTAAGTTGTCTATGGTAAAAAATACAACACTAAAGTGTACATTTGTTTCAGTTTTGAACCACAGAGAAACTTAAGCTACTTATTAGCTACCTATTGTACTTTCTTTTAGTCAAGGAGAGCTTGCTATGTTTTTCTATCTGCAGCTGCAAGATTAAAAGCACAGGCCTTGGAAATAGAGCACTATGCTAAGCTGGAGACACAAAACATGGTAATTTCAGTTTTATAACATTTTTTGTTTGTGGATGAAAATAGAATTATTAGGAGTACAATGCATGTACACTAGAAATGCATCTTTTGAATTTTATGTAATAATTACACATTCAATACTCTAGTGACTTTAAATGCAGAATCACACGGGTGTACAAGTAGAGTGTCAGACTTTAAATTTAGAGGTCACAGTGCTGAATTCTGCTACGAATGCAAATTTTATTGCAACCACACCTGATTGCTATCCTACAAAGACGCAAGTACTTATAGTATTCAGGGATCAAACATTAAGAAAGTTTAACAAGATAAAGTCATCTCAATATTGAACAGGTTAACTTGTATATTAAATATTTTGTCACTGATTGAAGCTACGCTGACTCTTTGTGCGTGTAACATTATGAATATATAAAGGGACATAACTTCAACTTTGTAATACTTATCATATATCCGGATTATTGTTCTTGAATTTTATGTAACTTCCTGCCAGCACTTCATACAAGACATTGTACAATAAACTTGCTATACTTGATGCTGATTCTTTCTTATTTAATCCACTAAACATAACAGTGAGGAAATTTCATCAGATGATGGTACTTGTACTGAGTATTGGTACAGAGTCTATTACTGGTCAGTCCTAGGAACAATGGCTAGGTTAATAGTCTGACTTTAATTAACTTAAATACTGTTGCAACAGGTGTAAAACAGGTTTCAACCACAAGAAAATGTTCCCATTAGTACCCATTGAATTGGCCTTGGCTACTTTTGTTCTATAGGTAGACTAGCTTATTAACGGTCTCCTTAAGTGACAGTTGGTTTGTCATGTCTCAAACATACAAGGTATCCAAAGCAAAAACTGAACAAGTAGTAAATCTTCTTTCTGCATCTGTCAGCTGTCTCTAGGTTATCTATCTCTGTTTCTTCACCTACTTTTTATTGACCCACCTGTCTACTTTGCTTCTTTGTATAAAAAACACCAGTGATCATTCTGTAGCTTTGATCTTTTACAGGTAAGGAAAGGTGAACTCACATTTGCAAAAAATCAGATAGCGTTGGAGTTACATAGAGAGAAGTCATTGGCAGATATTGAAGTTAAGAAATTTGCTGACATGGTCAGTGCCCTAGGGGCTGATACCCTGGCTGCCATAGCAACTGCAGGACCAGATACGCAGGTAAATGTTGTTGTAACATGTTGCTATAGCAACAGCCAGAAAAGATACACATAAGCAGTTAATGTTATTTTACCTTGTTTCTATGGTTACAGCAAGACTAGATACTGAATTCAATGTTCAGGGGGGGAGGGGGAGGGGTTGATTCAGCACCTTCAGCAATAGTTTTAGTTGTGTTGCTGTAGCCACAGCATGACCATATATGCAGGTAAATGTAGATACTGCTATAGCAACAGCAATGTTTGATATGCAGGTAAATGTTATTGTGTTATAACTGATAAATGAAGCATTGGTTGAAGCTTACAAAAACTGTTAGATCTATATAAGTAGGCACCAGGAGCACCAACCTACCATAAGCTGTGTAGATAACATACATTACGGTACCAGCTTAAAAATTAACCTCACCTTTATGATTACAGGTGAAACTGTTATCCAGTCTTGGTCTTGAATCTACACTGATTACAGATGGCAACAGTCCCATCAATTTGTTCATGACAGCACAGGGCCTGGTACAGACACAGGCGGCAAATTTCTGAGACTATACAAGCCAGTGATGTAGCATGTTCGGAAACATTTGTGAATTACATTCTGGCTTGTGACACCAGGAAATTACATGTACCTGATTTGGTATACACTCGTTACTGTTTCTGGCAGTTCGTGAATTTAAAAATTGATCATGAATTAGAGAGTAATGAAACATGTAGAG
Source organism: Saxidomus purpurata (assembly GCA_022818135.1). NCBI lineage: Eukaryota > Metazoa > Mollusca > Bivalvia > Venerida > Veneridae > Saxidomus > Saxidomus purpurata. The sequence continues at coordinate 16,465,820 of JAFMSR010000014.1, forward strand.
AATTTACGATAGGATACAAATCGAGGTTTGACCGCAAAACTGTTGTAAGTCCTTTATTTCATATAAGTTACTACAGTTTTGCGGTCAACCTTTGATATACGAATAAGGAGAATGCTAAATTATTCCATTTTGTATTTTATAAGATACTTTATTATGTATTTGGTTACTGCATGTAAGCATGTTGCCTTTCTTGTTCTGTAGCATCAAATCTAAGTTAGAGTAAATGTTAATTTCTTTTACACCTTTTTACTCTATTTTATAATGAATTGTACTGCTTGATTATGAATGAAAGAAAATTTTATACATTACTAGATATTTTTCCACATTTAACATGTATTAAAATAGCTGCAATAATTTTTATAACTTATTACACGTTATTATAGTTTTCAAGTTTTCATAGATGCTTAATTTTTGTGTTGACAAGTTACTGACCAAATTTGATGTCACAGTTGTACTGTTCATTATTTTGTTTTCTGTTATTAACTAGTTGTTACTTTGAATGTGTTATTTTTAAATAACAATGTCTTGTTACTGCCTATTTGATATACCTGTATCTCTAAAACACTTTTTTTTGTGTATGGATACATCTCTGTTGATAACTATATATGTACATTTGAAAATGTGTGGACCATGTTAATTTTTCTACGTGTGATAGTTGTCTAAATTATAAAAGTAGATGAACGAGTTAATCTTTTCTGTCTGTGATAGCTTTCTTAATATACATGTACTTCTGTTCCTTTTTCATCCATATTCATGAAATTACCGTGTTTACCAGACATACTGTATCTGTTATTAAAAATTAGTTTTCCAGGGAGTAGAGGTATAATACTAAACTAGTACGATGATGATGTTGGGTTGATGGAGTTCTTTCGATTTCAAAAGCCCTAACGAGCATTTCGTCCACACCTCAACGAGATTTTTTTGAAGCGCATAGGTATCAATGGATTCAGTAAAAAGAAAATTCTGTAACGGAATTGAATAAAATGCAATGACTGTACCCCTACAAGTAAGTTGGAGAAGTTATGTTACTTACATAGGAATCACTTTGTCCTGTCGTATAGGTAATGCATTGGAATTATTAATCAACACAACAAAACAAGCAATGCTGCATTGCTTTCAAAGTTTCTACGCATGTACATAATCATTGCACCATTTAATCTCTCAAGGTGCGTAACCAGGTTGAGGTCTAATTAAAAATTATGTCCCTTTACAGACCAAGTATCTTTCAAGAGTCAAGTGCATTGGTTTGGGCTTTACCTTTATTTGATTTGAGCATTAAGATTTTGATAGTCTAGTAGAAACTATTAATCCCGACCTTGTCTTATTTCTTAAACGGACTCATTCATATTTCAATTTGGACAGTACCATAAGTTCTTGAAAGGGATGGTCATTGAAAATTTACTGACTGAAAAGCCAACAGTGCTGACCATGATCAGTCTACATAGATGTATATGCTGAACATAATCTGCCCCAGAGGGCAGTATCACTCTGCTGCCAACAGCCTGCACTGGTCCCCAAACAGCAGTATTACTTGCTGCCAACAGCCTGCACTGGTCCCCAAACAGCAGTATCACTTGCTGCCAACAGCCTGCACTGGTCCCCAAACAGCAGTATCACTTGCTGCCAACAGCCTGCACTGGTCCCCAAACAGCAGTATCACTTGCGCCAACAGCCTGCACTGGTCCCCAAACAGCAGTATCACTTGCTGCCAACAGCCTGCACTGGTCCCCAAACAGCAGTATCACTTGCTGCCAACAGCCTGCACTGGTCCCCAAACAGCAGTATCACTTGCTGCCAACAGCCTGCACTGGTCCCCAAACAGCAGTATCACTTGTTGCTGACAGGGTAAAAGTTATGGTACAGTGCCTGCCATACAATATACAAATGTTTTAAATGTGCCTATCATCTCAAAACCTCAGGGAATATATTAAATTATGCTAGGAAATTTAAGGGCATCAGATTGTTGCCATGAACAATTATTCTTTTCATTCTTGCATGATCTATTATTGACTATTATGTAAGTTTTACACATTGAAATCAAATAAAAACTCAGTCATGTCATACATATCATAAAAATCATTCAAAATATTTTGTAAATTTTGTTATTTAAAAAAAAAATGAATTCAATTACAAAATTAATGGCTTACATTTTCATTTCATTCATTATTTTCCCTCAGTGATTTAGAGGGAAATATTCTTACAAAATGTGAAGTACAGTAAAGTTCCCATATTAAGACTGCCCTTGCTATTTAGACCAAACATTTCGGAATCAAATGGCCCATTTCAGAGTAAAAAGGTCTCGATAAAGACCATTTCGGTATTAAGACCATTTTATGCTGGTACGGAGGATGGTCAAATTCCAGGAACATTACCATATTTCACATACATTAATTTTGTGTTTGTATCAATTGTGAATAATTGTCATGCCTCTGTCCTTGTGTAGCAGTGTTGATTCCATGTAGTCTTTGCAAATGACCATACTTATATAACATAGTGCATTGTTATTACTATTATGTCTGAAGGTTCACGCAGTTTTAAAGCTTTACAAGTCTTCGTAAGTTTACAGGATATTGAAATAAATAAAGATAGCTTCATATTTTGGAACATGTTGCATTTTAATAAGGCGTAAAAAAAAATGTTTGTTTCAGGTTTCCCGACCTACCCTATTTTTTTGCCCCGACCCTAAAACTTTTTTTGTTTTAAAATTTTTTAGCATAAATATATTCAAATTTATGTTGAATTTGGTTAGTTTAAGAATAAAAATAAAAAAAAAAAATAATATTTCCCTACCTACCTACCCTATTTTTTTGGGACATGAAACCTGAAACAAACATATTTTTTTTTAGGCCTAATGCAGTGTAATATAGATACATGTATTTATGTGTTTATTCACAACCTTAGTTTCTTGTATTTTGAAATATTTGCATTCTTGCAACTCCTAAAATCAAAATATACAAATGTGTCTCTGTATTTTATCAGTGATTGAGGAGTTTGGATGTGTAGGAATTAAATCATGCGAGTGTATCACAAGTTATTAAGATTTTCACACTCGAATGACTATTTTATTCAATGATAGAATATAGGAACACCTTTATTCGGTCAATTCCAACATGTCGTTTTCTTTGAAAACTACCCTGAACTTTATTCAAATAGTAGCAGTACATCGTTTCAACTTTAAAATGCCAGGTGCGATTTCATGAGCTTGTTAACATACGTCACATTGTGATGTCATTTACTGAGTCGTCAAGGAAACTGTACTTTATTGTAAAAAAATTACAGCCTTTTCACTTGTATGTTTATACAGAAAACACAGCCACTGGTGTTAGGACTTGATTTCAAAGAGGTCATGTTTATCAATTCTTTAATATCTAGCTTCTAGTTCTTGTGCTCATGAATTGTTGTCATCAGGAATACTACGTAGAGGGGTCAGTTTGCACCACGGGTATTATATCCTGTAATACCGGACATTTAGGTGTTTAGATTTAAAGAATCAGGTTTCTAAATGAGAGAAGTATGTACCCCGATTGTTTCCATGTGTATTTTTGTACCAGCAAGATTTTAGGCATACAAATTCAGTTTAGATCTGTTGGCAAAAGTTTGACAATACAAACATGATAAGATAAAGTGTATGTTGTTTTCATTGGTTTGTGTTAGTAACTTTAAAGGATGTTTTTCTTTTAGTACATTGTTGTTAGTGTCTCTATCCCATTAAAGCAATGCAGCAATCTTGTCTAGAACTAGGTACTAGGAAAGGTCAGTCAGGATAAAACTGGACAGGACAGGCTTAAGTTTAGCATGACAGCTGGCAAAATGTTTTGAAAGGTTTTAAAAAGCGAGATTCTTGTGATCTTGGCCTTGTGACCTGACAAGCAGTAAACTGTTGGCATCATTGTACGCTCATGACCAACCTCCGTAACAAGTTCCATCTTAGGCCAAAGCATAACATAAAGTAACATGTATTTGATTCAGCATTATACAAGTGGTCAGATATGGTTTAAATTCAAGGTCCCTTTATAGCCCTAATCCACTGACTTCTGTTTAGGTCATTTACAATCATTAAAATTCCAAGTCATATGCGAGATATATGTGGCATTGACTGGTGGACCTCTACCAAGATTGCTCAAATTATGATCCAAGGGTTAAAATTGACCATGCCTGGGGTCACTTGATTTTACATAGGCTTATATAGGAATAACTTAGAAAATCTTGTCTAGAACCACTAGGCCCAGAGCTAAGATATTTTAAAATTAGCATTCTGTAGTGAACCACTATGAAGATTGTTAAAATCCGAAACACCAGGTGAAAACTAACCCTTTCTGCTTCTGATGACCTTGTATTATAGCCAATGGTAGCCAGGTGAGTGATATAGGGCTATCTTGGCTCAAGTTTTTGTGAATATCAAAAGGAGAATATTTTTAAGAATTACTTTTTTCATCTTTTTATTTCTTTCAAAAAAGTATTAAACTTTTTTTCTAGAAACTGAAACAGTGCATTGTTTGTATCCTTAGCTGAATCTGTTGCCCTGGCAACCAGGTCACCAGGTACATAAACTGACCCAGATTTCAGATCATCTAAAAGACGTTTTCTAACTGTCTGATGGACTGCAGCTAAAGACTTCATTTCCAGTTTTGTCAAGCATCTCTCTGTAATAAAATATAGTACCATGTTTGTACATTGGATTAAAATCTGAGAATTCATTAAATGGAATTAAGATAAAATCATACCCCCGTGTCAAGTCTTCCACTATTCATCCAAGATGCTATAGTTTAAGCACTTCTGAGTGTCACTTCTACATCTGGTAAGACACAAGTACATGTTTTTTGTCAATAAGGGGCAAATTTGCAATTTTATAATATTTAAATAGTTTTTCACAATTGAGCTGAAATAAAATTAAAAAAACTGGGTTTTGAACAGTTCTCGGACAAATGCACAACTGTCATTTTGCCAAAGCATTACGAGACCTGCTGTATGAAAACAAACGCTTCAACCTTTATAATCAATGCGCAAAGAGTAAAATTGTGTAACATTACTATAGTCACTAGTAGGGGTGTAATATTTACACGTGTAAACGGAGCCGTCAAATCAATTTTACATTTTCACTTGGGTTTTCAATATTTTATTTTTTACTCATTTTTTTAACCCTTCTCAAAAAATATTTGAATCTTACCATCTTTGATTAAACTATAATGACACTGATGACAAAAATAGGTGTAACAGTTTACTCAAATATCATTACTCTGTGACTAACAATATAATTTTATGTTATAATCAGTGGCATATTATCAGTTTTTTCATCTGAAATAGTTGTCCAGAGCACATCTAAAACAATCATTCAAGGGATGGACTATATTTCATACAGAGGTAGAGGACATTGAGAAGAAGTGCAGTGACTAAGAAACCATAACTCTTTCATGCACATTTTTTCAATTGCCTCCCTTTGTCATGAAATTATGCTTGTCCGGGATATAACTTCACATCTATACAATGGATTGGCTACATATTTCACTATATGGTAGAGAACATTGAGAGGAAGTGCACTGACCAAAAACTCTAACTCTTCCGTTCACAGCTTTTTAATTATCTCTCTTTGTAATATGAAATTACACTTCTCCAGGACATAACTCCATAAAGTGGATTGACTTCATATTTCACACAGTGGCAGAGGATATTGGGAGGAAGTGCAGTGGTTAGAAACCGTAACTCTTAAGCAAATTTTCAGTTTCCCTGAGTCGGGGAAGTACTTAGTTATTAGTACAAGTTATTTGTTACATGTCTTCAAAACATCTTTCCTGACCATGATATAGTATGGACATTTTGAAACATAATATAACTATAACAGCACAGCACAGCTCGTACGGTATATAAATGAGACAACAAAGCAGGCTTTGAAGAACTATGCCCACCTTTTGCCAATGTCATCTGCTGTGATACCAGTCTACGTACAATTTGATCAGACTGGTACATGAAGCTTTCACTACAGACAGCTCTAGACTGCTCTTGCTGCTCCATGTCTACTTCCTCTACTGGCTGAACAGGACTACACAACGCCTTGTTGAACAACTCAAAAACTGCCTGCCTAAAATTGTTGATTTTTTTTTTTTTAATCTCAGAAACATGTTGATATTATTAATTAAGAAAAAATGTACCCATTGTTGCTAACAAGTATTGTATATACAAGTATTTACCAAACATGGCTTTATATTTTCACAGTTAAACTACATATACATTAAGTTCATTGTATCTACTTTCCCTAAAAGAATTCATCACAGAATTAGATCGTATTTTAATACATGTACCATTATTACTCAAGAGTGAAGCTGTGGTTACACTTAATATCTGTAAATTTCTACAATATTCTTGTGTATCATTTATTTCAGATAGACCATTTATAGTTCGTAGATACAGTTCATCAAGTTTGAGGGAAATAAGTATTAAAGTCAATGTTTAGACCTTGGTGTGTGAACATTCAAGCTTCTTTTCTGGCCACCAGAAACAGTTTCAGAGGGTCTTTTGAGTTAACAGCTGACCTTTCACAAACCAGCAACACATCTTCTTAAAGAATATGACACAGAATAAGCTATCACCAACTAGGGATACCTTATGCTTACACTTGAAACATGTTAATTGTTGCCCCTATGTTTAAATTTGCTCTTGAACATTCTGCTAAACTGAAAAAAAATATACATGCAGTTCTTACAAATCATCATTGGGAGATATGGTGATACTGTTCTCTTCCCAGCTGTTCTTTGTACCATCTGGAACCTCCATCTTTGTTGCCATGGCAGATATGACATCATCAGTCACTTTGACAACACGACATGCATTCTGGGAAATGGCAGTTTCTATTTCAGTATGCAGATATACCTGGCAAAAACCAATTTCATCTGAAAATATCACATAAAACAAGCATGTATACAAACAATTAACAGAGTTTTGCACAAAAAAACAGCAATGGGTTGAGCATTTGTTGGATCAGATTAATTCATTTTTTATAATTTAATTTATACTAATTTATTTTATCTGGATTGCGAAACAAGTTCTTACAACTTATATTAATCGCTCTTGAGACTCACTCCAGATGGAATCAACCATGAAGAGGGAGAGGCAAGGAATTATCTGTGTTCGGCACTGGTGGGGATTGAACCTGGGACCATTTAATCACAAGGCGAACACACTACCCGCACCATCCAAGGCAGCCCACTGTCTTATATTTTTTACAAATTCACTACCGTAACAAATGTTGAGGCAATGTGGAATTATCTGTGTTCGGCACTGGTGGGGATTGAACCTGGGACCATTTAATCACAAGGCGAACACACTACCACTGCACCATCCAAGGCAGCTCCACTGTCTACGTGGATTAGATTATTGTTATTTGGATTGTTAACAAATTATATAGTCACATATTGTGCATTGTTTAGCATCCTACTTGCATGGCTAATGCTGGACACTGCATAGTCAGTGAAGCTCCAAAGTTCCAAACTATTGGCTTTTCTCTTACGATAATTCACAAATGAAATGTTCAAGCTGATGAACTCTACTATTTTGCAATAGTAAATATTGCTATAGTTAATGGTTACTTTTAACCCTTAGGCTGCAGACAGTCTTTGCAACCAGAGCAGATCATAGTTAGCATACTCATCTGTATCATGATGCCAACTGATCATGATTTCCACAGTTTACTATTCAGTGACTCCACTTTGAACAACTTATATAAATGGTACAGTCCAAACTGAAATACAGACTAGTCTATTGTAGAAATTCAGCAGGGTGAATAAGGCTTAATTATGTTCAGAGTAAATTTTGTAAATCAAACCTAAAACTTTGGAGTATTCTTTAATAGAATAATCACAGTGATTTGATAGGATGAGCTCCACTTTCAAATCACTTCCTCCTCAAATGCATTGTTGTTCTAGGTAAATTCAAAGCCCTATTTCTGCTTATTATTTTTTCTTTTATTGGTTTTTAATTGGGACTGAACATCCGTCTCAACAGTATTTCACTTATTTTCAGGTGGGCAGAATACCTAACCATCATTACTGGGAGGGACCAGCACTAGATTCTAATCATCCATATAAGAAATTGATTATTGTAAAGGGATAATTTATCATTTTTCTTACATTGCTAGGTCAACTGCTCACAAACATGATGTGTAAGCCCTCTACTGAATAATCCTGTGAATGATTATAAATTATATGTTGTAAACTTAAGGGTGGCGCGGTGGTAGAGTGGTTACGCTCTGGACTACCAATCCGGAGGTCCCCGGTTCGAATCACGACTGGGGCGCTGGAAATTTCAGAAACACTTTTCAGTATTTCCCACCCATCTAGAGATGAACTGAGGTGGTCTGACATGTATCGGTTCAATACACTGGGCACATAACAAAACCAAGGGGTCTATTCATAAAATAGCTAGGGTCTGGTACCTAGATTCCCTAGTATCTGCATCTGTCTCTTCAACCTGAGCCTGTCAGGGGTCTTGGCAAGTTCACCCGTGGAGAGTCCCAGGGTCGGCCAGGACTATAGACAATCTAAATGAAGAAGTTGTAACCTTCCAAGGGAAATAACTCCAGATAATATGTGAGAATTAACTTCAATGCTTACATTTTCTTGCTAGTTGGTAGTAACTGTATCGCATACTTGTATAATACATGTTATCGTCTATCACTATATACACTGTGCCACTGTCACCTGGCTGCCACGAACTGGTACCTATAATCATACTCGTAAACTTCTCCCATAATTCCTGAGAAACTTCATCAGGAGGCGTTTCTAGAAGCTTACATGCCTTCTCAGTACCATGATATTTTTGTACGCATTCTAACAGACTGTCAACACACTGCACAATTTCACCTCGGTAACTTTTCCATTTGGACTGTAAAATATGAAGAGTAAAAAATCGCAGGAGTTGAAGCACAAATATTTATTGGAAAGTTTCATTAGACGAAAGATGTAAAAATTACTATCTGTCAATGACAAACTGTTGTTTATGTGCTGATAAACAACCCTTAAGGTAGTGCCTGACAAAAGCTACTTCTTCATTCATCAAAATTATTTTCAATCTATAAACAAATTAACAAAATAAATGATGATGCTCCTGGTTACAAAAAGAAATAGATCACTAAATAATGATAAAACTTCTTACCCGTCTTCAAATGTTGAACAAGGCTTACAGTTGCGGTAACCCCCTGTACCCAAAATTTTATTCCATTTTATACATTGTTCCCTGCTTGAGGGAATTGTGTCATAGATTTTTGAAAATGCCATTTGTTACAATTTTATAACCATTATTGAATGGTCAGGGGGGTATAACCTTCTATCACAGCACATGTAAGAGCATAAAATTATTTTAAAGACAGATATCTGAAATCTTTGACACCATGGACACTGTTTCCTCAAGCAAGGAATGGTGTATGAAAGGCAACAACTTTTTGGTATTGGGGGCTACCCTAATTGCTGCAAGTTTTGTTAACAAGAGGGCCATGATGGCCCTGTATCGCTCACCTGTCTACCATTGGCAAAAATAAAAGGTTATTAATAGCAGAAAGGATCAATTTTTACCTTTGGCTCATGATATCCTCTTAATAAGCCTTATGATGTAAAATCATCATTTTGACCCTGAGGTCATGATTTGAACAATCTTGGTAGAGAGTCAATTATTGCCACATGCTGAATATCTAAGCTCTAGGCCTCATTATTTTGCTGTCTGATCATGATCTGCACTGTTGGCTATTCATTTTTTTGCTGTCTGATCATGATCTGCACTGTAAGCTATTCATTGTATGTTGGGTGGTCATGATCTGCACTGTCAGCTTTTATTTTTTGCTGTCTGATCATGATCTGCACTGTTTGCTATGCATTATTTAGCTGTCTGGTCATGATCTGCCCTTTCAGTGTTTTAGCTGTCTGATCATGATCTGCACTTTCATTATTTTGCTGTCTGATCATGATCTGCATTGTAAGCTATTCATTATTTTGCTGTCTGACCATGATCTGCACTGTAAGCAATTCATTATTTTGTTGTCTGATCATGATCTGCACTGTATGCTATTCATTATTTGCAAATATTGATTTAATTTTATATATGAACTTTCTTGTGATGTGAATGTAAAAATTACTACCAAAATCTTTATCATGGAAGTTCAACTAGGGGTCAAGAACATGTATTGCATCATCGCTATTTAAAACTTTATATAAGTGCCAATTTTAGGCCAGAGTTTTTATATTGCTTGGTTTATGGGAAGTTTTCTTAAATATTGAGTATAAATGACTTTTCCTACTGTATTGAACAGAGCACATATTGAACATCAGTCTACGCACCTGTCAATAATTGTCATTTTCGAACAAAATAAACACTTTAAAATAATTACTTTCAATTATATATCCCTACTGTTCTGACACTTCATTAACTAGTATATGGAGTGGAACAGCGGAAATAATAAAAATAAAATGTCAGTTCATAATGTCATTGTTATTCACCTTTTCAAAAAATAGTACAAGCAGTCGCATAAACCAAGAGATATAAAAACTCTGGCCTTACCATAGAGAGATCCAAGATGTGTACTGATTACAAGACAAATGTCATTTATCAATCTTTTGGTGTTAAAGTACTGCAATAAAATTAGCAAATGAGGTGTTCAATAAACAACACATTATTAAATCCAGAAACCATCAAAACAACCTTTCTAACAAATTCCAATGGCTGAAAATGTAACATTTAGAGTGTAAACAAGGTTTTTCCATATTTGGGCTCTGTGACCTAGTTTTGACCCCAGATGACCCATATTCGAACTTGAGCTAGAAATCATCTTAACAACCTTTCTGACAAATTTCCAGGATATTTGGGCTGAAAATGTTACCTCTAAGTGTTAACAAGGTTTTTCCATATTTGGGCTGTGTGACCTAGTTTTGACCCCACGTGACCCATATTAGAACTTGTAGCTAGAAATCAACCAAACAACCTTTCTTACAAATTGCCAGGATATTTGGACTGAAACAGTAGCCTCTAGAGCCTTAACAAGATTTTTCTATTTTTGGGTCATGTGACCTAGGTTTTCATCCGAGATGACCCATATCCGAAATCGGTGGGCACCATCGACCAAGTTTCCTGACAAGTGAGGAAAAGATGTGACCACTAGAGTGTTAACGAACTAAATGTGGACTTGGGACGGACCTACCCTAATGCCCTACCAGCTCGGTAAGCAAATTGATGATAGGTATGACATTTTATTATATTTATTGTCCAAATTTCTTTTTGTAAACATATGTACCATCATTTGTTTTGTTTTATTTGTTCAGAGTTTGAAGAGACCTTCCCAAAAATGTATATGTTTATATACTTTCTACATACAATAAAAAAGATAAAAGCATTTAAAAAATTTTCCACATGTTTTGATGGCATAATGATCTGTCAACAATCTGCATGTCAAACAATTGTTTACTGCAGAATAATCAATGCTGGATTTTGTTTAACTGACATATGAGTCAAGCCATGATAAAATCCAGCCTCAATCTGTTGTGAGAAATTGTGAAAAAAATTTCTCTAACGACAAGCTATCAACACCTGCCATAATACATGTGTAGTCTTTTTAATAAAATAATTGCCTCCACTTGATACTGCTGGGTCAAAGTAAAAATTGTAAAAATTTGAGGCAATTTCACATATTTCAAGAATTACATTCATTAATTTTCATAACCAACAGAAAAAAAGTTCATAAACCTCTTTTTTGGCGCCATACTTCGGTCAAACCATTGTGTATAAACAATAAGTTATAAAAAGTTCTTAGTTTCTTATACCCTCCTTACCAACTTAAAAGAAACTTGTCATACTTATCCCTGCTGGCAGCGTGATTCTGCCTTTGCAACCAGTAAGATCATGATACATATCCATGCATGAAGTCTGATCATGATCTACACTGTTTGCTATTCACAGTTAATTCTCAGTGAGCACCTCTTTGAACTATTATTGTAATTGTCAAAATTGAAAGATGGACAAGTCCACGTTAGAAATTTATCAGTCACAGGGTTAAAATCATTATTCATCATTTTTCTGAGAAGAAAACCTCATATGGCAGTACAATGTACAAATGTACCTGTTGATGATCATCTGGCTGTATTAAAATCTTCTCTAAAGCTTGTGGCAACAGTCTGTCATACTCCACTATAATGTAGACGGGTGTCTGCAATCCAGTTAAGTCTGGAAAACATACATACCGGTATTAATTCTGAACCAGTCTAAACAATGTAAATAATGTAATCCAATTTAATACTCAAGAAACACGGAAGGATGAATATAACAGTTATAAAACTCTTTTGAATCAGTACATTTTTACTTATGATTGCCATTTCATGAAACTGATCTAAAATCCAATTGCTAGAAACAGTGAGATAATAACTACACGAAAGCAGAATAAATTGAATAAATTGTATTTTAACACATCTTCAACTCAAGCAAGTTACTCAAGTAAATTTCTGTGATCATTTCTGTTGTGTGGACAAACATAAGAGGTTTACAAAATATTTCAGTATAACAAATAAATTAGTACTCTCAATAAAAGTACAAAAAGAATAATCACCTTCTGTCTGTTCAAGTTGTTTTGTAAAGGAAGTTTTACCTACAGCAGGAAGCCCACATAGCACTACCAAGCAGGTATTGGCCATAGAATGTATGGCTACTTAGCAAATTGGATGATAGGGTTACAACCCTAAACCTGAAAAAGAAACTACAGGGTACATTTGTATAGGAAAAAATGCTTTGTGTTCCAACAGGACTATAATTAACCAAATCATTTTGGTTATGAAAGAATTGTTTGTTAAACAGCGTGCAGCAGAAGTACAGTCTTAATTTTAAGAGTATGTTTACCTAATGTATGCTATGTCAAAAATACAGAGCTAATTTTTAGTTTATCTAACTTAAGCATTAAAACAAGTAAGTACATATATGTCAATCTAAGCACTGCACTTAAAGTTTCCAAACTCCTGATCCTGCTATATAAAGTCTGGGTCCTAATATAACGGGTCTGTTAACAAACGTTATCCGTCAATTATGCTGTCACGACTTAGCGCATCATTTCAAATCTCCAGGGTTACAAGTGTAATGCGGCAATTTGCACTACTTTAAGAAATACTAAAAGTCCACTGTAGTTTAACAATTTTAATTCACTTCAGTGAAGTTCAGTCCCAGTATTTTCCAGACCTGGGGCATGATTACTTTGAATGTTATCGATTAAATTACAATTACAATGCCTTACAAAATGTAATTGATTACATATGATTACTTAATGTTTTTAATGTAATTGATTAAATTACAATTACTTTTGAAATGTAATTGATTACATTTGATTACATTTACTGTTAATAATTAAAAATAGGATAATTTGCTTTCCCATTTGTAAACACTGAAGTATAATTATGCTGTCTGTGAGCTATAGTTGCATAAAAAATATGTTAAATCCATATGAAGCATATGCATTTATTTATTTACAATAGCTGCAATTAATTGTCAATGACATCTTAAAGTGAACAATTGCATTTAATCATCATCAGTTTCTAAAATGTTTCGTCTGATAGAAAGCATCTATTGGGTCCAAATAGTTTTGCCAGCCACTGTGACTGAAAAGCCTTTCAACTGGTGCAGAGGAGGCAGGGACAGCTAAATATTCTCTGGCTAGAACAGATAATTTAGGTAATGTCTCGGCACTTTTCTGCGAGAACACAAGTGGATTTTCAGCTTGCTCAGTTCATGGAAGAGCTAGGTACTCATGGATTTCAGTGTGCGCACCAGAATGGTAGCGCTTTCTTGCTGGTGAGCTGGTCTTCATGAAACTTAATAAATTGGTTTTCATTTTTTTCATAGGTAGGGAGGTTTCACTGTCAATTTTCATTGTTTCCAAGCAAACTGATTTTGTGCTCAACCAGTGATTTAATTTCTTCCTGCTCATCAATATTTTCACACCATCCAGCTTAAATCTCGGATCTAACAAACTAGCTATTTGGTAATTATCATCATTTTCCAAAACAATAGTAGTTGTTCTGGTTCACCAGAAACTGTTGGAACACCAAGCACACAGATCATAATAACAAGTGTGTGAAAAGTTCGTAAAAATGACCGATATTTGCCCGGCAGCCATATTTTCTAACTTTTTGTCGTTTTGGTGTCCATACTAAAATACAATTTAATGCTAAAATTAATCACTTTCTATTATGAAATTATCACAGTTCATTTCTAACAACCGAAACAAAAGGTATGTATTGAAGTTTTCGTTTCTGCGAATAACACATTTTAGAGTACAAAATATTGTGTTTAAAATGCTGCAATTTTTCGTTTCAAGTTTGGAAACGGGCACTAAAATTTCCCTTACTTTAAATGAATTGATTTCTTTTTTTCATACAAATTTATTGAATATAATTCATCCAGAATAACTGCAACTTACTAGTCTACATATGCTAAGTGTTTCTTTGATAAATTGACATGACGCCGACTGTCAATCAAATCGTTCGACTGACCAATCAAAAAGCACTATTTTTACACACCTCCACGCATTCTGTTTTCGAGAGTTTACCTCCGACATGTGGTAGAAGAGCTTGCGTATGTAGAGTCATTGTCTTCATGGATAATTGAATGTTTTATGTAAAAAAATATATAAAAATGATGAAAAAGTAAATTTAATTACTACGAAGGGCTTTATATCAAGTTAACACCAAGAACTGAAAGAAATTTAAATGATACTTTGCTTACAGAAACAGTTAAACCGGCACTAAATCGTTTTGTATATATGGTCCGTGTCGTGAACCATGTTAAATGTTTTGGTTACTTTTGTCATATTATATCAATTCATATCTAGATTAATTAAAATCTTTTTGCAAACGCTTTAGTTTTTCACGGTAACTTTCAGCAGATAGAATGTATAGCTTAGTTATAATCATATACTTCGTCTATGGAGACTAAAAGTATGCTTTGTCGGTGAGTATCATCGAAACCTTAATTTTTAGGAATAATATTAGAATTAATAATTATAGTTTTTAACTAATATTAAATATAGATAGGCAGAGGGCAATTGTTAAGGAATTTGTTAAAAAAATTGTAATCTGCACCAACTGTACACATTACATATTATGTATGTTCTGACACAAATATTTTGTAAATTGCGACTTCAAACATACGTGCTGCATTTATTCCTGCATAACCGATGGCTGTTTTCTATGTCGTGGACCTATAAACAGACACGTGTCAAGAAAAGATGATACATAATATACAGTGTGACATTTTGCCTTTGTTTCGGTAAGTCACCGGGAGATATGTTTGTTATGTATCTCAATGCCGCCCTGCTTGACTGGTCGGATTTCATGGTACAATAAAACATGTATGATCCATCTAATTAAAACTTGAATGTTTCGTTTGTATTTAATAGGTAATAATTGTTTGTCCTCTGACATCGCTATCACCATTATAAATGCCGCTTGCCAATTAACTTTGAAACTTCAAACTTTGATATGTTGATACATCTTGAGAACAAAATACCAGGATACAGTAAATACTGACAACGGCGTGCAAAAAGTACTATATATGAGCGAGCATATTTTCCATGGTGGTAAAAAAACCCTGTGAAAAGCATCGTGAATACATTTTTACATTACTATATATAAAATGTTTTTTAAATATATATTTAAAAATTTTCCGTTTAGATCCTTTTCGGCATTTTGTGCACTCATTTCCCCTGTCTCGAAGGGTAAATTTAAAATGTATGTATAATGCGTGATATGTATCTTGTTCTTTTATAAAAAGGAAACATCAAATTTCGAAAAAAGAAAACAAAAAATCTCTTTTAAATGTGTTTCTATCCCAGTCAAAATGTGCAAGATCAGCATGTAGATACTGCCTGAACACTAAAGCGTGTCGGAGGTATTGCTATCTATTGATCGCGTGGTTGGTAGGCGGAGCGATCGATACTTTCACGTCATGTCAATTGCAATCACTTTTCAAAGAAACAGTCAAGAAATCCATCGCTTTCTTCATAGGACTAGCCGAAACAAAATGGCGTCGTAACGAGGTTTCTTTGGTTGAATCGTAAATATTAAATATCTACTACGATCTTTCTATGGCACAGAAAAATCCATAAATTCATCTGCTATATAGCACGTCTCACATCCCTGAATATAAGATCCCTGATTAATCCCCTGATAAAGTTCAGATTTTTTTTTCAGTTAGTGATACACTTAGTCTAACTATTTCGACTTCGAAGGCAAACCGAATTTATAGGCTGATATTTTATAGTTGTTCACCTTCTACGGCGTAGAGGTGTGACAGTTATAAAATATCAGATCTGTGAAAGGGGTCACACTGAAACGCCAAATTAATTAGGTTAGTGATACACTGTATTCTATTAAAACAAAGACTTGCTGACTTACAACTTTGTATCATATTTTATTTCCTCATATTTGCTTTTCAAATACCACTTGATGTTATCTAATTCGTTGAACTGCCATGCAAATTTCTACTTTCACTTTCACTTTGAGATAATGGCAGGATAATTTTGTTCAATTTATGTATTTTCTTTGTGATAACAACGATTTTTTGCCAGATCAAGACTTCACCTGGAACGTTTCTTTTATTTATTATATATGTCATAAATTCTAATTGAGAGCGCAGACAAGTGATATTTCAAGAAAAAACAATGTGAATCAAATCTATCTACTTATAACCGGAAGTACAGTTGCGTGACGTGAATGCCGAATTGGCATGTCATTTGTAGTAAATAACTCTCAAACTAATAATCTCTCTAAATTACCAGTATGTGAAGTATTTAAAAAATAAAATATTTAACATAATAATCACATATATTCCGGACCTAAAATTATCTTGTTGAATCGGAAGCTCGCGAAAAATAACAGCTGCGCACTTCCTTTAGTGACGTCATGACGTGTCTCACATGGCCCGAAATGAGAAGGAAATTGCACAATACTTGAAAAGTTATAAACAAGAGCAGTTGTAAACATATAAGTAGTTCTGATTGAATAAATCAATTGAATCATACAGGAAATTTGTTAAGAAGGGAAGATTTCACTTGATATTTGTTCATTTAAGGGAATAACATTCCCGCCATACGGACCAAAGGTTGACGAACTCAAAAACACTAAAAGAAAATGGCCACAAACGGCGTAGATGGTGAAACCAGCGCTGATCGTAATGTTGAAATATGGAAAATAAAGAAACTTATTAAAAGTTTGGAAGCAGCGCGTGGGTAAGTGTTTTGGTAGTATTTCTACACTAAGGTTTCAAGGCAAATATTAAATTTTAGACAAATTAAATTAAAATTTTGTTTTTGTAGATCTATGGATTATGAAAGAAGTTTATCACTTAGTAAAGGAACTGTTGTCTTGACATATGATGGATCACATTTTTTTGTGAGAGAGTCTGAAAAAGTGGGATGCTCCCCATTCATGATTCTTCTCGTGGAATTACAGAGTTTTTGTCACACTGCAGTTTCGATCAGAAATCATATAGTTTACTTTGAGATCTTATGTCTAACTTACTTTAAACATATGTATTCATTTATTGTACAGCATTATAATGAATTAACACACAATACAAACTTGGTCTTACTGGAAGCTTAAGCACTTACTGAAGTTCTCTCCACAGAGAGAACTCATCATTTCGTCTAACATTTTTATAGTATCACCATGCAGACCTATACTGGTTCGAGACCACTAAACACTGACGACCATCAAACAAGACACTTGCGAAAACGCATGATTATTTTGTTAATATTTCCAATCATATGTTGTTGATCGAACAGACGCTCGATTTCTAGTACACATGGATTGGCAACTTCCAAAGTTTGATAAACTGAATCTGGGAAGGAAGTTACCCTTAATCCCTCGCTCGCACTTTGCGACAGTCTCCAAAATGCGCACCTGTTCTTAGGGATGTAATCGATTCAAACGATATCGATATATCAATGATCAAACACTTTCGATTCGATATTGATTGCCGTTTTGAAAAATCATATATCAAATAATGTTTTACAGTGCAATTATCTACAGTTTCACGTTCGAAAATTTCATCAAAACTGAACCGGAATATAAACAATCACTCTACCCAGAGTTCTGTGTTTTTCTTACGAATGATAATTTACAACCGCTAACGAAATTGATTAGAGGGGCGTGAATTCAGCACAAGTCAAAATGTAATGGTCAGAGTTCATTTCGGCGACAGCTGGTCACATCTTCAAAGAAAGCACAATGCTTTATTACGCCGCTCCAATGAGAGCGACGCAATTTTATCCAGGTATGCTGTCAATCAATATTTACTGATAACGTGATAAAATATGTCGTAAGTGTGAAAACCGCTATAGTAACTTAGGTCAGAGTTTCAATATGTTTTGTTATAGGGAATTGTTAAATGAATCAATGGCCATTAAAGTTATATTTTTGTCGGCGACGGTATTATAGTTGGGTTTTGACTTGTGAGCTATGACCTATTCATAGAATATAAAAGTGTAAAAGTCACGGCACAATGCATAAAATATGACTATACCTTATTTATATCTTTACTGCACGGGAAAAACGATCATCAAGACTTCTTAACATGCATGCGACGGTTATTCTACTGTTCAAATTATCATATGATAGGTTTTCGAATGATTATATTTTTCATAATCAGAGCCGTTTTTGTAGATACATTGTACTACATAAAGCAGAAGATTCTATTATTAAATCACCGCTAGAAATAGGGGTGTACAATACCTCAATAGCCAGGTATCAATCGCTGAATACAATTTGAGCTTTATGAACAAATATTGATGTTTACATAAAGGTGTTAGAGGCCGAGTACATTTCATATATTGTATAAAGAATAGATTTAAATGTATCTTTAACATGGCGTGAACAAATACCCTTCATGCAAATAGGTGATTCCGTACAGAAATGTTTATTGATGTAACTCACGGAATTTGCTTGAAGTATAAGTAAGATACACATGCCATGTTTATCAGTATGGTATGTGTACAATTAACTACATTGATTTTAACTATATAAGTATATTAAATGTCTCTCGGCGAACACGTTATTTAGTTTATACTAATTAATTTAGCTTGATTGTGAAGAAAGCTTGTACAAAAAAAATGTAGCTTATCGAGTCACTCGCGAGTCCGTTTCCTGGAGAAATAGTACTGGTATCAAATGAGGAGATACGGTCGTGAAACCCAGTTGGGCTCGAATCCGAAACGGCCTCCGGAATGAGCGGCAGACACCAGAGGTTACACCACCACTGCCCTCTTTCTTGTTTTTTGACCGCAGTGAGTTTATCATGTATGTCATAGAAATACAATAAATTACAGATATATGAAGGTAGGCAAAAACACAATTCATGTGTTGAAAGCCGATTCAGTTTTTCACCACACACAATTTTTCACCGCCGTTTTCCCGCCTTTAAAACGCCCGTCGTTTTATTGTTATGTGATATTTTTAAAAATGTTTTCTTTATCGTTCGTACACGTTTCTACACCAAAATGTGAGCAATATCCGACACAATGATAGTTACATGTTAAAGTTTTAGTAATTATCTGCCTCTACATGTTGTTACCCGTTCCCTCAAGTGTGTGTGTGTGTAACATGTCCGTTAATTTGACATATGTTTCGGCAGCTTTCATTTAAACAAGAGACATAGAAGGATTTCTGCACCATATACAGGCTAAAGTCGTCACTCATAAAGTATTACAGGTAACTAGTATAGTATTGATCGGTAATTTTCAAAAAACTGATAAAAGGCGGAGTTTAGGAAACCAATATTGGGCGGTGCTTCATAGCTACTTTGACAAGCGAGTCGGCAGTCTTCAAACATTTGTGCATTGCTTTTGATGTTATCGGTAAACCTCCCGACTCTAATCAATTTCGTTAGCGGTTGTAATGAAATATGGTCTCATAAGCAAAAATATTTCAGCACTGCAAGGGTTGATATATATTATAGACCAGAACTATATGTTTAGTCCAAATAAAGTCAAGAGATTTGGTAGAATGTGTAGTCAGTGACTTTTACGCCCGTGTATCGATATATCGCTGTATCGTCGATATTTATAAATCAATATATCGATACAAAAATTTTAATCAATGACATCCCTACCTGTTCTTATACTTTTATTATAAAGCAGGGGAAAATGTGATATTTGATAAATGGTTGTGTATCTTTTTTAAAGATACTTCTTGTTATGGAAATCTGTTTACGTACCCGAGTTATGACGATAGCTTTGTTTGTAAGGCTTCACTTTAATTGGTGACAAATCCCAAATATCGATACAAAGATACAGGCAATAATTTTAAGTTTTCAAGTAATTGAATCATTTGATCAAAATTAATCAAAATCAGAGATCAGGGTCAAAGATTTAAAACAAACATTTACACCTGCTGTATACATGTCTGATCACACCTCTTTTGGTCTGTTGTGCTTCTATATTCAAGTTACAGTAGATCAGAGATCACCAAGTATTCTACGTAAATAAATTATAAAGTGTGATTAAACTGCAGTGTGACGAAAACACCATCGTCGCTTTTTGTGAATGGAAGTCAGCATCAACAAACCTTGGTCAAAATGTTTGTGGCCTGATATCTCAAACAATGCAGATAATCAGTGAAATCGCTGGAGACATTTCTGGATTCTGGCTCTTGAATTATCCAAAATTGATGAAAATTTGAAATTAGCATCAATTGTCTATCCAAAATTGATGAAATGAGCATTGTCTGTTTTCTAACTCGAAACAATTTTTGTGCAGTCTTCACTAAGCTTGACCGGAATGTTTATGGGCACAATATCCAATCTTAGATTAATAGCCAGCTACATATCTGCTGTCACTCTGGAATTTTGGCCCTTTAATTGCTAAAATTTGACAAATTCTTTAACTAAAACATACCAATCGTTTTACCTCCAACTTTTGTAACCAACACTGCCCTGACAGATCATAAGGTGACAGCATTTCAGTGTATTTTCACAACTGATCATAGTGATCAGTTGAAACTGTACATATAAAAGGTACCAAGATACATTGTACTGTACTGAAGTGAGGCCATTCAGTTAATTATATTTCGACTTCAATCTAGAAATGATATTTTAACTGGTCTGGTCAACATGAAACTTATTTTCTCTTACGAAATGGAAATCAGTTATTGCATTGCTCAGGTGATCCTGTTTGTAAACTTCTTCTAGCAGTTAAAATTTTAATGTCTACTGGGTTGAGTGCATTTGATTCTATTCTACAAAATCCCTATACTGGTTCTATTCTACAAAATCTGTCTATGACTCTATGTCAAATGAACTTCAAGTTCATCCAGTACAGTTACAACGCGTTGCAGTTGGGTTTGCCCGATCGCTATCTTGGCAATCGATACAGTTATAATCTTACGTCACTCATAGCGCAATTTTGAAACTATTATTAGAGCTAGTTTATAGGTTAACTCCTCCCCATTCAAGGACATTTAGGTGCGAGCGTCCAGCTTCTTTCTCACGTCAATTTGCTCCGCCCAAAAACCCGCATGGTAATTTTAATGCAAGTGACAAACAGTATTTAATAATGTTAAATATAGGTTTCTTCGCGTATTTTGTAGTGACTCCGAGATAAATTATATAGATCTTCTGTTTTATTTAAAATGTTGATTAATATATAATCTTTTAAAAGAGATCTCCTTCAATTACAGCGATTGAGCTACGGTATCATTGCATTTATAAGTGTAGACCGTAAGTTTATGAATAAGTTTACATGTAAATTATGTTCGCGGAACTTTACACATCGGAATTCCATGATTGCAGTAACATGTTATCCTACACAATTCATAATGACGTCTGTTGAAAAAATATATTGTGATGCATTTTTCATAAAATGGGTTTTTCAATCTGTTTCTCAACTCGCCTTGTCAATTTTGTTTGCCAAAGTGGAACAAAATGTCAACGAAAGTAATTAAATTGACGAAATTATCAATAATTGAGTAGATCGATGCGTGAAAAATATTTTTGTCTCCGGCGGTACTGGAACTCCTTTATTTCGCAGAGCGTCGCCACAAATGGTAAGGAAGTCTGCTGACATACTAAGTATCTAATGCCGTACTGTACGTACTGACATAATCAGTGCATCTGCCAAAATCTTTACTTGTACGGACGTTGTATTATCATACCCAAGTTCCCTCTCTATTGCCGACAGTGAACTCGACAATTTTCCCTTGTTAACAGTGTTTTTACTTTAAAAGCCGTGCGGTCGGGGCGTTGAGTTTAACAAAAAAATACAAATCAATGAACAAGGGCGTAGTTACTCCGGCCATAAAAATGAAACTGCAGACATGACAGTCAGACCAGTAGATTAATAACGATTATCTAATTTGTTTCACTTTATCTCATATATTTACATGTATTTCAATTCTTTTTTATTCCAACCAATATAAAAATCTGTAGATGAGTGTTAGATACTGCATCCTGCCTGACCAATCCAATTTACCGCCCGCAGCCATACATGAGCGAAATGTTGGACACATGACTGCAGAGTTACACGATTACTCAAAACTTTGTAAATTTATTTCGGCTTTTTTCACATTTTGAAGAAGAAACATTCGACGAATGATAAAGAAAACATATTTAAAGAATCTGCGGGAAAACGACAGTCTTAGTGAAACATTTTGTTTTGCACTGACCGCTGTGTCATCAGTGTCACTGAAGTAAAATATACACAATAATATTATATATCCTGGATATACTGTAGGGTACTAATTTATGTTCAGTGTTATTGTTTTTCAAATGGCTATCGGTAAAATCACAATTAAGAAGCTCTTGGAAATTCAACATTTAATGTACATTTGTACATATATATGAGAACTTGGTAGAGTACTAGTCTAACTATTTCGACTTCAAGGCAAACCGATTTTATAGGCTGATATTTTCAAGTTGTTCACCTTCTAGTTATAAATAACAGGTCTGTGAAAGGGGTCTCACTGAAACACCAAATTAATTAGACTATTGGACGCTGCTGTATATGTCCAACCCATAGTACAGAGGGGGTCCGACATGTCTGGCACAGGACTTTCTGCTGTCAGACAAGCGGCTTTTCTGTCCCGGGTCCAGGTTGTCCGCAGGCTAGCCGAAATGTTGAGGGAAAAAAATTAGAACGAATAAATATTGTACGAAAGTTCTGTTTTACCTAGCCCAGACATTTTAGATCTATTTGCAGTATTGGGATAACATTTTAATCTTGCTTATTTTAAAAGTGCGCTGTTAATGTGTTTTATTTTTATTTTTATGCACATGTATTACCTCGTGGAGTAGCCTCAATATTTCGACTGCAAGACAGAACAATTTTACAAACTGATATTACATCTAGTCTGCCTTTGCGAAGGGCGGCCATCGTATGTAGCAAAAAGCACTTGCGTGCAATTAGTTGGGCTTTTCGTTGAGGTACGCAATAAAACTTCCATAGTTTATTTCATTAAGTTTTGGGAAAGTTTCATCAATTAGTGTACACCTGGCTCCGCCGATTTACCAAATGGCACTTTAATATATACTTATCCGATACTGCTTCTGTTATGACTTTAAATTTTTCTTTCCACGTTCGGAACGTAACGTCAGAATCAAATAAAGACTGATCGTATGCGCCCCTATTTGACCTTTTCAATGAAAGAACGGAGGGGAGGAGTTAACCGATATCTACATGCTCTATTAATAGTTTCAGATTCGCCTTTGTGTGACGTAAGATTGTAATTTTATTGATTGCTAAAATAGCTAGCGGGCAAAGCCAACTGCAACGCGTTGTAGTAGTCAGTAAATCGAGATTGCTTCATTCTTGTGTTATTGTTAATGAGTGAAATCAGTTGACACTTAAAATGGTTGATTCTTAATTTATATTTTATGCTATTTAATTGAATGTTATGATTTATGTACAATATTCATTTTACAGAAATGGAACAAGCATGATTTCCCTGATCATTCCACCTAAGGACCAGATTCCAAGAGTCTCGAAAATGTTAGCTGATGAATTTGGAACTGCGTCAAATATCAAAAGTCGTGTGAACAGACTGTCAGTGCTTGGAGCAATTACATCTGTACAACAGAGGTTGAAATTATACAACAAAGGTGCAAAAATGTCACTTAAATGTCATTCTTCCAGATGTTCTCTCATTACGTTTTTTTTTGTTTATTTGTTTTTTGGAAAATAACTTGCTTATCAAAGACGTACAATGTACACATTGGAATTCCATGCCTAAAAGAAATTGGTATCTCTAATATCATGAGTAATATGGTTATGTGTGGAGTATTTATACCCCCAAAACGAAGTTTAGGGGGGTATATAGGAGTCACCCGGTGGTTGGTCGGTCGGTCGGTCGGTCGGGCGGTCTGTTGCATTTTCCTTGTCCGGAGCATAACTTGAAAACTACTGGTTGGAATTCAATACAACTTCATACAATGGTCAAGCACATTGAGAGGAAGTGCAGTGCACAAGAACTATAACTCCATCTTGACTAATTACAGAGTTATTGCCCTTTGTTACTTTTCCTTGTCCGGAGCATAACTTGAAAACTACTGGTTGGAATTCAATACAACTTCATACAATGGTCAAGCACATTGAGAGGAAGTGCAGTGCACAAGAACTATAACTCCATCTTGACTAATTACAGAGTTATTGCCCTTTGTTAGTTTTCCTTGTCCGGAGCATAACTTGAAAACTACTGGTTGGAATTCAATACAACTTCATACAATGGTCAAGCACATTGAGAGGAAGTGCAGTGCACAAGAACTATAACTCCATCTTGACTAATTACAGAGTTATTGCCCTTTGTTACTTTTCCTTGTCCGGAGCATAACTTGAAAACTACTGGTTGGAATTCAATACAATTTCATACAATGATGAAGCACAATGAGAGGAAGTGCAGTGTACAAGAACCATAACTCTATCTTGACTCATTCATGAGTTATTGCCCTTTGTTACTTTTACTTGTCCGGAGCATTATTCGAAAACTATTGGTTGGAATTCAATACAACTTCATACAATGGTCAAGCACAATGAGAGGAAGTGCAGTGTACAAGAACCATAACTCTATCTTGACAAATTACAGAGTTATTGCCAAGAACAATATCTCTTTTTAGTTTGTTTGCAAGGTATTCTGTTACTACGAACTTTCTCAGTTTATAAAGCAGTCTTTTGGGGGTATTAATCACATTTAGTGATAGCTCTAGTTTAGTTTTAATTAGATAAAATGACAAAGATCACTGCATGTCAATGTGGAAAATGCTTTTCCCCATGGGTACTTCAGAGGTTGGCACTCACAGTTTGGAGACTTGCCTATTCTTTAAAAAAAACAGTTATGTAACCTGTAGTTATAATATCAAAGACTTTATAGGGTGCTTTTTAATCTAAACATTTTTAAAATTGTCTATTTCAGTTCCACCAAATGGTCTAGTGATATACTGTGGGACAATTGTCACAGATGAGGGCAAAGAAAAGAAAGTGAACATAGACTTTGAACCATTTAGACCTATCAATACATCCTTATATCTATGTGATAACAAATTCCACACAGAGGTATGTTTTATGCCTACCCAGTGTCGATTCAGCTGGCAGTAAAACCCAGCAGCGGCCAGCCATTATTTTAAGATCTTTCATGATTTTACTTGCATACATTACATTTGAAAGTACTTAGAGAATCAGTTGAATTTGAACTTTGTAATTTAATTGTGAAATGAATCAGTTGGAAGTGAACTTTGTAATTTATTGTAAAATGAATCGGTTGGAAGTGAACTGGTTCTGAAATTTGCGTTTAATCACATGCTTATTGAAATTGGAGATAGCAAAGTTATTTTTATGCCCCCAAAGGTGGGCATATTAAAATGGCACCGTATGTCCTGGCTGTAACTTTGTCATGCATTGAAGGATTTTAAATTAACTTGGCACAATATTCAGCACATCAAGTCAACGAGTCGCGTGCAAGACCCACGTCCCTACCTCAAAGGTCAAGGTCACTCTTAAAGTTTAAAGGTAATGGAATCCTTTATAAATGCACAACTTCATGTCCGGACTGTAACTTTGTCATGCATTGAACAATTTTAAAATAACTTGGCACAGATGTGCAGCACATCAAGACGACGTGTCATGTGCAAAACCCACGTCCCTACCTAGAATGTCAAGATCACATTTGATGGCCGGGCAGGCGGTCAATACTGGTAAAGACCGGTCAATACTGGTCGATGGAAAATATTATGATATATTGAAGGATTTTAAATTTGGCACAAATCGTCCCTACCTCAAAGGTCAAGGTCACTCTTAAAGATTAAAGGTAATGGAATCCTGTATATATGCACACATTCGTGTCCAGACTAACTATGTCATGCATTGATTGATTTTAGAATAACTTGGCACAGATGTTCAGCACATCAAGATGTGTCGCATACATCACCCATGACCCTAATTCAAAGGTCAAGGTCAAGACTGTGACACACCAGGGCATTCATCACTTATGAGGGACAGCTCCTGTTTTAATACAAATTTTGTTAGTGAAGTAATACATAACTGAGAAGATAGGGTCATTAATTTTCTAAACTAGTATTTATACATGGGGGTAGTCTGTCTTTTATAGAAGTATTGCAGAAATTCAGTATTGAACACAAAATTAGCAGTGATAAGTAAATGTGTTCTTTATTCTTGCAGGCATTAACAGCATTGCTGGCAGATGATAACAAATTTGGCTTTATTGTGATGGACGGTAATGGGGCATTGTTTGGAACTTTGTCAGGAAACACACGAGAAGTTCTTCATAAATTCACAGTTGACTTGCCAAAGAAACACGGTATGTAACTGGCAGTGTGGGGAAAGAAAGCTACATATTGTATGTTATTTTTAAACATAAATTGGAGGCAAATTTATTTAAACTTTTAGATCCACATGCATTGGTCCAAATAATCCTTCAGTAGATAGCTGTTAAAAATCAAAAGCTTTCATCATGACAGTGTGAGTAACAGTTGAATCAAAGTCTTGCAAAATATAGAAAAAAAATTACTCCACTAGGAATATCTATTGTATAAATAATAAGACTGCTTCATATATAGATAATTTTTATGGCCCCGAAGGGTGGCATGTTAAAATCGCACTGTCTGTGCGTCCGTCTGTGCGTCCCCACTTACAATTTGTTTCCGGACTGTAACTCTGCCATGCATTGAAGGATTTTAAAATAACTTGGCACACATGTCTAGCACATCAAGACGACGTGTCGCGTGCAAGACCCACATCCCTACCTCAAAGGTCAAGGTCACACTTGGAGTATGAAGGTTATGGAATCCTCTATATATGCACACATTTGTGTCTGGACTGTAACTTTGTCATGCATGGAAGGATTTTAAAATTTGGGGGGGGGGGGAGGAGAGGGAGGGGGGGGGGGGGTAAAATACACTTGACTAGCAGGCAAGGTCATATTAGAGTCGGGTGGTGGATCATTGCAGCATCAAGTGTCTGGACGACGTGTCATGCATGGAAGGATTTTAAAATAACCCACAGTCTAGACCTAGGTTCAAAGCCCGGTCAAGGTCAAACTTACAGTTTGAAGGTAATGGATTCCTCTATATATGCATATATGCACACATTCGTGTCTGGACTGTAACTTTGTCATGCATGGAAGGATTTTAAAATAACTTGGCACACATGTCTAGCACATCAAGACGACGTGTCGCGTACAAGACCCACGTTCCTAGCTCAAAGGTCAAGGTCAAACTTAGAGTTTGAAGGTAATGGATTCCTAATGCAATATGCCACGTGTCGGGGGGGTTGTTTTTTTGTTTTTTGGGGGATTTTAAAAAAAATTGGCACAAATGTCTAGCACATGGTGGCGGAAGACCCCTCCTAGCTCAAAGGTCAAGGTCAAACTTAAGAGTTTGAAGGTAATGGATTCCTCTATATATGCATATATGCACACATTCGTGTCTGGACTGTAACTTTGTCATGCATGGAAGGATTTTAAAATAACTTGGCACACATGTCTAGCACATCAAGACGACGTGTCGCGTACAAGACCCACGTTCCTAGCTCAAAGGTCAAGGTCAAACTTAGAGTTTGAAGGTAATGGATTCCTGTATATATGCATATATGCACACATTCGTGTCCAGACTGTAACTTTGTCATGCATTGAAGGATTTTAAAATAACTTGGCACAAATGTCTAGCACATCAAGATGACGTGTCGCGTGCAAGACCCACGTCCCTAGCTCAAAGGTCAAGGTCACACTTAGAGTTTGAAGGTAATGGATTCCTCTATTTATGCATATATGCACACATTTGTGTCCGGACTGTAACTTTGTCATGCATTGAAGGATTTTAAAATAATTTGGCACAAATGTCTAGCACATCAAGATGACGTGTCGCGTGCAAGACCCACATCCCTACCACTAAGGTCAAGGTCACACTTAGAGTTTATAGGTAATGGAATCCTGTATATATGCATACATTTGTGTCCGGACTATAACTTTATCATCCTTTGAAGGATTTTAAAATAACTTGGCACAAATGTCTAGCACATCAAGCGGATGTGTCGCATGCAAGACCCAAGTCCCTACCTCAAATGTCAAGGTCACACTTAGTGTTTAAAGTAATGGAAAACTGTATGCATGGTCATGGAAGGATTTTTAAATTACATAGCACATTTATTGAGCACATGGAGAGGACACAGACTATGAGTCACCTCTTTCGGGGGCATTCGTCACTTGTGAGGGACAGCTCTTGTTAGTTATGTAATGTGACAGAGTGTTAAGTGAAGTATGAGTTATACAGAATGTCATTTAGCATAAGAATGAAACCTTTGCCACTTGTTGACATGAATATCAACATTTTATTTGCTTTCGAATAGAGTTACAGGAAATCTTATGTATTTATGACTTTCCTATCTGCAGGAAGAGGTGGTCAGTCAGCACTCCGTTTTGCCAGATTGAGGATGGAGAAACGACACAACTACGTACGAAAAGTAGCAGAAGTAGCGGTTACGATGTTCATCTCTAACGATAAAGTGAACTGCTCGGGTCTGGTCCTAGCCGGTTCAGCAGACTTTAAAACTGAGCTCAGTCAGTCGGACATGTTTGATCTAGTAAGTTTTACAGTCTTTAAGCAAGCATAGGGACTTGAACCCCAGAAAGAAATTCTACTTAGAAATGTTTATAGCCCAGCCCTTTACACCATGTTGTGAGGAAGCCACAGAGGTCAGAATCATTTGATTTTTATAGACTAAGGTCATCCGCTTACAAATTCGCTGTCTTGCAGGCGGGATGGTTGTTTTTCAAGGGAAATGCTTGTGAAGTGACTGATATGCTTGATTATTCTGTGTTTGAATTAAGACCACAGGGAAGTTGCTCCATTTGATCAGTTATTGACATGTAGACATACATTTTTGTAATCAGTTGAGAAAATTTGTTATGTTTTTGATTTTAATGTTGATTTTTGTAATTTCAGAGATTACAGCAAAAAATAATAAAAATAGTTGATGTATCATATGGTGGTGAAAACGGGTTTAACCAAGCTATTGAACTCAGTGCTGACGCATTATCAAATGTCAAATTCATCCAAGAAAAGAAATTGATAGGTAAGTGTGACTGAACGTTCGTAATTTATGTTTGCTTGTATACATTATTCTTGCAATAAAATAATTTAAATGAAAGTTAAGGTACAGGGAATGTTATGGTTATATCGATCGGCCGAGATTCTCTGATATATGTCGCTGCTGTTTTGGATGGTCAGATACAGCACTGATGGACAGGTCGATTACCTGGAGGCTACAGACTGACCTTTTATTCGTCAAGACTTTGTAACCACTGTTCCATTTGATTAGAAGTAATAATACCGAAGAAATTAAATGATGTCATTAAAAATCATTTGTAATCTGCAAGTCTAGTTCCTCTACAGCTCCAGAAAATAATATGAAGTTGTAGGAGCCTGGGATTGTAGCTTCACCAGCAAGTTTAAATGATCATAGCCGTTCATCCTCATAAACTAAACCTGTTCTAAACTCACAACTTTGGTCTTTACTTACAGGACGTTATTTTGACGAAATCTCACAAGACACTGGGCGATTCTGCTTCGGTGTAGATGACACATTGAAAGCCCTGGAGATGGGTGCAGTAGATATTCTTATTGTATGGGAGAACCTCGATATCACCAGATATGTGCTCAAAAATCATCAGACAGACGGTATGTGATGTAAAACTGTGCTTGATTTTTTAAAAATGGTATTTTTATCATTTCCTGAAAGATATATAAATGGAATGTTGTTCAGTCCTTTTTGTATCTTGAACATTTTTTGAGATATTCTGTATTCAGACTGAGTACATGTGGTGTTTATGCTTCTAAATATTCTTTGAATTTTTGAGCCCAGAAAAAAAGTTTAAAGGTTCTTTTGTTCAGGCTTTAGGGTTCTCGTTTCTGCATCTTGATTTTCTAATGAAATTTTAAGTGATGTTGAACATAGCAACTACTGTACATATGTGAGATTTTCTGACTAAATCTGATATCTGCAGATCTAAATTTTTATTTTATTTTTGAAGAATTATTAGCCATAATGTGATTGTAAACCTGCTTCTCTTTCCTGTTTCAGTTGAAAATATCCTTTTCCTCACACCAGAGCAGGAAAAAGACAAAACACACTTTTTAGATAAAGATGTAAGTAATTTGGTAAAAAGCCTTTGTGTTTAGGTTGCTGGTAAAAAATCAGTGGGTTTTCTGTCTTACATGTTAAAATGATAACCCCTGAACATATTTGAAATCAAAAGGACAATTTTTGCATGGCATTTATATAGACAAAGAGTGGAAGTTGTTATGGCAACAAGGTAATGTTCAGAGTGATGGCTTTATTTGTATTGCGGTCAGGGTAGCATTGATGCTGGCATGAAAAGAATGGATTTTTTGGTCCTTGATAAATCACACAGCTGTTGAAGAGAAGACCCATGTTATTTTGTTTATGTTTGTATCATGATTAAGTTTTAGTTTCCTATTGTTTAAATTTCGAAAGTATGTGTTTGATACTTGGCCTAGCCAGTATTTTGTTTCAGAGGAATAATGATAGATTTAAAGCTTCAGATTTCTAACCTGGAAGTTGTAGGTTCGAATCTTGTCTATTTTAACAATGATCTTCACAATCCATTTGTTTGTTGCAAGACCTAGTCAGAACTCTGGGAAGCAGTCAAACAAACAAAAGCTTTTGCAATCTTAATGTTTTGCAGTAGAACTACCTTAATGTGGTTGATATACAGGTAACATGTAAGTTGTAACATTTTATTACCATTGACAGACTGGAGTTGAGTTAGAACTGCAAGAACAGATGCCTTTATTAGAGTGGTTTGCCAACAATTACAAGAATTTTGGAGCCACATTAGAAATTGTAACTGACAGATCACAAGAAGGTGCACAGTTTGTGAAAGGATTTGGTGGAATAGGAGGTATAATAACAATTGTTTACTATTTATTTATCATTGAGTTCATACTCAAACACGTCAAATGATTTCTAGATCGAGACTTAGAAAGGGTCTTTTGCAAAGACTTTTATGAGGTGCCAGTATAAGTTTTTGGAAGAACTTTGCTTCAGACAGTAAATCAACTAGACAGTGTTTGTTCTTAAGTAAAATATATGCCTTGCTCTGGCTTGTTCTTATCGAGACAGATGTTAAGATAGTAGAACACTTCAATATCTGCTTAAACCATCCTTGAAATTCCAAAGATCTTGCGCAGATGTTGAACATGAAGTATTTTTCAATTGTTTCCAACCATCTGTGAATGTCACAACACCTGGCCCTTTGCTTATAAAAGTTTCTTCAGCACAATCTCGTGTTTAGCACAATTTCATGCTCAACAGCTCAAGTTATATGAAGTCGAGTCTAGTTATATTTATTTACAAAGTTAGTTTAATATAAGGATACATAAGCTCAAGACCTTGTGATTATTGTTATAAAACCTGACTTTGTAAATTGATACAACTTCACTTGACTTCACGTTACGTGAGCATGATTTGGTATATAGCATGAGATTGTGCTCAAGAAACGTTTATAAGCACTAGGCCTGGTCTTACTGTTATAGTTAGGAGATCAAAACTGTACAATAGTCAAAGCCTACCCTTGGGTTTTAAAGCTTTTGACGCCTTTTCACAGTGAAATTACATTGTGATTAAAAAAAATTAAACCTAGTCCAGTTTTATTTTACTGAGATTATTGCTGTCATTTTCAGTTTCCTCTCGCCACTGTTCACAGTTAGCAACATAAGGGAATGGTAGAAGTTTTTTGCTTCTCCTTCAGACAATTACCATGTTCATTTTCCCCAAATTGAGGGGCTAGGCCGCCTTTCCCAATCTTGGAAAAAAATGCCCTGCTAACTTAGTGTTTTTATCTTGCAGGTATATTAAGGTATCAAGTGGACTTCCAAATTCTAGACCCAGGATTAGATGGTTTTGACGAATTCAACCTTGATGATTATTAACTTATTTACATAATGTTGGTACCATGTTGAGACCGCGTCATGAAATGCTGTCTCAGTTTGTATATCCAATGATGTGGAAATGGGCAAGAGAGCCTACTGCTTTAACCTTCAATTTTTCTGAAGATGCTTCCAATGTACAGTGAAATGTGCAGTTACGGTTGATTGAAAGCTGCAAAAATGTTGCGGCATTAATTTTTAGTTTATTTCAAGTCTTTTCGAGTCCAAAATAATTATGCACAATTTGCAGCAATGCTGTTAAATCTATCTCTTATTATACCTTGCTTTACATAGTAAAGTGGGGGCTATATAGGAATCACGCATGTTGTCCAGTCCGTCCATCCTGTCCCATCTTGCACAAAGTCAAGTATTACTCAGAAACTACATGTTGGACTTTTACGAAACTGGCTCTGTAGCATACTTGCATTGACCACTTTAAAAAAACAGGAAATGGTTCTGTACCATACACACGGGCTGCTATTACTTAAAATAGAAAAACATTTAAATGATTTCTCATTAACCAGTAGATGGAATATCACCAAACTTGCTCTGTAGCATTCTTGTATTATCCAAAAAACAGGAAATGGATTTGGTCCAGTGCACACAAGGGACTGCTATTTCTAAAATAAAAGAAAAATATTTAGATGTACTACTATTATCAGCTTTACAATAATTTAGAATAATACCTAACTCGAGGATATTACGGAGTACTACAGTACTTATTAACAGTACTGAGTTCTACAGTATCTTACAGTACCATAGAGTACTTCAGTGCCATAATGACCAGTGCATAAGCAGGGGTATTAATCATTTCAAGTGATAGTTCTAGTTATTGATGGACACGAAGAAGGAAAAAGAAATCTTTGAAATCTATGCATGTAATAGGGGTTATCAATGTGAAATGCTTCTTTTGGTGTAGGTGGGTGCTGATGATGTTGAGTGAATGCAAGTAAACAAAAACACATAAAATAGGAAAGAAATCTGTTAAAATCAGAAATGTGCAAATCTGCAATGTTCCCACAGTGGCCTTACTGTTCTTTTTATTAGTGGAATAGTCTTGGCATCTTGTTGGTGTATGTTGCACAATTTTGTCTCTGTATTGAAGTTTATTTATTTTCTAATAGAATATTCTTGGTATTTTTCTCATTTTTACTGTTATTACTGATGAAGAACGGCATGACATATAGCACATGCTTTGATGGGGAGGACGGTATGTAAAGACCTTTTACCATCCTGGTATAGGCAATGACAACACAATCTGTTAGTGTCCAGCAAGCAAGATGGAGGACATCTTGGAACAATTGTTAAAACATGGTTCTAGTCCGGTGGTACCACCAGGTGCACTTGTGAGAATATGCTTTAACAAGCTGGCCTTGATTATTAATTCCCAATGAAACAGCTCTGGGGGTGTACGGAAAATATTTCACTTTGTAATGGATGAGGTGAAACATCTGTTTGAAGAAGGAACGGCTTGTAAAGATAGAAGTGGTTTTGTTGAATCTCTTATAGTATTTATGAATTAAATAGGTCCTTTTAATAATATACACACTATATATACAAGGATAAAATTGAATAACAGGAATTGGGGTCATTTAGTGAATTTTGATAAAAACTTCCTTTGGTTTGATAAAGTTTGTCTTTCAATAGGTCTGCAGTCACAGTTTTATGGTTGTATAACACTTGCACGTCTTGAAATGGAATTTCAGATTTTTCAGAACTGTATAACAAAATAAATGCATAGCAAACCATTACAATTGGAACTACTTCAACTAGTTTTCAGGGATTTAATGGAATTACCTTGCCTATTTTAAAAAACTTTGTCACTTCTCTTCCCAAAGCAGTTAAAAATTGTGATGTATATAATACATGAAGATGCATGTAAACTTCTGGATTTGGCAAAGCTTGACTGTTGTTTTATTTAAAAGATCATCGTAATTTAGATGTTTGTAACTGTTTCTACTGAAGGAAAAGTAATTGTAGGTGTATTATTAATAAATGTTTAAAACAGTTTTTCAGTGACGGCAAAAAAAATTAACCGAATACATTCCAAGTAAGTTCATATTTGGGATGGGGGCAAGTTGGTATTGTTACGTCTTGTTTGAATTGCAGATTATTTGGTTAAAGCCATACTTGAATGGATTTTCTTGCAGAGAGATATTTGATTGGCATTTCTATATGACTTGTTTTATTCTGTTCTGTTGAAATTCTAAAAGTTAACCTGTACAGAATTATATTATAATTATTATTTATTTAGTTTATTCACTGTTCAAACAATGGTAAAAGAGAAGGTTAAGCAGTGCTGTACACATACAATCATGTGTAAAGAAATAAAATACAGACAGTAAAAGAATTACATCTTATTCTCTCTTTTTTCACCTCTGAGAACATGTTTGTATTTTAGTGTACTAGTGTGCCATCAGCATGGTGTAGCTATGTGATACAAGTTCCTGTTGATAGATGGTACTCGATCAAGATTTCATGTCAATGGTCCATCTGTAGACCTGTTTAATAGTTGCATCTCTACAACCGTTTTTACTTGGTAGGGCGGTTGCTGCTAAAACACTATCAACTTGTCAATTGATGTACTTTAAAGTTGTTCAGTGCAGTTGGATTTCCATGAGTTTCAATCTGTCCAATGCAGTATGAAGCAGTCTTATTTAGTTATACAAATTATTTAGTTACAGTTGAAATCAGCCAGTCAAATAGTTCAATTCATCTTATAACTTCAATTCATCTTATAACTTGTAACGCAGCACAACATTAAACGCTTCACTGGAACTTCATTCAGAGCAGTGTATTAACGTCTCATTGGGCATACAGTTCCAGGCCATCCATAACAGTTCTGTCAGCTGATGTTTAATGTTGAACAATTTATTTTGATAAGAAACCATTAGCTGTTATTGGTGCACCAGAAAACTTGATTTAAAGGGCTGTAGAAAATTAAACCAATATTCCTTTCGGGGCAAAACTTGAAAATTTGACTGTTACTTTAGATTATGAAAGTCAAAGTGCAAAAGCAATGTACTAGTATATTGTTCCAATTTATGGCATGGGGGAAAATATACTG
Organism: Saxidomus purpurata; assembly: GCA_022818135.1. Classification (NCBI taxonomy): domain Eukaryota; kingdom Metazoa; phylum Mollusca; class Bivalvia; order Venerida; family Veneridae; genus Saxidomus; species Saxidomus purpurata. The sequence goes on from JAFMSR010000014.1 coordinate 16,501,341, forward strand.
TTGATATGACTGGCTCAGTTGTCACATGTGTTTGGGGAATATATCTTTACAACAATTTACTCTGTTTTTGGGTTGCCCTTTCGAAGAAAGGCGATACATAGGTTGCCCTTTTGAAGAAAAGGCGATACATGGGAATCGGTTTGACCCATCTAGTTAGTGGTACACAGTGCTCAAGTTGAGCTATTGTGATCGCTTGATGCACTGTTGTAGGTCAACAATTTGTTTATTTATCCCCCTGCCAAAGGCGAAGGGGGATCTGTGCGTCCGTCCCAATTTTAGCAATTTTCTTCAAACTTTGTACACTGACAGAGCACATTGGTTGGAAGTGCAGTGTGCAAGAACAATAACTCTACCTTGCCTACTTTTAGAGTTATTCCCCTTTATCAGATTTACTTGAAAAACTTTGTCCTAAGCATAACTCCAAAAGTACTTGAGGGATTTTCTTCAAACTTAATACACTGACATAGCACATTCATAGGAAGTGCAGTGTGCAAGAACAATAACTCTACCTTGCCTACTTTTAGAGTTATTCCCCTTTATCAGATTTACTTTAAAAGTTTTGTCCAGAGCATAACTCCAAAAGTACTTGAGGGATTTACTTCAAACTTAATACACTGACATAGCACATTGGTTGGAAGTGCAGTGTGCAAGAACAATAACTCTACCTTGCCTACTTTTAGAGTTATTCCCCTTTATCAGATTTACTTTTAAAAGTTTTGTCCAGAGCATAACTCCAAAAGTACTTGAGGGATTTACTTCAAACTTAATACACTGACATAGCACATTGGTTGGAAGTGCAGTGTGCAAGAACAATAACTCTACCTTGCCTACTTTTAGAGTTATTCCCCTTTATCAGATTTACTTGTCCGAAGCATAACTCCAAAAGTACTTGAGGGATTTTCTTCAAACTTAATACACTGACATAGCACATTGGGAGGAAGTGCAGTGTGCAAGAACAATACATCTACCTTGCCTACTTTTAGAGTTATTCCCCTTTATCAGATTTACTTTAAAAGTTTTGTCCAGAGCATAACTCCAAAAGTACTTGAGGGATTTTCTTCAAACTTAATACACTGACATAGCACATTGGTTGGAAGTGCAGTGTGTAAGAACAATAACTACCTTGCCTACTTTTAGAGTTATTCCCCTTTATCAGATTTACTTGAAAAAAAATTCCGAAGCATAACTCCAAAAGTGCTTTAGGGATTTTCTTCAAACTTAATACACTGACATAGCACATTGGTAGGAAGTGCAGTGTGCAAGAACAATAACTCTACCTTGCCTACTTTTAGTCAAATAGAAAAATATCATACCTATACTGATAATGAACATTAATATAATTTTGCAAACCTTCTCTTCATTGCCTTATTCTTTTTCCACTTACTTGAAAACTGTACTCAGCATGACCATAACTATACGGCTTTTTAAAGATTTCCTCTCACCAAGTAAACTGTACAAAAGTACAACCTTCAGGTAACTTCTTCCCGGCGGGGGGATTAACCATGTGTAACATGGCTCTTGTTTTACATTTCTTCACTAATGATAATCTTAATCATATTTACACATAATTCATATGACTGAGATCTCGAATTAGTTTGATCATGGGCTTGATCTGATGTATACATTTAAGAGTTACAGCCCTTGTTTAACAAACAAAATATTTGAGAATGTTTATGCTCCAGCATCTACATACCTTTACTGATCATATTTACAGAGGCTGTATACATTTAGAGTTGTGGCCCCTGATTGAACAAAAAAAAATAGGGCCATGATGGCCCTATATCACTCACCTGAATACCAGTCCACTTGCCTAATGGTTGTGGTCAATTTTGACCCAAGAGACATGATTTGAACAAAGGTGGAAGACCACAAGACAATGTTACATACCAAATAGGTTTTCCTATATACATCTTTTTAAAACGGGTGACCTTGGAAGGGCACATATTGACCCCAGGGGTATGGTTTGAACAAACTTTAAAGACGTCTACTAGACAATGCTACATGCTAAATATCTAAGCTCTAGGCCCTGTGGTTTCACGGAAGAAGATTTTTAAAGTTTTTCCCATATAAGCCTAGTAGAGGTCCACTAGGCATTTCTACATGCCAACTATCTAATCTCTAGATCTTGTGGTTTCAGAGAAGGAGATTTTTAAAGTTTTTCCCATATAAGCCTATGTAAAACCAAATGACCCCCGGGGTGGGGTCAGTTGACCAAGGGCTCATAATTTGAACAATAATTGTAGAGGTCCACTAGACAATGCCACATGCTAAATATCTAAGCTCTCGGCCTTGCAGTTTTAGAGAAGATTTTTAAAGTTTTTCATATATAAGCCTATGTGAAACTAAGTGACCCCCCAGGCAAGGTCAATTTTGATCCCAGGGGCATAATTTGAACAATCTTGGTAGATGTCCGCTAGCCAATGCTACATGCCAAATATCTAAGCTCTAGGCCATGTGGTTCTAGAGACGTAGATTTTAAAAAAAAAATTCCAATATTAGCCTATGTAAAACTAAGTGACCCCCATATGGGGTCAATTTTGATCCAAGGGGCATAATTTGAACAACCTTGGTAGAGGTCCACTAGCCAATGCTACATGCCAAATATCTAAGCTCTAGGCCGTTTAGTTTTAGAGAAGAAGATTTTAAAAAATTTCCTTTATTAGCCTTTGCAAAACTAAGTGACCACCCGCGCAGTGTCAATTTTGACCCGAGGGTCATAATTTGAACCATCTTGGTAGAGGTCCACTAGACAATGCTACATGCCAAATATCTAAGCTTTAAGACTTGTAGTTTCAGAGAAGATTTTTATAAAGTTTTTCCTATTTGTTGCCATAGCAACCAGAGTTCTCAATGGAATGGAATTCGTTGTAACAGAGCTTCATGCAAGGAACATCCATGAAAAGTTTCATCAACATTGGCCCAGTGGTTTAAGAGGAGATGTCGTTGAAGGAAATGGTGGACGGACGGACGCTGGACGGAATGCGATCCTAATAGCTCACTCTGGCACTTTGTGCCAGGTGAGCTAAAAATGCAATAATTAACAATGCTTACATTTGTTTACCTTCTTTTATTCGCTAATCCTAATCATGTTTACACAAAATGTATATATAAACAATATTGGATCACGGGGGCTTGATTGGAGTTATACTTGAGAGAGTTACAGGCCTTGATTAAGCATATGTAACCATGTTAACACTCTAGCACCTCCATTTCGTCAGTAATCGTATATCATATGAAGTACAACTCGGCATTTACATTCACTGAAAATTGTTCAGTAGACACAATGCAGTGTTGTTTTTTTTTCATAGAACACTCCTCAAAGAAAAGTGGATGATAAGTATTGCTCCTAGATTATTTAGTAAGCACTATTTGGTGAGTTTCAAGGAACATGTCCCAGCAAATTGTTCACTGCACTGCAATTATACTACAATGGACATTGTAAGGGGGCGTAATCGCTGCGGGAAATGTGAGTTGAGGTGTTGTAAGTCCGTGCCTTTTTAAATAAGAGTTATGTCCCTGTTACTCATTGGATTTAGATTCTGCACTTACCTTTAAGTTGTCACCTGCACCACAATGGAGACGCTGTCAATTTGTTGTTTTGTATGCCTGGATCATGTACAGTCCTTATGTTTGTGTTTGCAGAATTTCAATGAAACGTCATAGATTTATAGGGGATCATGAGAATGTGTGTAGCACATTACATTTCTTTCGTTACCTAATGACACATTTAGTATTGAAAGCTAGATCATCGCGCTTAGCTCGGGTCTTTAGTTTTAATGTCAATGTCACGTGTGGTGTAATCTAACAAGGTCGCCGGACTATATCTTGCAACTACAATGATTAAGGTATTTAAAATCATTAACCCCTTTAAACCCGAGATAATACGGTATTAAATAGGAGTTAATATGAACGTAAAATCAACCAAATGTAGTTACACTACCCTGGTTTAGTGTTGAATATAAAATGTACTTATTAAATTCATGTATGTAAGCTTCAATCTATTGATGACAGAGGTTGAGAAAAAACAGGGTCTTGAAATTCATTTAATAATGTCACGGTGTCCTCATTCACAGTTCATATTGAATTTTTCGCAAATATGTAATACGTTCTTTCCCGGTAAGTACCTGTTTAAAATGCAAAATGCTGTAGACGTTTTCGGTGGCTAAAAAGTGACAACCCAACCATCGATAAAAAAAGCTAGTTACTTAGATAATATTCAGTAGAAGTTCCTCGATTGATGAAGCACGTGTTTTTACTCGACTGGAAATGTTATTGTAATTAAATTTTCATTGCCAACTTCCAGACCTGCCTCAATAACTTCACCACGTGACACAGGCCCCGCCCCCGCTGGCGATCCTGTAAGAATAAGGTCTCCTTCTTCCAATGTGAAGTACTGACTAAGATAGCTGAGTACTTGTGGCACAGTAAAAATCATATCGGAAGTACAACTGTCTTGTTTGGTCGATCCGTCTATTTTCAGCCATATCCGGGCATCATTCGTGTCCGGAATCTGCTCCTTAGGAATGAACTTGCTGACAGGACAGGCTGTATCAAAACCTTTTGCCATAGCCCAGGGCTGGCCGTCTTTCTTTGCGTTACATTGGAAGTCCCATGCTGTCATATCTAGACAGAGAGCATAGCCGGCAACAGAAGCCATTACACTATCTTCTGACACGGCCTTCATTGTGGCTCCTATGACAATGCCTAGTTCGACTTCATGAACAAAGTCCTTGCATCCTTTGGGAATCTGAAATGATGGTTTTAAAACTGCAGGACCTAATTCAATTTTTATAATTTTAAACGTCAAATACAGGACAGAATTTAATATATCATGCCTTTTTATCGTACATGAACTGCTTTACTCTATTTAAAGCGACATGCTTCCATTTTTTATCTACCCTAAAGAAGCAGTAAATGAGAATTTCAATTACCTTTATTGTTTCACCTTGTTCTATGTAAGACGTGGTGGGCTTCAGAAACACGATAGGGCTCTTTGGTATAGGGTTCCCCTGCTCCGCTGCAAGCGCTCTGGAAAACAAAAACGTTTTATGTGCCATGCGCGGTTTGAGGAATGTTAATTCTAGATTCCTGGTTTATAAGATAGGTATACGAAAATGAAGATGTTATCAAGTTTTCTAACGCACCACCGTTTTGACGTCGTTTCTGATTTGTTACGTCATTTAATGTGCTTGTGTCAAATTACGTGTTATACGGTTCGAAAAACCGAACGCTATAAACGTCGTATTTAGAGTAAATGTGCGTTAGAATAAGGTTAACAGTTTAGTGATTTTGACATTTGCGACGGTATATATGCCGTCACCATAAAAATCGTATATACAGTCGCAGTCGCAAATATCAAAATCGCTACATATGTCTGTGTCGTAGTCTCGCTTTCGTACAGCCTTATTTCTTACATAGAGTTTCTCAAATGACCATATTAACTGTTTCTATAATGCTTATAATTTACTTACATTTTACGTTTTAAAGTATGAATACTAATGCCTTTCCTCCACTTACTTGTAATTTCTTCCAATGCATATAATCTTCTTCCCAAATCGTCGAAAGTTTGAAATATCCATCTTCACTTGGTTACCTACTAGGAGGTAAACTTCTCCCCGAACTGATAATGATTGTTGACCCGGATACATATAGATAGATATTCGTCCATCAAGTGTACGACGGTTTATAACATAATTTGTTTAAATTTCAAAGTGTCGCAAATCATTAGAATCTGGCCCCGTGCTTATAAAACTTTTTTGAGCACAATCTCATGCTCAGCACCAAATCATGCTCAAATAATATGAAATCAGGTCAAGTTGTATTTCTTTACAGAGTCGGATTTAATATATAAAGATGTTTATGTTCAAGAACAGACCAACTTATTATTGTTACGGAACCCGACCTTGTTTAAAGATATAAGTTGACATGACTTGAATTACTTGAGCATGATTTTGTGCTGAGCACGAGATTGTGCTCAAGAAACTTTTATTAGCACGGGGCCTGGGCTGATGTCTCTAAAATTTCTGTCACCAATCGCCTGTCTACAGAATTTGGCGCGTTCATGTACAGTCTTGTAGATAAAATGAGGACGCCACTTTCGCTTTGTTCTGTCTTAGATCAGGGGAGATGGTACATGTTATCGTTCTGTTGTACATGTATACACTATTTATCAGATAATTTTCATTCAGCGCAGGAGTGCGACATGACCCACTTTGCAAGTAGTTACATTGTATATACAAATAGGAACACATTTTTTATGCAAATTGGTACACATTGTATGTTACTCGTGACGTTTGCGCGTATATGTATTTACATTTACAGTTCTCTATCAGAGATACATACACATAAATGAGTCTAAATACGGCTATCTATCTTTCAACTGCTTTCATTTCACATAGATATTCTATCATTTTCTCTCTGCTTATTGTCCACCATGTCTATTGTTTCTTCTATATTTAGTTCAGCGTTGTTGTTTTGTTTAAAGCACATGGTGACTGCACTTGACACTGCAGAAAATAGAATACATGATGCTGAAATTAAAAAGAAAATCTGCTTATTGCATATGTAATAGAAAGATCGAAGATACGGCGTTTTTGTGAGTTTGTCCTGCCTTCAGTATTAAGTTCTTGTGTTGCTATTGATGATATCTATATAAATTAAAAAACCCGAAGAAACACGATCGGTAAGCTAGGAGTTCTGAGACAATTGAAAAGAATGTATTCAGAGAAACTATTTTCGATAGGAAACCAACACAACTTTAATGTCGTTAAGAGAATGATATGGAGCTAAACAAAGTCTTAGGTCTTGTCATTTGTTCGTATGAATGCCTGTTTAAACGCTGCGTGTATAACCAAAAGTTAACATTCAACCAGCAAGAAATCGTAAAGTCTTTCAAAAAATGAATAACTAGACACCAGTGAAGGAGTGGATATGCCAGCTGATTGTAATGAAATAACACTGCATTTCTATTGCTCTTTTTTGTTACGAAACGGCGAGCAACGAAAACCATCATGTATTGAAACCATACCTGCAATGACAATTGACTGTTCGTATGAACCTCCTGCATCCACCAAGAAACCTGAAATAATATGATTGGTTGACGGACTGATTAATTGACTGCTTTTTTAAGCAATATCTTATCACAGGTGTATTCATTGACAAAACAGCTGGTTGGAATGTTTGAAAATACTTTTAACTGACTGCTTAAGACAAGTGGTTGCTTCACCCAGATGGTCACCGACAATGGTTGAAATGCATGTAAAAGGCATAATGCAAAACGCATGTACGTTTTTAACTATATCCCGTTAGTGAAAAGCGATTATGCCCAAGCGACCAGTGTAGATCATGATCAGTCTATACATCTGCTCTGTCAGTAAATTAACTAAGTTTTCAGTGAGCATTCCTTTGAATAGTCAGTTTTTCTGTCCAAAGTGTGGGGTAAGTAGACATTAAGCTGGGTAAGAGTTAATAAAATTAAAATTAAAATTGAATATCTACCTGCAAGTACTGGCCCAATGATTGACCCTATACCTCCGAAGAATAACTGAAGCCCAATTGCAGCCGATATATAGTTGATTCCGACAAATGGTAACGTCACAGCGGTGATTATGACGTAGCAGCAGCCGAAGAAAAGACCAAACACTATCACAAATATTACGTGAGCAGCAAAGTAGTCTGACAAAAATGGATAAACGAAACAAGCCAATGACACAATTCCCATAGAACCGGAATACAAATATATTTCATCTATGCGGTTTAAATTAGCCACAACTCCTGTCAAAATCCGACCAATCACAGATAATATTCCCGAAAGGGAAACGAGAAACGCCGCCTGCAATGCCGTAAATCCTTTTGAGACAATGAACGTTGGCAGATGTACATATATCAAAATAGTACCTAAACAAAAGCAAAACATGCACAGACATAAACAAAGAACCGCTTTGTTACATAGAACGTCAAAATATAACTTTAAACTTGTACAGAACGATTTGTTCTCTGAAGGTTTCCTGGCTTCATATTTCCTTTGAAGCTTGGTATGTTTCTCTAATCTGCTTGGAAAACACATAGCACTAAACGTGATTATATTCGCCGCCATTGCGGCAAGAATTATGAAAAAGCCTATTGGTCCGTAATGCTCACGTGACAATTGCATCAATGGGGCAAATATAAACACTCCTGCTCCAACACCGGATAATGCAATGCCGAGTGCTAGATTTCTCCTTCTGCTGAAATTGAAACTGACGACAACAATAGATGTTGTGTATCCAAAAGCCCCTCCGGTACCTGGAAATACGAATTATGCAAAATTTATTAATAAGTTTGTTGATTGTCCGAAACTTCGTCTGAAAGACTATGATAGATATTCTTCGATATTCTTCGAAATGAATATAAAAAATCAGTCATAATTTGATATTTACTCTTCTTTATCATAAAACCTATCGTAAGATGTCAGTTCCTGAATTCCATTCCAGATGGGAATACAATAAGATGTTCGCAAAAGTCTCGTAACCTCTGCCTTCTTTTCTCAATTATATTACAATAATCAATATATAACTTGTTTTAAAATTGTTCTTACCTGCTAGTATACCGCAGGTAAATATTGCGGCTTCGACGCTTTCCACAAATGCCGTTGAAATGTAACCGATTACAAAGAATATACCCGACAGCATTAGCGCAGTCCTGCAACTAAATCTGTCTATGACAACGCTCGCCAGTGGTCCTTAAATATAGAAATATAAAAATAGACCATAGTCAAAAGACAAATATGTATTTAAACAGTGACAAATATATATGAATTGTAGAAAGACGAAACGCAGAGAGAAAGAGAAAAGAAAGAAGGGAGGAAATAGAAAAACATTAGCCTGAAAAAATGAATCATAAAACGGATCAAAACTACATATTTCTTACGGAATAAAAGGATAAATAACAAGAAGTATCTTTAAACTCCATAGGCCACGGATGTCCCCATTTCAACCTTTGTCACAAACAAGAGCAGATTTAACTAATTTTGCTCTAACTGACGTGATGTACAAGAAAGTAGATCAGTAGGTCAAGTGACCCTGGGGCAGGGCCAACTTGGACGCATGGGGTATAATTTGAACAATCTTTGTACCGGACCACTCTAGCGATGATCCATGCCAAATAATGGGTCTTGAAGTCCAAGTGAAGATTTTAAAAGACTCAATATTTCTAAATGTAAATTAAGTGAGCCCCATGGCAGGGTCGGTTCTGACCAGGGGTCTTGATTCTAACTTTTTCATGCCCTAATAAAATGTTGAACAATCTTGGCTAACATGGTAGGTAACCCCATATATCTTTAATAGAATCTAGATGTGCACCTGGGGTTTAGTTCTTACAGATGAATGGGGTTAAAACTTTAAATAAAGGAAAAAATGACAACGGGTTAGCTCATAAAGTCATAAATACGGACTCACGGAACCCTTTCCTGTATGTGCCAATTAATCCTATCAATTTTCAACCGACCAATCAAAAGTTGCAGTGCCGATTCGCTGTTAAATGAGCTTCATCCTAAAACAGGCTGGAAGTAAATGTGAAAAAGACCGCCAACGACCGAAAAACACTTTTACGAATGATTCAAAATGAATATTCATTGTAAATGGAATGAAGGTATTGACCTACCGCCAAGAGAGAACAACGCCGTATGTAAAGCACTTGCCCATGACGTCAATGACACGCTTTCCTTATATCGTTCGAGTAGTGCCGCATGTATTATTCCTACAGCATACATTTTACCGCCAAGTAAACAAAACACCATAAAGCTTGCAAAAAGAACTGCCCATGACCAGCCTACATCCAAATCTTTAAATTCATCATAATTTGGCTCGTTGCAGGGTGTTTTGTCTGTTTGAAACGACTCAGCTGGTTCTTCAACATTTCCCCTCTTCTTCATTGCTCTAAGAGATAGCGTTTGGTTCCTTTTTTGTATCAGTTACCAAAATGTCCCCATGTACACATGATGCAGACGAACTTTATCCTGACGATTTATGCAAACACGTCCTCAATGATCTTTTAAAATCGCCATGGTAATGTCATTAGAATACATGAACTACAGGTTACTACTTACTAGGCAGGCAACTGTCATCGACAGCAACTCTCTACGACCAGCGTCTAACGAATGGTAGCTCCAAGATTATGAACAGTTTCCGAAGTTTTTACCAACCAGTATTAAACACTTCAACTGAATCCCGCTTACTAGCAGGGCAGAATCCCGTTCCTGATTGCTTCTCATAATCTGAAAAAAGAAGACGGTAGATCTAGCAGGGATTGTCCAACATTCAGTGACTCGGTTATACTAAGTGAGCATATTAGTATAAGTGAGCAGGGGCGTAGCTCGGCAAAACCAATTTGTAGGCATATGTTTTCTAGTGGATTTTAGGGCATCCCCCCAAAAAAAAAGAAGAGATTCTATATCCTTAAACATGCTGTGCGTATTTTGACGACAAAATAAAGACCATAATTACTGTATTTTTTGTAACGGTAAAAAATGTTTTCCTTACATGAATGTTTAATTTAATTCTTGAAATAAAGCTTCAGGCGGACGGAAGAGGAAAGCAGCAGATGGAATCTGGCGAGTTCTTCCCCACATAGTAAACAGTAACCACTGTCGTCACAACTTTGGACAAAACGGAATGGGTATTGCAGTCAGGTACAACAAATCTTTCTTAATTTCAAAATTTCGTTAGGTACAAATATGCATGGGATTCATACTGTGCTTGTAAAACCACAACTGGGATAGATATATTTTATATCTCATTTAAGTCTCATTTCTGCATATATACAATACAATTTACAACTGACACTTACATTTACAATATACAGAACCACCCTTTTTAGAGTTATAAGAGACTATTTGTACATGTATTACACATTAAAAACACAAATGTCTTAAAAATGTAACATTAAGAGGTCTAATTATACGAGACATTTAGAGATTGGCATCAATCTGGACTATGATTTTATAGCCTAAAATCTGCTCTAAAATTAGTATAGAGTAATATGTGACAAGCGAAAAAGTACAATAATGTGTTTAATTAATAAATGGTTTAAAAGAACGAATATTACCTCAGATCAGATCTGTTGTAAACTGATTGATAACAACCTCTAAAGTATCACTATAAAAGCATAAAACAGTTTCTATGCACAATAAATGCTATAAATATAGTATATTAGTATATTAACTAGTTATAAGTCATATCTTCACAAGCTGGTTCATGGTACACGTAAAACAGAATTATGATGTTCGACAGTTGACCGTAAGTTATAACTATCTATAGCGTCAATATATTGACTTTGCTTGATAAATACTTTCACCGTGCAATATCTCATTCAAATTTATCATTTTCAGGTGTAGATAGTTATTTATTTTCTTGCCAAGCGACTACCATTCCAAAAATCAAAGGACTGAAAGTGCTGGAGGATCGATTGGCTCTGAACAACACAGTCTGCACACATACATGTGTAAATATCAGGACAACACAGATTGTACACATCACATGTGTAAATATCAGGACACCCTTGCACGAGTAAAGTTATAAACTGGAGACACAACTGTCCACAAATTTTGACCTTTAACCGTTTGTGTAAACTTTACTTTTGACATAGGAACCCATGTGCTTACACTTTGCATTCAGTGACTTTGTTCAACTACCCTATGAAGTATTAAGCTGTGAATGGTAACTGAGAAATGGATTTTGACAAAACTGAACTGAAAATTCATAGTTTGAACAATTTTTAATGCCATTCAAAAGTTATGGGATATGCCCATAAGGTTGATTGTATTGTGCCAATTCATTGATTCGGATTTAACGTCGCACTCAACAGCTTAGGTCATATTGCAACGTCCAGCTTTCGTGGAGGAGGAAGACCCTGGGTGCCAATTCTGGCATTATTTCAGTCACGAGCGGGCACCTGGGTAGAACCTAGATAGCTCCCAGACATAAAAGAATTCGACCCAAGTAGGGCACGAACCTACAGCGGTGAGGGACAAGTAAACATCAGTCAGTGACCTCAACCACTCGGCAACAGATGCCATTGTTTGATGTCAAGCAATTGTCTGAAGTTTCAAGGCTTTAATGGTTACCGAGAAAGTGAATTTTAAGAAAGCTTAACCAGATTCAAGACGACAGTGCCAACTGACGTCAAGATGGTTATGACAATGGCTCTTCTGTTTTTCAAAGAAAAGCTAAAAATTGATAAATCAATCTTTTGTTATAAATTGATTCAGTATATACCTATTGTAGAACAAGTACTTGCAGCTTACATTAACTATCCCCGTGAGTGGTTCCAAAATACTGCGAATTGCAATATACCGGGTCTATTGCGCACACCTAGTCATTACCAGCCTTTCTACCATACTGTTTTAAATTTTCATAAGTTGTATAAAACAACAAATGAATGGTTTAATAGCAGGCTATTATCTTTCATATTTAACATATACTAGACTCTAGCAGTATTTCGTAACAAGTAATAATGATGATGATTATGATGATTATTATGTTCCTATATAATTAATATATGTATGAATGTACACACCAAAATTTAGTGTAGCAAAAGAATCGTAGTAAAGTTTAGTTTAAACAATATTTATTCTCGAAAATACATAGTATATATACATACATAGTACAAAGGTGTAATAATATAACTGGAGTCTGAAAATAAGCTTTCAAAGAAAACTTATATTAATTCATTTTCCTACTTTGGTAAAGTTTGAAAGTTTTTGTTACAATTTATATTGAGTTAATATTTGTTCTTTGTAAATGACAGCATCATCCAGAGAAATTAATTTGATTTTCCCTTTAGATTATTGCATTTGTCTATATTTAAAAATCGTAGTTAAGACATGTAGTTTCATACCTTAACGCATGAAGGCGTATTTTAGACTAGGTTTTCGGAAAATCTTTAGAGACACTAAATGACAACTAGTCAGGCCGAGCACTTTTCATGATAGAGTCGTTGGCAAATTACAAAAAAATCGTTGTTTTTTATGTTGAATTCCGAGTTTTGTAATTTAAAATTCAAGAGTACCTAGTGGTTCGATAACGTATTATGATGTTCCGATAGTTTATGATCACAAACACAACATCGGATATAAGACACACGACCTGACTAGGTGACTTTTAGTGTCTCCGGTCTGACTTAGAAAACTGTTCTGATTAAAACCGCGTAGGAAACTAGTTCTAAATACAGAACCAAGGTCTTTCAAATAGTACTATTTGAAAGACCTTGACAGAACAGATACCTCGTTGATTTTTACTTATTTTTAATGTTTTACATTTATTCATCAATATATCATAATGAAAACGAATACAAGGTAATGCATTACAATTCTTTTTATTTCATTGAATATATAGAACTACTTTTCGGTCGTATTCGACAAAAAATTGTGTTAAGAGTTCGGCCGTAAGGGTCTGAAATACTCTGTTAACTTTGGATACGATTGAATAAATCCAATCGATCCAAAAACGCCGTCAGTTAGGTGTTAAATGACATCGCAAACAACATTTTATGACTGATTTCGGATCATTTGATTAATTGATTGTAATGGCTTTTCCATAAGTGTAGATATTTTTCAAGCTTTTTCTCTTAGTTATTCAGACAAAACTTCAAATTGTATTATTCAGAGCTAGGTCCATACGGGGATCAGCCTCATAAAGTTTACAAATACATATAATAAATAAAACAATAATATCAATAGCAAATACAACTTCTTATTGTTGAAATACTATTACTCTTTGCAAAAAAAGATGAAATTATCTATAGCTGGTAAACATTGTTGATTCGGCGTTTAGATATTTCGTTTTAAAACATCCAAATCAAAGTAATTGATACCGTTTTAAAATTGAGTTAAATTTTAACGTAGAACCAGGGTAATCTAATAAATCGTGGTAGAACGAAAATATAAATACAAAAAAACATGCAAAACTAAAATACAACACGACAGATATATTTAGATACGATGCTAGTGAGATTATGGTGCCAAGGTCATAAACACTAAAATTCTGACGCCGACATACGCAAATATCGGCCATACCAAAATTAACATAGACAACGTATGGTTTTGAACAAACAGAAGAAACTGCACATAAAAAAGGACACGCAAAAATAAACGCCGTTCTCAGCGTTTTTTCAGTGGCTAAACTGATACGGCGGTGTATAAAAACTGAGCTTGGATATCACCTTGTTCAATTTACTGCGAAATATGATTGAAAAACTTGCAATTTTTATCAAAATTACAAGATTTGTTCATAGCAGATGCATTTGCTGCACACAACACCCATAACGTTCCTACCCCTCAGTTTTTATTGCATTTTAGACGGTTTTAATTTTTTTCATTTTCCAAACAATCTGTAGACCCGGGCCTAATGTACCTAATAGCAGCTACGCCCCTAGCACTGAGTTATTTATGTTCAGTAAGATCTATACTACATGTATACTTATACTTTCTCAGTATACTAGGTTCTTGAGGGGGGTATAAGGTAAAGTTAAGATGCGGGAAAGATATGCCGTCATATTTTGTTAGGTTATTATAATTCAAAAATTAATGTAAAAAGACAAAGACAAAGCTGGCAAAACACAAGCCCGACAGCGGGCTCCTATGGTTATTGAAGCAACTAGGATGATGAACTAAAGAAAAAAAGTGCTTATGTACCGGATCGCTGGTCCTTTATAAACACAAGTCATTCAACGTAACACTTCTTTATCCATAAAAATATCTACCATGCATAGAATTTAACAAAATTAATATCCTCCATTTTATATCCAAACCATGAATTATATCATTCAGTGCGTAGACAAATGATTTATCATATTATTAATTCTATTTTTGTCTATGAAATACGAATCTATGCATACACTTCTATTCAGTGAGAATGCGTGCAGTTTGCACGGTTTCAGGCTGTTAGTGACGAATTGGCCAGGGTTAAATTTACAAATTAGAGGTAAAATGCAGATCCAAGTGCATGGTCTTGGTTGATAATATTAATACATGCTATATATGCATTTTCATTGTCAAGTATTGAGATTTAGTGATTTGATGAAAGTGAAACCAGTGACATTGACCTTGCAGTAGTGACGTAATGGCTGCCAAGTACGAAAGCATGTCTGTCTAGAATTAGCCGGGAATGCAAGTTTCATTTTGACAGGGACCCTTGGAGATTTGAAATTTTGAAAAAACGGTATGGAATCTATGTAGCATGGAGCTTGTTTTCTTGATTTACAGTGTTTCAAGAGTCGGAAACAGTGTAGCAGTTGGTTCCATCAGTGTAGGTATGACTACACTAAATCTTTTTCCATAGACTTACTGTATAACATTTAAGCACGGTCCGCATACCAAAACATTCGTTGAGTAGTTACACCCCAATAAATCTGTAGAACCACCTTAGTCACACCCAAAAATGCCCTTTTTTATATACATATAGTGATACTTTATAGCCGAAAATTGCACCAGTAGGACATCACCCCCTCGTCTGTAGGATTTTTGTTTACATTCTGTCAAAAAATTCAATATTTTCAGATAGCCACAGAACACCGTAAAATTAATCAGAAAATTAATAAACTATTTTTTTGTTATGTTCAACCATTGTACTTTCGATTTTCATTCAAGAAAACTTTAGTGCTACTAATCATTTTAAACCAATCAGAGACCACAGATATCTAATAGGTCCGCAAGTTCCCTACACAAATTGGCTGGTTCCAAGTCCCACCGATTTAGTGAAGTCATACCTAAAAATGAAAACCAATGCTTTTATATGTACTTGAAACTGTTTTGGATTATAAAAGGATCATTTCCGGACCAGAAAATAGCTTTGGTTTAGACAGCATATCAACGAGATGGAAATTATGCATCCATATCTATCACCAGGTCGAGACCATTTTGTGTACGGCTGCTGTGTTTCAAAATAATTTGTTATATTGCTACATGATCTGTTGTCATCTGCTTATGCTTTTATTTGCAAAGTCCAAAATTTGACAGGACAAAGAACAGCATGTTTACTCAACGTATGCGTGCATATTTGATTGATGAACCCTATACTCTTCCAGCAATGCCTTATAGATTTACCCCACCCCCTTCCCAAATTCTGAATTTTGAAGAAAATTTGTCTAATTTATCACAAAAAAAGTTATTTTAAAAGTAGAATGTAATTAAAAGTAACATCAAAATGTCCACTGAATTAAAGGCTCTACAGAAACATACCGTTTTAACAAGCTTAATCGGTAATAACCACAAATTTTATATCTATATGGACATTCACGGTGCCCAAATTTCAGAAAAGTCAACAAAGTATTTGAATTTCTAACGCTTACACCATGAGCCGTAACAAACCGAATACTTCTATTGTGCATCTTTTCTATTCAAAATAAGAAATAATAACGCAGACATGCCATTTTAATACAAATAGACGATAAATGGCGTGAGGGATCGATCTAAGGCAAACAAAAACGTATTTTTTGACAAATGTTTAGCATGATATCAGTATTTCTGAGACCAAACTGCCCAAAACGTCAAGAAATGGTGCATAACTGACGAAATGCATATACAATTTTATGAAAAACAACAAAATAGCTACAAAAAATGAACAGATTCCATCAAAAATTGGGTTTTACGGGTTTTTGTAATTAAAGGGAGGTAATTCAAAATCAGTTTTGATCTTCCATGTGTGTGCACGGATATTTTGCCGCCCTTCGTGATTAGAATTACGTCGAATTTTGTTAAATTACACTTTAAACACTATTTACATACAATTTCATGACGACTAGACCTATTAAACACACCTTGTTTACATAAATATGCTTGTCTGCTACGTTAGCAGCACTAGGATCATACGGCAATGACTTATTTACTGAAAGGGACGAATTACCGCAGCAACTTTTACCGGTCAGGGTATTCTGAGATTCAGTTACAGGCCTAAACAACACGATTTCATCATTACATTCACTTCATTTACTGAAATCCGTGCATAAGCAGGTTCATGATATACTGTGTAAATGACTATTTAAGAATTATTTACCACGTTTCACTCCTCTATTAACAACACATTAACTGCCCTTGCCTATTCTGTCTCTGCATTTTCTCCGCTACTGGTCCCATATATAGAAGCCATGTAACCATACCTGCATTTTAGTCTGAGAATTCACAAAGTTAGAGATGCAAAATGTACTCTGACATATCTCCAGTTTGTATTCACATGACCACAGCAAATTAAAACAAGAGCCATGTTACACATGGTTAATCCCCCCGCCAGGAAGAAGTTACCTGAAGGTTGTACTTTCGTACATTTTACTTGGTGAGAGGAAATCCTTAAAAAGCCGTATAGTTATGGTCATGCTGAGTACAGTTTTCAAGTAAGTGGAAAAAGAATAAGGCAATGAAGAGAAGGTTTGCAAAATTATATTAATGTTCATTATCAGTATAGGTATGATATTTTTCTATTTGACTAAAAGTAGGCAAGGTAGAGTTATTGTTCTTGCACACTGCACTTCCTACCAATGTGCTATGTCAGTGTATTAAGTTTGAAGTAAATCCCTCAAGTACTTTTGGAGTTATGCTTCGGACAAGTAAATCTGATAAAGGGGAATAACTCTAAAAGTAGGCAAGGTAGAGTTATTGTTCTTGCACACTGCACTTCCTACTAATGTGCTCTGTCAGTGTATTAAGTTTGAAGAATATCCCTCAAGTACTTTTGGAGTTATGCTTCGGACAAGTAAATCTGATAAAGGGAATAACTCTAAAAGTAGGCAAGGTAGAGTTATTGTTCTTGCACACTGCACTTCCTACCAATGTGCTATGTCAGTGTATTAAGTTTGAAGAAAATCCCTCAAGTACTTTTGGAGTTATGCTTCGGACAAGTAAATCTGATAAAGGGGAATAACTCTTAAAGTAGGCAAGGTAGAGTTATTGTTCTTGCACACTGCACTTCCTACCAATGTGCTATGTCAGTGTATTAAGTTTGAAGTAAGTCCCTCAAGCACTTTATGAGTTATGCTCTGGACAAAACTTTTAAAGTAAATCTGATAAAGGGGAATAACTCTAAAAGTAGGCAAGGTAGAGTTATTGTTCTTGCACACTGCACTTCCTACCAATGTGCTATGTCAGTGTATTAAGTTTGAAGAAAATCCCTCAAGTACTTTTGGAGTTATGCTCCGGACAAAGTTTTTCAAGTAAATCTGATAAAAGGGGAATAACTCTAAAAATAGGCAAGGTAGAGTTATTGTTCTTACACACTGCACTTCCTCCCAATGTGCTCTGTCAGTGTATGAAGTTTGAAGAAAATCCCTCAAGTACTTTTGGAGTTATGCTTCGGACAAAATTGGGACGGACGGACGGACGAAGACCATTTCTAATATCCCCTTCGCCTTCGGCGGGGGGATAAATAACCAGAGTCTTCCTAAACTGACTAGGGGCTCATTTAGAACCTTAATTTTCATAAAATATATCAGAAAAGTTGTCATCGTCTGTTCAACACATCCCTAAAATATAACGGTTACCAAATTAGCCAATTTAGATACAGAACCACGTCTACAATGAACTCAAAGAACACATGAACCGTCGATTTCTTAGTTATATTTAGGTATGACTACACTAAATCTTTTTCCATAGACTTACTGTATAACATTTAAGCACGGTCCGCATACCAAAACATTCGTTGAGTAGTTACACCCCAATAAATCTGTAGAACCACCTTAGTCACACCCAAAAATGCCCTTTTTTATATACATATAGTGATACTTTATAGCCGAAAATTGCACCAGTAGGACATCACCCCTCGTCTGTAGGATTTTTGTTTACATTCTGTCAAAAAATTCAATATTTTCAGATAGCCACAGAACACCGTAAAATTAATCAGAAAATTAATAAACTATTTTTTTGTTATGTTCAACCATTGTACTTTCGATTTTAATTCTAGAAAACTTTAGTGCTACTAATCATTTTAAACCAATCAGAGACCACAGATATCTAATAGGTCCGCAAGTTCCCTACACAAATTGGCTGGTTCCAAGTCCCACCGATTTAGTGAAGTCATACCTAAAGAAGAATTTCAGTGGTAGTGTAAACTTTAGGTATGAGACGCCTAAATACATTTCCATAGACTTACATTATAAGAGTTTCTTCCGGTGCGACTTCCCAAAATCTCACCGACTGCTGAAATGAACTTTATTTTGTAGATTCATCCTAGTCCCACATAAAAATAACAAAATTTATACATGTGATCCAATACTTTATGCCAGTAATTTGGAGCTCAATGACACCACCCCCAATTTTGTGGCAGTTTTAGTGGTCACCGACCAAATATGTCAGTATTTTCAAATACCAAATATTTTGATTATAATTTATATCCAGATTTTTCTCTTCATATTTCATTTGTGATCTATCATGCAGCGATTATTTCAAACTAATTTTTCTTGTATGCATCCACTTAGTTTCAGCCAATCAGCAATCAAACACATAGTGTAGGTTCGCATGTTCCCTAGACAAAATCAACTGCTTCCGCTTTTCACCGATTTAGGGGTCTCATACCTAAAGACTGAAACGATTGCTTTTGTACGCACTTAGAACTCTTTCAAATAATAAAGTTATAATTGCTGAACCAAAGCATAGCTTTGATTTAATCTGCAGAGCATCACGATGCAGAATATACCTCCATATTGATGACCAGGTCGAGACGATTTCGTGTGCTGCTGCTGAGCTTTGAAATAATTTGTCAAATTGCTTCAATAGCAGTTGTCATATCTGTAGTCTTTTCTTTTCAGAGTCGAAAATGTGAGTGGACAGGGAGCAGAGTGTCTATTAAAAATATATGTGTTTATTTGGTTGATACATCATATACTCTTCTTGCAATGGCATGTTATGTTACCCCACCCCTTCCAAAAAAATGAAATTTTGAAGAAATTTTGCCTTATTTATCACAAAATAGTGTTTTAAAAAGCAGCATAGTATCAAAATTTACATCAAAACGTACAATGGAGTTAAGGCTGTACATACGCACACCGTACAAACACACTTGTTCAGTAAAAAACCCAAATTAAACATCTAGATGGACGTTCAGGGTGCCCAAAATTAAGAGTAATCTGCGTAGTATTTGAATTTCTAACACATGTACCATGAATTGTAAAGAACCGAATGCTTCTTAAGTGCCACTTTTTCATTAAAATATGAATTGTCACGGCTATGCATGAAATTTCAATTGAAATAGACGATAACTGACGCGATGCATCCCTCTGAGGCAAAAAAAGCGTATTTTTGTACACCATTTTAGAGCAATATTCATATTTCTGAGACCGAAATTGCAAATACGACAAGAAATGATGCATATTTAACAAAATTCGTATTTAATGTAATGAAAAACAACAAACTAGCTACAAAAACTGAGCAGATTTTCTCAAAAATTGATTTTTAAGGCATTTTTGTAATTAAAGGGAGGTAATTCAAAATCTATATTGCCCTTCCCTATGCGTTCCGGGACATGTTGTCGCATTTTGTGATAAGAATTACGTCGATTTTTGTGAAATTACAATGCTAGCACTGTTTTCACGCAATTTCATGGCGACTAGATTTATATAACACATTTTAATTGCAACAGTATACTTGTTTGATATGTTTTCAGCTCTAGAATCATAAGGTGACGAAAATCATTTACTAGAACAGTAGCCATTTAGGTGATATTTATCCGTCTAGTGATTTTGAGATTCAGTTACAGGTCTAAAAAACCCAATTTCATCAATAAAATCACAGTACGTACTAAAATCCGAGCATAAACAGCTCGGGAATATACTTTGTAAATTATCATTTGTGAATTATATACCACATTTCACACTTCTATTGGCAACATGTTATCTGCCCTTGCACATTTCTTTACTGCTGGTCCCGTATATTGAAACTTTGTAACCATACCTGCATTCTAGACTAAAAAATCTTCTAGTAATAAATTCAGATTTGCGCTGACATCTCTACACACCGTATTTATGTGTGCAAAACAAAATCATACAGTTATAATCCCCTAAATCTGACTGAGGGGTACATTTTGAACCTTTATTTCATAAAAAAATATCAGAAAAGCTGATTTGTTTCCTTCCAGACCTCCATTCAATGTATCTGTTACCAAATTAGCTATTTTGAATACAAAACAATGTCTAAAATGAACTCGGGGACACACAGAAACATCGTTCTCTGTGCTATATTTATTAGCAAAATGTGTTATTTTGTCGTCAGATTTCGCGATATTTGAAAACACAGAATGCTGAGCTGGTGGATGACGGTTTTGGTTTCGGACTGAAATTACTGGCATTTTTTATTGAGTCACACATGATCATGCTTAAAATGTACTACATTTGTTTCAGGTATGTGATTACAGTGTTTGGGTTGTGGTTTTGAAAGTTGCGGAGTCGAGTGTTGTGTGAAAAGCCAAGAAAACTGTAGTCTGCCTCCATGATCCCAATAGGAACAGTAATGTTTATTCTTTTGCGCAGTTAATATGACTAATGCCGACAGTGTTCTTCCGAAGGATATAATCTTCACTGTACACACTGTATCGGTAAAACGCAACGGCTCCAGTTTAACGATGTTGCTCCGACTAGCGTAACGACAAGGCTCCAACAAAACATGGCCGATTTCATAAACAAAACACACGTGAGTATAACAGATTCGTGTATTTTTCAGTTATTCACAAATTCTGATGAAGTAAATACTCTTACGGAATGCCCACACATGTCCTGCATGACCGTAGCTTACATCCGTGCGTGTGAAAGTAATGCAAGTTGAATGCTGAGGATTCAACGGTAAACAGTGCGAAAACAGACCAAAATACATGGATTATGCACAACATTAAGGTGTTTAGGATAAAACAAATGTACTGACATGTTACTTTTGGTCAAATATCGTAAGATTATACTCGTAGTTTACCGTTCTGGTATTTCCATGGGCAAAAATCTACATTTTCAGCAATACAACGATGCAGACTCCAATTTAGGATACAACGAAACAGTTCCAATTCGTTTTTCACCAACCATTTTTACAGACATTTTAGAACAATTGCAATTATTAAACAGTTCCGATTCGTTTTTTCCCAATGTGTTTGCTCGCCATTAATAGTAAATGATGACAAAATAAAAGCAGAAATTTATATATAACGAATGTAAACGGAAAATAAAAGAATCTGAGAGGGCGTCTAGCGATTTTGTCTTATAGTAGTAGTAAACCGAAAATTATGGACTATAACTGTACTGTATTGACACCTTTTCTTTATATAATATCAATTGTTAAAAGTTAAAAAAGGACAGTGAACGATGTTGATGATGGAAAATCCCGACAAAGTGCATTAAAATATTGGCGCTAGTTCAGAAATCGGTGTTTTTATTTTAGCTCGATTGTGAAGAAAGCTTGTAGCTTATCGAGTCACTCTCGAGTCCGCTTCCTGGAAAAAATAGTACTGGTGTAATATATTATGAGGAAGTACAGTCGTGACCCCCAGTGGAACTCGAATCCGCAACCTCCGGGATGAGCGGCCGACACCTTAACGTCTACACCACCACCTTCTCTGATGTATGTTTGTGTAAGGATATATTCTAAAAATAATGTCAATATAAAAATCCAAAGTGAAAAATATTTGTAAATAATTTCAAGACTGCATATATAAACGATTATTGCTAGCAGTTAACGCGCCAGGTCAAATGAAATTTGTAGCAATATGTTACTTTAGATCTTGAAAATGAGTACCCCCTTATATGTAAATGACCACTTTATAATGAACTCCGTAGAAAATACATAAGGAAATACTTTTATGCGAGACCGTCTATGTTAAATATTTTAGAACTTCTATAAAATAAATCATCTCTGATACAAGTATCAGTGTTTACAGAAGAAACTTTGTTCTTACGAAATGTTATTTTGAACTTCCGTTCAAACTGGTAAGAATAATACTGTTCATTCGCGTGTTCGACTTCTGAAAGTCATAATTATTAGTTTCATATTGTTTGTATGACCTGTAAATATTCACGTGTTAATATCATATGTAATAATATCATATGAACAAGACGATGCACACTATGTTTAAGTCTGAAATAAAAAAAATGTTCTGCTCTCCTGATGAATCCTGTCATTTAAGCAAAGTTTTTGAAATATTTTCATGTTCTATGTTTATTTTACAATGAGGAGGGACAAGATGGCATATACACGTGAGATTTTTCGATAAGAGATTCTTTTTTAACTGCAATTGTTCTAAAACATCTTTGAAAATGGTTGGTGAAAAACGAATTAGAACTGTTTCGTAGTATCCTAAATTGGAGTCTGAATCGTTGTATTGCTGAAAATGTAGATTTTTGCCTATAGACATACCAGATCGGTAAACTATGAGTATAATCTTACGAGATTTGACCAAAAGTTACGTGCCAGTGCATTTGTTTTATCCTAAACACCTTAACTTCGCTAATTTTGTGCAAAATCCATGCATTTTGGTCTGTTTTCGCACTGTTTACCGTTGAATCCTCAGCATTCAACTTGCATTACTTTCACACGCACGGATGTCTGAAAAAGCCGACAAGCTACGGTCATGCAGGACAGGTGTGGGCATTCCGTAAGAGTATTCATTTCATCAGAATTTGCGAATAACTATAAAAAATACACGAATCTGTTATACTCACGTGTGTTTTGTTTATGAAATCGGCCATGTTTAGTTGGAGCCTTGTCGTTACTCTAGTCGGAACAGCATCGTTAAATTGGAGCCGTTGCGTTTTGCCGATACAGTGTGATGTATGCTAAATACATTTCCGTGGACATACTTTATAGAGATTTCGGCCAGTGCAACTACCCAAACTTCCAGCGACTGCTGAAAAGCATTTTATTTTGCAGAGTCATTCTAGTCCCACATAGAAAAATAGCAAAATTCATACATGTTATTTAATACTTTATGCCTTTAATTTAGAGCTGAATGACCCCATCCCCCTTTTTTGGGTCACTTTTAGTTGTCAAAGACGAAAAAAGTCAGTATTTTCAAATACCAGATATTTCAATTAATAAAATATGTACAGATTTTTTCTCTCCCCATATCATTCGTGATCTATCATCCAGCGATTATTTCAAAAGAAAAATTCCTGTATGCATCCACTTAATACAGATTCAGCCAATCAGCAATCAAACAGTAGACATATCCTAAACAATCCATTACCATTAACATTTGAACATTAATTACATTTTTAAAGATTGTGTTCAATGTTAAGGGAAATGATCCGCTTCGGCGCTAAAATGTAACCTCACAGAAAACAATGATACCTTTCACAGATTTGATGAAATCTTTAACGGAGACGGGTTACCGTTACTTTAATAAGGAGAACATGTTGACCAGTCAACGCAACCAGGCCCCGTGCTTAGCACAATCTCATACTCAGCACAATCTCATGCTCAAGGAATATGAAGTAAAGTCAAGTTATACCTTTTTACAAAGTCAAATCCCATAACAATAATCAGAAGGTATGTTCTTGAGCTTATGTATCATTATATTAAACCCGATTTTGTAAATAAATACGACTTGAAATTAATGCGTATTAGTTGCGCATGATTTGGTGCTGAGCATGAGATTGTGCTCAAGAAAATTTTATAAGCACGGGGCCAGTCTCGAACTACAGTTGGAACATTTTTAATCAATATTACAAATCCTAAAATTAGCCTAAGTTAAATTGTATTATAACAATCTGTTACCAGCTCACCATGGTCCGGTCCTCCACTGTAAGGGGAGGTAACCATTGCAGGGACTTTTCTTTTCCGTATGTGCAAGAAGGGTACGAACTACTAAATGGTTACCAAAGTATTTAGAATTTAGAATGCGTTTTTTTTCTTCAATTTTGTTTAACTTAATCACTTTGTTGGACATGTACATGAAACTGAACAAATAGAGGAGATGTAATGCATTTTACATTTGTTAACGGCAAGAGAAGGGGGTTGACAGCTCCCTGATTTTATTAGGTCTAGTATTTTGCCCTGTACTGGCGTCTATTTTCTCCCATAATGCTGTTAAATTTGAATTTTATGTCTGAAAGCTACTTTCCTGTTTGCTTACAATGCTGCAATGATCATCCATGTAAACAATAAATGGCGCTGTCCGAAATGAAACATGGATAAGTACAACAGGGTAAAGATTTATTCTCAAAATAAATATAAATATATAGCTGCACAATCGAACTTTTTTCACCCCGGAAGTTAAATACATTCCTTACATGTTACTTATAGTACAGAACTTACGTGTGAAGAAAAAAACACAATACTTTTTCGTGTTATACAATTATCACACTGTATCGGCAAAACGCACTGGCTCCAATTTAACGATAATGCTCCAACTAACGTAACGAACCGGCTCCAATAAAAAATGGCTGATTTAGTAAACAAAACCCAAGTCAGTATAACAGATTCGTGTATTTTATATGGTAAATCGCAACTTCTGAAGAAACGAATACTCTTACGGAATGCTCACTCCTTTCCTGCATGGCCGTAGCTAGTCGGCTGTTTCAGACATCGATGCGTGTGAAAGTAATGCAAGTTGAATGCAGAGGATTCAACGGTAAAAAGTGCAAAACACACCCAAAATGCATGGATTTTGCTCAAAATTATCGAAGTTAAGGTGTTTAGCATAAAAGATTTGCACTGGCATGTAACTTTAGGTCAAATGTCGTAAGCATGTACCAACACAATTTACCGATCTGCTATTTTTATAGGCAAAACTTACCCATTTAAAAATACAACGATTCAGGCTCCAATTGACGATACAACGAAAATGTTCCAATTCGTGTTCACGGATCATTTTCACAGACGTTTTTTAACAATTACAAACATAAGAGAATCTCTTATCGAACAAAATGTTGAGTTTTATGTCACCTTGTACCCACTCTCTTTAAAAAAATAATTTAAAGGAGAACATCGCTCATCCAGGGGTTGCGAGTTCGAGCCCCACTGGGGTCACGACCGTACCAGTACTTTTTTTCCATGAAGTAGACTCGAGTGTGACTCCAAGCTTCACGCTTTACATACAATCGAGCCAAAATAAATAAGAATAAACTAACATTTAAGTATTCAAAATACTTCCTAAAATAATAGGATTCATGGATACCGTATACCGCTCTGCTCGGTTTGTTAGTGATAAACTGAAAAACATTTACGTATTGTCTACCTTGACTATGTCGCTGTAGAGCTACAGAATTTAGGCATATAAATAAATCACCGTAATTGTTTTCTTCCACTTCTACCTCGACTAATTGGGCAAATATTCTACTTTTGAATGGTTTTATGCGTGTTTTAATAATGGCTTGAAGTCTACAGTACTATTTCAGTAGATATCAAGTGCCAGTATTAAATTAACTGTAGAATCTGTTATACTGACTTGGGTTTTGTTTACTAAATCAGCCATTTTTTATTGGAGCCGGTTCGTTACGTTAGTTGGAGCATTATCGTTAAATTGGAGCCAGTGCGTTTTGCCGATAGAGTGTGATTATACAATAACAATATATACATTTTGCGTCAACAGTCTATCAATAAACGTAATTAAAGTAGCTTACCTAAAAATAGCATGTACACTAAAACATCCGCTGATACACTGTTATACACTTGTATGAAAGAAACAATTTTGTTAACAGAAACATCCTTCAACAACCCCAAGAAACGGTCCAAAAGCGGCTCACTTTTAAAAGTTCATCTATACATCCGTTTGCTTCATATCTTTCATTTCAATAATTTCCTTGATACAAATGTATAATTATCTGATATAGTTCAATAAAATGAACTGAGAGGCGAATGCACTCCTGTAAGCTCATATCATTTGCACACTACGTTAAAAGCCGAGGAGATCGAGGAAGCCAAGCACGTGCGTTTCATTTTCAGTTGTTAATCAATAGATGCAAAAAGAACTACATTTACACTATAAATTTTGCTTTGCTTAAATGTTATTGATCGAATGTTGCGATAACGTATTCATGCGAGGCTGAACTATATACATTTATAGTTTTAGAGGGAAAAAAGCGTACAGTACTTTTGCTTTTAAACTGCATACTTTCAAAAATCGGAATACGCGCACATATGTATATCTTTATGTAATGTATCATAATATAATTCAGTGTTTCATACAGTATAACAGCTCCTCCGTAGTTGGCATTTATTACCTTTGTACTCCTAAACCGGTAAGTGAAAGACCAGACGATATAGCCTATGTATCTAGTACAGTACGTGCACTAATTAACAAATAACTACTGCCTGAAACAACGATCTTTTAACACCACGAAATTTCTGAAATGAACTTACCCGTCTTTCAATTTGGACAGTACCATTATTTGTTCACAGGAGTGTCAGTGACCAGAAGACCTTTTATGCTAATTCTCAAAATAAATATAAATATGCTATTTTAGCTCGATTGCAAGGAAAGCTTGTAGCTTATCCAGTCACTCTCGATTTCGCTTCCTGGAAAAAACCAGTACCATTTGGGCTCGAACCCACAACCGCCGGTATGAGCGGCAGTCACCTAAACCTTTATACCACCGCCCTCCTTGCAAGACCTTTCACGTAGAAATAAAAATGAACACTTGTGCCTATTTGTTTACATGTAAACAATTTAACAAATGGGTGAAATAGGATAAACCGTGTCCTATATACCTAGCTGCATTCATCTGTTGTGAAATTTACGAATGCATGTCACAAAACTCAAACATCATTATCACCCACCTTATCAAGATTTACACAATAGGAAGCAACAGCCGTGTAAATAATACATGGCCAGAAATGGAGCGCCATTGTAAACAGAGTATTGCCCCTTGCTTATAAGGCCTGTGGGAAAATGGATTGTTTCCCTTTACACCAAAAAGTCACTCGTTGAGCGCTATCGATTATTGGATTTTTGTCTTATCAGCTATCTTTATCCAAGCGTAAACTGACCACGCACTGGTTGGGTCAAGATATTCATTTCGACCTCGGATTGTTTTCTCGAAGTTTTATTCAAAATGAGCCATAAATATCAATGTTACGACGAAAATTAAATAAAAGGAAATCAAGAAATAATTCGAATTTTTTTCAATCATATTGTCTGATTTTTCGGGACCGAATGAAAATGCATTTGTAAAAGCCATTCTTTGTACATATGTACATGCAATCGTTACTATTAAATTGTGTGCACGAAATTAATGTCGTTTTGATTTGTTTCCAAGTCACGGTTTAAATAATTACCGTTTCCTATGCTACAATCTTTAGATATTATAATAAATTGACCAAAAAGAGTTTTCCCCGAGGGTATGATATAAATTTATCAAGTAACGGCCAAATGCAACGTAAATGACATACACTTCGAAAGTTTAGAATAGAAGAACTGTATCTGCTTCTTTGTTTATGTTGAGATACAACAGTTTTACATCGTGTCATAATTATCTTTGTTAATTGGTGGTGTTATTGCCAGAGGCGAGAAAACAGATTAAAGAGTGTCCATGGACGATTTTATAACTGTATTAAATTTGATTTAAATGTGCTTATTTTGCATAAACTACAAACAGATGCATAATACTTTATTTTAATAATCTTGGAAATACATGTATGAGAACTTTACACGCTCTGGTGATAAAATAATCTAAAATAAATATGTTGCACGAGAGAACTAGAATATTCTATGTCTATGGTTGAACAATCATAAAGACATATTTTAGATTCAATCTAAATTTTATTTTAAAATTTAAAAAAAAGTATGACATAAATTAATGAACAAAATGCAGTCTTAAGTCATCATTGCTTATCTTTTGCCGACGGGAAATCATTTTAATGTGCTAATATTGTGTAATTGTATTGCATTAAATTGCGATGAACCGATCACATTTTCAAGACAGATAAAAGCTATATAGCAGATTTTATATATCATGTAAAATATGGTAATATCAAATACCTAAAACACGGTTAAAATAATTACCGTTTCCTATGCCACAAACTTTTAATATAATAAATTGACCAAAAAGAGTTTTCCCCGAGGGTATAATTTAAATTTATCAAGTAACGGCCAAATGCAACGTAAATGACATACACTTCGAAAGTTGAGAATTGAAGAACTGTATCTGCTTCTTTGTTTATGTTGAGATACAACAGTTTTACAATCAATCGTGTCAAAATTATCAGATTAAAGACTGTCCTAGCATACCTCGGACGTTTTTATAACTGTATTAGTTTTTATTTTTAATTTGCTTATTATTTTGCATAAACTACAAACAGAAAGGACAACTTTAAAGATGCATCATAATTTAATTGTTTATTATCTTGTAAATACATGTATGAGAATATGATCCACAGAACTGTACTCGATCTGATGATGAAATAATGTAAGATAAATATGTTGCACAGTCATATTTTAGATACAATCTAAATTTTATCTAAAAATTAAAAAGAAGTTAGACATAAACTTATAAACAAAATGTATAGTCTTCATTCATCACTGCTCACCTTTTTCCGCCGGGAATTTTTTTTCATGTGCTAATATTATGTTATTTTATTGCATTAAATTTCGATGAGCCGATCACTTTTTCATAACAGAATAAAGCTTTATAGCGGCTTTCATTTAAGATGTAAAATTTTGGCATAATTATCTAAAAAAATTGACCAACACAACTATTACATTTTTATAAATCTTTATAAAACTCTAAAAACAGGTAACACTGTGATGCTTGATTTAACCACGAACCTATATACACATACAGGTCCGTGATATAACCAGTCACAACATTCGTCAATACAGGTGACTAAAGCTGTAATTTGGTAAAATCAGTTAAAATCGTTATTTTCAAACGTTTAGGGAAGCAAGAAGACATACAAATAACTTAAAAATAAAAACATCTAAGTAAAGATACAACTTTCTAGTTTACTTCAATAACTTAATAAATATTGTCAGTTAAGTATAAATATGTAAATATCTTAAATGAAAACCTCATGTGAAGCTTTTCCATTGAAGTCAATGCGATTTGATGCAAAAATAGTTACAAATAGTTTAAAATCAATAGGGAAGCAAGAAGATATCAATTTATTTTAATAAAAAATATATTGGAATAAAGTGGAAAGAATGCAGATTACTTCAATAACTTAATAAATAGTGTCAGATTATAATTTTATTACTTTTTGGTGAGTTAAAGATTTTACTCCTCTATATTTCAATGTGTATAAATTGACCGATAACGCTTAATCGATAAACCCGATAAGCTGCTTTCAAGGGAGACAATTTCGCCGATAAGCCGATAAATCTGAAGATATTTCTGGGGATGAGCCATCTTTTGCTATTTGGTGTACCTGTACTATAACTAAAAGTTTCAAGAAAACACAGCAGGGTGTCCTTAATCCTAAATCTGAAAGAGATCACTAAGTATAAAACACGTGCTATATGAAGATGAACAGCTTTTCCACTTTTTATTACGGAAACAACATGTTCCGTCTCATTTCCTCTTATCCTTTGCCTAAAAATATCTACATCATTTTGCTTATACGGTTGAGATATTTGTTTACAACATACTGGTGGGTTTCAAATATGTTATGTGGTTGAATGTAATATTATCTGTGTACAGAGTTCTTTACTGAAATTGCATATATCTACGTTTCAAGGTAACTTATCCAAAACAAAATGGCCACCAGTGAAAAAATGATGCTATTACATGTACTAAAATGTAGTCTGGTGGTCTTTTGACATAATACTATTAAGACTTATTTACTAGTTCAATGTCTCCTCGAGATGCTCGACCCACTAAATAAGTATGAATTGGTATATATTTTCTAGGATATATCATATTTGCTTCCGGTCAAATCCCTTCAGTAGATAAAACCTGACCTATAAATCGCAACTGCCAAAAGCCTATACTATTTTTATAAAGTTCTACTTTTTTCTAGTTTAAACCCTATTTCAGGTGCAAAATTGCACCTTAGTAATATATCGAATTATGTTCTTCAACTGGGGTTATATTAATTAAAGCAACACGATGTCGCATATCACACAAAGTGCTCAACTATGTGATCTATTGATAAACCGTTGTCCAAAGGATAACTGCTTGTTTTTGGGTGAACGATCCAAATACATTTCACTGAGCTGAGTGAGTACCTAAAATGGCTTTTACGAGTTTGCGCGTACTCCGCATTAAAAATGTAACCTCTTTTCATTTATTTCAACAGCGGACTGTTGTATATGGGATTTATCAAACGGCAATCTAAGCCTGTGATTGGCCGGCTGCGGGCAGCTGTTATCTAATCAAACTATTACGATTTTTTCTCCCACTGAAAAATAAATCTTTCTACGATCTAATGATTTCAATCGGATCTGTCAAAACAGCCACGTTAAAATTAATTTCGCGGAATCTAGGATTTTGCACATATTTTAATCTTTAACTATTTACTGACTTCAAAAATTCGTAATTGTCATATTTCGCGGTGACCGGAGGTTGGTAACTTTCCAACCGCAAATGAAATGGCAAGTAGAATGTTTATAATTTTTTGAATTGAGAAATTTACTCTGTAAAGCACCTTTTTATTGGATAATACCTAATGAAAAAGGCCAAACTAAATGGACTGCAGTGATGAAAAACTCGCTGCCCCGATGACATCTGGAATGAGTGTTCGAGAGCGATTCAATAAGCTAGGGAGCTTTCTTCGTAATCAAACTAAAATAAATTCGTATAAACTAAACTGATAAAATACTCTTGCGTTTTCAGTCTTTCTTGAAAGGTTTTATAATTTTAGTACGTAATTACTACATAGACAAGACATTTTATTGCATCCATATAGGCTAAAAAGCCCATGATGACATACACAATACATAATACAAGACATGCAGCAAACAGTGGTCCACATCAAAAATACAAACACAATTTAACTGAAAATTAATTAATACGGAGAAGGTCAGAAATAAACATAAGATTTATCCTGACCTTGAGTATTGATAAACAATATTTTTCATATGTTTGATAGTACTTAGTACTCATTTTGATAGTACATAGAGCAAACTATTTTTTTTTTTTAATTGAATAGGTGTTTTACGAATGCATTGAAAAATAGAGATACCGCTTAACTGCAACAATTAAGTGAACGAGTATTTAAAACTCATTTAGATCTATAAGTATACCCACATGACACATATACATACATACACATATACATGCAATAACACATATAATGGAAATAGTATAACCAACAGTTAACCTTACCGAAAGAGGACAAAATCTAAGGTCAACTAGATGGATATTCATTCCATGAAGTTACTACAAGAAAAAGAAATATCATTGGAAAATTTAAACTTTTTACCCTTACCGAAAGCGAAAGCGTAAGAGTAAAACCTAATGCAAGTATAAACAATATACACTTAATAGAAGAATTGTCAAAAATATAAGTATTAGAAGTATAAGTGGAAGTATTGAGGTATGAAAATGTATATCGCATTACGAAACTGTCGCTCTGATTTCAAATGCCTGATATATAAATATTCCTAAACTTTGTACTATGGTTTGATTTACTGAATTTAAAAGTTCCACAAATTTGAACATATTTGGTCTGACCCAGTATTTCTTTGGTATATGTTGTTTCTTAAATCTTTGTATATTTGACATTCTATTACAAAATGATATTCATCTTCTAGTATTTGACACACATTACACTTTCTTTCATCTCTAGGTATACTAACTGGTCTTATCCATCTTCCGGCCTCAACTTGTAATCTATGAGAGGATACTCGTAAACGTGACAATGACTGACAAAATTTATTGCATTGAAAAATTCAAGATATGGTTGAAATTGAAACTGGCCACTTAGTCTTTGTTTAGCTAAATGCAAAAACAAAATACCAATTACGTCTACCCTGATGTTGTTCAAAATCATTTTTTAACAATATATACGTAATATAAACGTACTTATTGTGACTAAGTTGTAGTATTTTCAGCCAGTATTTTATTATGTTAAGCATGTGAATTGTTCTAAAAGAAAGTCGTCCCAATTCACCATATAGAAAGTCATTTTGTGTAGACTTTTTAACAGCTAAAAGTTTCTTACAAAATTGCATGTGTACACTCTCAACTGATGGGTCATTAACAAAACCACATACTTCGCTACAGTAATTTAAAATCGGTGACACAAGCTTATCAAATAAGTCTAATTTATGTTTTGGTGGTATATATGTGAATTTATATAGATACTTATTTAACTTAAACATGGCTTTATGCTTGACCAGATAACGTATTTGAGCTGTGCTAAGTGAAACCCCACAAGTAAAAACGATACCAAGGTAACATAATTTATTAACAATTTCTATAGGTTGGCCGTCATATAAGAATTCCAGGTTTCTAGATATAGCTCCGCCTTTTTTAAAAATCATAACTTTTGTCTTTTCAACATATTT
Organism: Saxidomus purpurata; assembly: GCA_022818135.1. Taxonomy (NCBI): domain Eukaryota; kingdom Metazoa; phylum Mollusca; class Bivalvia; order Venerida; family Veneridae; genus Saxidomus; species Saxidomus purpurata. Next base: position 16,534,718 of record JAFMSR010000014.1, read on the forward strand.
ATCAACGTAATATGTTGTTACTATTAAGCTTAGAATCTATCTTGTTTATAAGTTTAGAGTAATTATACTTTCTCGACCAGTGAATAACGGTCAATATTTCAATTAACATATTTGATAAGAAAAACAAGGATTAAGGGGTTTCCTGACGTACATGTCACGGTACGGATTTAATCACAATTGGGGAGTAATTGTATAAGCGGTTTGTTAGCTCGGTTGGGAGAGTATTCGCTTTTAATATCTTGTCATCGGAGGGTCGTTGGTTCGCCGTCTGACTTGATAGGAAGCTTACATAAACTCTAGCTTCCAATCGCTTTCATATAGTCCATCTTTTAAGCTCACCTGAGCACGAAGTGAGTGGTCATGTGAATTATTTGACCGCCTCGTGTCTGTCGTCTGTCTGTCGTTTGTCTGTTCACACTTAACATTGTGTATGCAATAGAGACTACATCTTTCACTGGATCTTCATCAAAATTACCGATACAATTTTATTATTATAGTTTTACCATATTTAACAATGAAACAGTGTAATAAAATTATCAGTTTATAAACAGAACATTTTAACTGTAAAATTAAAGTCAAGACAGCTTTCGGACAATGTCACATGGCGTTGTCGTTTCTGTCTAAAAGTGTCTAAGGCCCTCTGTGATCCAGACCATCTTTACATTTTATTCATACAGTTACATACTGAGGCTGTAATATATCGGTCGAAAATAAAAACTGGTTGTTATGTAACAATTTAAATTACTTCCTTTTCACAAATAAAACCTATCATAAGTGTCCGTTGGAATACATGTTATTTTTTCACAAGCCACGAAAAAAAAGAATGAAATAAATAAAGTAGTTTTCAGTATTGTTTAATCTAACATAAAGGTAACAGTGACAAACATATTAAGGTACATGTATTAAGATACATCATGAAAAAAGATTTAACATTTCAAATAACGTTAGTTTAAATATTATTTATTCGTTTATCAAAGCATGAACAAATACAATACATTTATAAACCAGGATTGAGAAGAAAGCTATACAGCTTATATGAATCTCTTTCCTGATTATTACATTTATAAACTCATTTTCAGTAACAACGAATATGTAAATTAGACAAATTTTTATGTTTGCTTGCAGTTTATTCTTTTTACAAACATACATAACTAAAACAGATAACTATGTTAAGAAGTTTTCATCATAGAATTTTATGCCGTGTAAAATCAAATGTCAGAAGTGCATAAACTTACAACTCATAGGTTAAAGTTAACTATTCGAAAAATCTTATATATCAGGTGTGTGTGTGCGTGCGTGCGTGCGTGCGTGCGTGCGTGCGTGTGTGTGTGTGTTATAATGCAGAATAAGAGAGGTTGAGAGGGAGAGAGGGAGAGATAGAGAGGGAGAGAAAGAAAGAGAGAGAAAGAGAGAGAGAGACTTGGTTGCCTTGGTGTCTGGTGTAGTGGGATACATCTTTAAACTATGTGGAGTATTATATGAAACGCCTTGTGTTCTGTATGCATTTGTGCACCTGTAAAAAGACAGCAATATTGATGGCATCAGTCTTGCTTCGATCTCCATTTAAGAGAAGCGATGCAGTAATATAATCGGGATCAATTGAGCTTATCTGTTTATAAGTTCAACACGCTCCGTCTGATAACGAGGGCACTGAAAAAGAAAGTGGTGAGTAGTCTCTGTTTCTCAGCATATACACTGCGGGCTGTCAATAATATTTTTGAGTAGAGATGTTCGTTCGATGAGCTGCAGTGCGTTCTAAGTCGGGTGTGTAAGATCTGATGTTTACGATCACCTACGTAGTAATAGCTAGGGACCTTTTCGAAGTCTGAGTTCAACTTGCATTTAAAGATATTTAGGCTTTGAGAATGTCTGTGTTCAAGAGGTAGTTCATTCCAGTCTGAGATGGTCTGGGGCATAAATGAGCTTGAGTAGAGATGTGTATTACATTGTATGGTTCTGAGGTCATTTGCATTCCTTAGATTATATGCGGAAATGTTCCCAACTGGATCAGGCATACAGATATGAAGGAGAAAGACCGTAGGACATTTTATAGAACATAATTAATCTGTGCTTCTTCCTTCTATCTTTCAGATGTTGGAATCTGGTTTCTTTATAAAGATTATGGAAAGAAACAAGTTTGGTTGTCCCAGATATAATTCTAAGAGCTTCTAGTTGAATCTTCTCAAGTTCGAATTCTTCTTGAGTGGAAATGTTATCCCATACAATGTCAGAATATTCAAGTAGAGGCCTTATGAAAGAAATGTAGATTGTTTCTAAAGATTTCCGGTCCAGTAAATAACGTTATTAAAAAGCTTAAACAATGAACACTAAAATGACTTTTTATAATACACTTAATGAGATCAGACGTCAATATGTGACCTTTGAAAACACCAAGGTTTGAAAACATTATGTCAGACTTGTTCTTTCTTCTGTTCTAAATGTTGTTCTGTCATTTTGGAGCACTTCCGGTATTTCGATTATTTCTTCTGTATGTAGAACGAGGTCGTTGTCCGTTTCTTTAAAACACATGGTGACTGCACTAAACAATGCTCCCAATAAAATGCAAATCGCTGAAAAAGGTAAAACATAACGTTGTTTTTGAATACATGTATTAATTCTTGATATAATTGCTTATTATAGTTTACTAATAATTATAAAAATTATACATATTTTCTATGACTATTTCACTAACGGTTCTAGGCTAAAATTTGTTAAACAATTTCTTTTAACTAAAAAGTCTAAATTGTCGTGTTGAACTGGGTCCTAAGACCCAGTGTTGAATTAACATTTCCTTCCCTTTATATAAAAATAAGAATAATAAAGATGGCGCGTGTTTCATCAGTCTCATATATGTAGTAATGCTAACCTTCCTTGATTCGGAGGGATTAAGTATGGGTCTATAATCCTACAACAGTTCCAGCCACTAGTAGTTTGGTATAGCCGTGTAACATTGTTAATATAGATTACATGGAAAAAACAAACCTGCAACGATGACTGATATTTCGTACGTCCCCCCTGCGTCCACCACGACACCTTAAAATAGACAAGAAAATGGATTGGTGTTTAATCACTCAATAAGTCATGCATTCAATCGACCAATAAGTTAATCAACCATTTACTAAATCTATCCCCTTTATAGAGTATCGTATATTTGATTGATTCTTCTTCCCCAAACCGAGTTTTACTTATTTTATTCATAAACGTATATTTCTTCAAAATCATATTCGTTTCATTTTTAATATTTTATCAAATGAGCACGTACATCGTCCTCACCTGCGCAAACTGGTCCAATGACGGCACCTATTCCTCCAAAACAAAACTGGAGTCCAATGGCGGCTGCGACGTAACTTATTCCTACGAATTTTAAGCTTACGGCAGTAATTGTAACGTAGCAACTACCGAAGAACAGTCCAAGTACAACAACATATATCACATGACCGACAAAGTAATCCGCAGAGAATCGATAAATTAAGGTTGCCACACCCACTATGCCCATAGATGCAGAGTACAAAATCGTGTCATTTATGCGATTAAGGTTGGCTACAATACCAGTCAACAAACGTCCAAATAAAGACAATATTCCAGACAGAGACACTAAAAATGACGCTTGTACTGCTGTGAAACCTTTAGTAACAATAAACGTTGGGAGGTGGAGGTAGACTAGGTAAGTTCCAAGGCAGTAAAAGAACATACATAAAAACAAGCAAATCATCCCTTTGTTGTATAGTACATTTAGGTATGGTTTCAAAGAAGCAAAACAAGTTTGCTTATCACTAGATCGTTTTGCATTGATCTTTCTTTGTGTCTGTGTATGTAATTCCAATTTGCTAGGAAAACACAATGCGCCAAATGTTACAATGTTTGCTGTCATTGCTGCTAAAATAATGAAGAATCCCACAGGTCCATAATAGTCACGTGATAACTGCATAATTGGCGCCAAAACAAATAGCCCTGCTCCCGTACCAGAAACAGCAACACCCAGTGCCAGATTTCGCCTCTTTCTGAAATTAAATCCAACAACCACCATTGCTGCCGTGTATCCAAGTGCAGCACCAGTCCCTGGAAAGTAACGTTGTTGAAGAAAGTATTAAATATTTGCCAAATGTTTGATATCATAAACGTTACTTTAGTGTCTTGTGAATTACAGAAACTAGACAAAAGTGTTTGAAATTGTGATTTTGCAAGCTATACGAACTAACACCTGTAGAAAGTCTATTATCGCCAATGAAAAGAGATACATGTACTTCAAAATGGTGTTTTTCCACGGCCACCGAAGTTACGAATTACAGCAAACATCCCCACCTGCTACTATACCACATGTAAATATTGCCACTTCAATAGTCTCTGCAAAAGCTGTTGCTAGGTAACCGACAACAAAGAACAACCCAGATGAAAATATCGCAGTCCTGCAACTAAATCGGTCTATTACCGCTGTTGACAATGGACCTGAAACGAGCAAGAGTCAAATAAAAGTCTTAAAATGCCATTCGATGACAAATACTTTGCACAGTTCCCTTTAAACGAAATAAACTTTCATCATACATATCACACTGAAAGACTGTTGTGGAGTGACAACCCACTGAAAGAAACCAATACATATCTAAAATAAATGAAAGAAAGTGATAACCGAAATAACAGAAAATAGAAGTACATGTAGAACTAGGAGCAAACCAAAAAATGACAAAGTTTTAAAATATATTTACCGCCTAATGACATCAAGGCTGTATGAAGTGCTCCTGCCCAAGATGTTAGCGATACCTTCTCACCATATCTATCCAGTAGCGAAGAATGAATTATCCCTACTGCGTACATGGAATTACCAATAAGAAAGAATGTTCCAAAGCTGGCAAATAAAACCACCCAAGCCCATCCGCTGTCTAAATCACTGAAGTCATAACGATCCTCTGGAGGACACTGATCTTGATATGTTTCTTTGAGCGCTTCACCTTCTTTATCTTCCTCTTCCTTCGACATCTCCACGTCTTCAATATCAACCGTGAAAGGAAAAATCCAAAATGTCTTACTACGATGTATATTTAATGTATGTCTAAATAGTTCGTCTAAATTACCCTAACAATCACCAGAGCTTGAACGAAATCAATAACCTACACTGTCGTGAATGCGCACCGGTACGGTGTTTCCGTAGACCGGTACAGTCAACCAAGATGGCGGAGGAAAACTATCAAACAAGGTTTGTGTCAGTTTAAGTCTCTGTAACTTCAGTCCAATTATGCTTAGAAGTGTATCTTTGACATTTACTGGCGTGGAAAGGTTACTATTCTTGTTGCATATATTCTTACCGGTCCAAGTGCTAAATTTACACTGCAAATTTCAGCCGAATGGGTCATTTCTAACCCGATGAAATTTGAATCGAGACTTGTTGCTGTTTTTGCATGAAAAGTGACACGAACGTAAAAGAATCAGCCAAACTTTAACAGAAACCTGTGATAAATGTATTATCCTTCATGAAACCAGGGATCGTATATACAGGGATATGAAACGCGCTATAGAGCAGACGAATTTATTGATTTTCTGCGCCGTAGGTAAGACGGCGCTGTCCGATAATTTTCGATCCGTTAGCGTAGATAAAACACTTGTCGTGATTATCGACGGTCGCTTTTCTCTAATTAATTGGTAACTGGTATTAAAAATAAAGAGGCATGGACCTATCTTTGTATTTGGGTCCGTGATTAAGAGGAAAAAAGTGAAAATTTAAAAGTATGGAAGATTATGTATTGATCTTGCATATGTGTAAAAACAAAATGCGAATAAGCAAAAACAAATAACAAAAGAAGAGTGTAAAAGGCGCGATGGTATTACTGTCGTATTATACTTTCTAGTAAAAGATCAGATCAAATTAACTTATCAACAAATTATGTTTTTACAAAAGCGAAATCACTTTGTTATGAAATCATTTAATTTTCCATTTATCGGCAAAAAGGCAATCAACAAAAAAAAACAACGTGAAAGGTGCGAAAGTTCTTCACGACATGTTTGTGTCATTTTATTTTGATATTAATTTTGTAAAAAGTCATCAAAATAATTATCGACATCGTTTACTAATAGTTGTGTTGTCTTTTGATCGGAAACAAATTAATTGGTATGTTTGCAGAAAAAAACGAAATAATTGCAACAAATCGCAATTGCTCAACACAACATGGAATCTAATTTTACACATCTACACACATTTTTAACCGTGATATCAAGTGAATACTTATGTAACTGATTTTTTTATAGAGATCAGTCATTTAACATGCTTAAAATGATCATTTTCATGTAAAAAGATATATTATTTTCTTAGGGCTATAAGTAACGCACAGCATAACAAGTATGGCTACCAATCTTATTTACAGCCGAATGACGCTCGTTTTCAAATGTGTTTTAAACAATTTTTAGCCATTGTAACGGGTTTGCAAATAGTTTAATATGTGTATCAATGATTCATGAATATATTTTAATTCAACATCGGGACTCAATAACCACATCGGTGCGAAAATTCGCTACTATGTAGAACCTGGTTTTGCAAATTTCGCCATTTTGCCGCCATTTTTCAGGGCAAAAGTTAAAATTGGCCCAAATTTACGAACTTCTCCTTCATCGATCTTTTTCGCACCGTTTCACAATCCGTTAATATAACAAATCCTGATGAAACTGGCTAAATATCAGCTTTGATTTGCAACTGTTCGTTTTATTCTTGTACTTTCTCTTTCAACAACATACCGGTACGGTCAGCACGCACCGGTATCACTTTTCCGTAAAAAGTCACCGGTACGGTCGCAACGGTACAGTCATCGCTCACGTAAACGGTAAAAAGTCACCGGTACGGTCGCAACGGTACAGTCATCGCTCACGTAAACGGTACGGTCACCTTTTGATGTGAGGCTTTCCTTGTGGGATATAACTATTCTAATTTGGGTTGTTTGTTCATTTTTTGCTCTTCCTTTTCAGATATTATGTAACGGATGCGTCTTTTCACTTTATTGAACTTTTCAAATCACGATTAATCTGATACTATGATTTTGACAGGAAAAATATGTAAAAGTGCAGGCTTTGTGCAAATGTCAACTGTCATTCTCATTAAAAAATCCTAGAAAAACAATAACAAATAGCACATAGTGCAAATTCGAAAGAAATACTTTAATTTATTAACCCCATTACACATTTGTGAAGTAGGGCTGTATAAAATCATGTAGTTGTCCAGTCGCATATATCCCCACCAACATAAGTAAAATATATGTATACAAGACGAAACAGTAATGCAGACATAAAAGACGCCGCCAAATATGTTTTTTCCCATTTTAATAGCTCTCCGTAAAGTGATTACATAGTTTTTCATACACTATTATCTACTTGAAATGAGCGAATGTTTTACATGGAAAAAACATATTTGGCGGCGAGAGAGTTAATATTATTACGTGTTATACACGCACGCACGCACGCACGCACGCACGCACGCACGCACGCACGCACGCACACGCACAGAGAGAGAGAGAGAGAGAGAGAGAGAGAGAGGAGGAGGGAAGGGGGGAGAGAGAGAGTGATAATTATTAAAATTATATGCGTCGTATTCTAAATTACGGATAGGTACGAGATCGTAGTGTACAGATGACATTAATGAGTTATCGCCCTATAAGACTCCCCGGGAGCAATTTGTTTTTTTAATTTGGATTAATCTGCTGTTATTGCTATTTTGTTTTATATGGTAGACTTTCAGCTTCATTATTTCTGCAATCATGAGAATTGTGGGTGGTGCGGTGGTCAAGTGGTTAAAGCTTTGGACTTCAAATTCAGAGGTCCCCGATTCGAATCTCGGTCGGGGCACTTGGAATTTCAGAAAATCTTTACAGTCTTTTCCACCCATCTACAGATGAACTAGTTTCAAACCCAAAGGTAGTCTCGCGTGTATCGGTGCTATACACCGGGCTCGTAAAAGAACCAAGGGGTATATTCGTAAAAGCTATGGTCTGGTACCCGGATTCTCTTGTATCTGTATTTTGTCTCTTCAACCTGCGCCTGTCAGGAGTCTTGGCAATTTCACCTGAGTAGAAATCCTAGGGTCGGTCGGTACTAAAAATAATGTAATGTAATTAGTAATTAGCATTAGTTTAATATGACAGGTGAAATTACTGTCAAATGAAAGGGTCACATGTTCTATGATAAGCTATCAAAAACAGACTTGCCATAAGTTGTTTTCAATATACAAATCATGCAGAAAGAATTCATTTGACAGCCGAAAGGACACACTCGTATATCTGTCAAAGGATATTACAAATGTACGGCCAAGGGCATTTTATTATATGATGATTACATGCATTAATTAGTTTGGACATAAAAACACACTGGACCATACGGTCGAGAGAGAGTCAGTCAGTCAGTCAGAGAGTTGAGAACGCCAGTACAAACATGACTGGTCGGACTTACTAAGGGGTTTTAACATTATAACTCGGCTCGAAATATAGAGTTAAAATGTTGAACAGAAATTGTACAAATAGACTATGTTAGAACTAATAGACAAACTAGAGACTATGATTTATATTTATATATACTATGTTATTAAAACGGTGGAGAACTAGAAATCTATGTGTGTCTTATTAATAGCCCAGAGGTGGACAATGACGTTACAATGGGCGTTTTGGTGACCGTTTGACAGGATCGAATTTAAAACAGTTGTCATGGCACTTCAAAGAAAAATCTACCACTATACGACACGAGAAGAAAGCTAGGACACGAGAAGGTTAGTTAACTGTCTTATTTGTTTTGCTTGCAAATTTATTCAAAAATGACTGACGCTGATATTCAGCATATTTTTCAAAATTTGGCTGATCAGTTATCAAATATTTCTACGGCAATCGGAAATCAGGGTGTAGGACAAACTGTACAAAATTTTGATGGTATTTCAAAAAATAAATTTAAAACATGGATGAAATCAATTGAGAAATATTGTCTTTTAAATTCATTAAATGAAGAACAGAAAAAATTGGTTTGTTTTCAAACTGCAGAAGGACTTGTTTCAGACTTTATAAATAGATTTTTGAACGAAAATCAACAATGTACTTTTGCTAATCTTAAAAATGCACTTTCCGTAAGATTTTCAGAAATTATTGACGCACAACATGCTACTTATTTATTAAGAAATGAAAAACAGAAACCTGGCGAGAATGTTCATATTTATGCTGAGAGTTGTTGAATTTAGCAGAAGATGCATATGAAGGTCAAAATCATGGACAAAATCAAGTTTTTATAGAAAAGCAGTTGATCGAATACTTTATTGATGGGTTATCTGAAAATTATCTTAAAATGAAGGTTATGCGTGGAAATCATAATACTTTACAGGCTGCTGTTACTTCAGCTATGAATGAAGAAAACTTCAGGTTAAAAATTCAATTTACGTTTTGGAGATTCAAAAACTAGCCAACAAAATTCTAACAGCTGTCAAAAAGAAATCAGTCATGAGCATATGGTAGTTGATCACGTAAGACCTGAGAAACGTTGTCGATATTGTAGAAGGCTAGGTCACATAGTTAAGGTTGCAAGACCCGTCAAAAGCATGTATATGCAATAACAGTAAGGAAAAGAAAAATGATGTGTCAACAAAAGTTTATTCAAAAGAAACAACAAATAAATACATATTCGAGAAGACCGTATTATTGTTGGTATTGTGGTAAAGTAGGACATTTAAAGGAGAGAATGTAAAAATTTACCAAGAAATAGAATGAGTACTGCTAAGCCTTTAAACTAAAAAGGTTCCTGTTATAATAAGTCGATAATAGGAACAAAAATGGTTTATCAACGTTTTGTATAGCGCTAGCCGGAAATCCCAATTCATGTACAATTAGAATAGGAAACCAGAAAGTAAGAACACTAGTAGACACAGGTGCGGAAGTTTCTTTAATAAGTCGACATTTATTTAATTCACTGAAGCAAAAACCAAAGTTAATGAAAAATCATAACGTTTCTTTACAGTCTGTAGATGGTACATCACTAATTGTTGACGGGTATATAGACTTAAATTTTAGAATGGGTGGAGTAAAACTCTCGCATAAATTTTATGTCATTTCGAAAGTAAATAGAAGAGCCATTCTCGGTCGTGACTTTTGCAACAAAATGGCGTTCGTTTATATTTTGATCTCGGTTGCCTTAGAGTGAAAAATGCATATGTTTCTTTAGAAGAAGATATACATATAGGTTCTATAGTGAAATTACATGAAGATACTGTGATTAAACCACAAACTGTACAGCTATGTAATGGTCAACTAAAAGAAAAACATAAACTTAAACACTCAAAAACTTACGAGTTAAGAAGTATGGAAACTGGACATCTTAATAATGAACCCGGTCTGATGGTAACTAATTCCGTTTTTAAATTACAAAAACATCGAAAGTTTCCTGTAATGTTAGTTAACTCTACGAATAGGACAATTAGGTTGAAAAAAGGTTGTGCAATTGCTAGAATTGAGCAAATTGATGAAAAATGCATAGCTTCTATTGCTGAAGTCAATAAATCATTAAATACAAATGCTAAACAGTCTACTATAAACAAACAGGAAATTGTAGCGCCTAAAGAGCACATGCAATATGTCGAAAAAATTAGTTCAAGATCATAGAGATGTATTTGCAAATGATGATAAGGAATTGTCACAGACTGACACAATAACAATGAAGATCCCCACTGTAGAGCATGATCCTATCAGACAGAGACCTTATAGAGTACCCTTAAATGACAGAAAAGTTATGAGTGATGCCATAGATGAAATGCTTCAGGCTAAAGTAATTAGACCGTCTCACAGTCCTTATGCGAGTCCTGTGGTTTTAGTACAAAAAGAAAAATGACAATAGTAAGAGATTTTGTGTTGACTTCAGAAAGTTAAACAAGGTTACTAAGCCATCAAGTTACCCACTTCCCCATATAGATGATTTATTAGCAGTCTTAGGAGAAGCAAAATATTTCACAACACTTGATATGCGGTCTGGTTTTTGGCAAATACCTATTGATGAAAAAGACAAAGAGAAAACAGCGTTCACTACTTTTAAGGGATTATATGAATGGAATGTTATGGCCTTCGGATTAGTAAATGCCCCCGGAGTTTTTCAGGAACTCATGTCTAAGGTTCTCGAGGGTTAGACTTTGCGGTTTGCTATCTGGACGACTGTCTTTTGTTCAGCAATAGCTTAGAGGAACATAAACGACATTTAAGTATAATATTCCAGAGGTTAAGAGATCATAAACTTAAACTTAAGTTGAAAAAATGTCAATTTTGCAACCAAAAACAGATTACTTAGGTTTTGTCATAGATGAAAATGGCGTTAGACCAAATCCCGATAAAGTAAAAGCAATAAGGTCACTCCCACTTCCAAAAAATGTCAGAGATGTTCGCAGAATTATAGGAGCTTCCAGTTTTTATAGGCGTTTCATACCGTCCTTTTCAGAGATAGCTGAACCTCTGATCAATTTGACAAGAAAAAGGTCACAATTTATTTGGTCAGATGAATGTCAAAAAAGTTTTGATACTATTAAAAAGGCAATTAACTGCTATTCCATTTCTATCATACCCAGACCCAAACAAACCTTATATGTTGTACACAGATGCATCTATGACACATATAGGAGCATGCTATGTCAAAAGAACGATTCCCCACAGAGCGATGTTAACAACCAAAGACCGATTTATTTTCTGTCACATAAGCTAAGTGATACTCAGAAAAAATGGAGCACAATTGAAAAAGAAGCTTTTAGTATACACTATGCTTTACAAAAAGCTTGACCACTATTTACATGGAGCAGAATTTACGATCTTTTCAGATCACAAACCCCTGCGAGCCTTATTAAATTCACCAATGCAGAACAAGAAAATTCAATTATGGGCATTGTCTATAAGTGGTTATAACTGTAAGATTGAGTATCTTCCAGGAAAAGCAAATGTTATTGCTGATTTCTTCTCAAGACCACCAGAATCTGAAAGTATACAAACAGAACTTGATACAGATTTCGAACCGGAAATAAACGACAATGCATATAAGATTACAGATAAGGTAGCGAACAATGTCAAAGGCATAAATGTAATAAACTCAAATGACCTCGACCCAAAACAAGTTGCTAACAAGCAATATGAAATGCAAGAATCTTTAGTAGATCCTGTCGCAGAATTTGCAGAGTTAGACATGAAATCAGAACAAGACAAAGACCCTGCACTGGTACAAATGAAAATGCAACTTAAGCATGGTGACCCTAACAAGTCAGACTTCAAAAAGTTCTTAGAGGTTGATCAAGTTTTGTATTATATTTCAAACCCAGAAGATGAGCCCGTACTGAGACTCTATGTACCAAGTCATTTAAAAAGCTTTGGTTATCAAACAGTATCATGATCAAAACGGACACCCAGGTTCACAACGTATGTTCGCAACCATTAAAACAAAAGTATTACTGGCCGAATATGTTTAAAGAATTGTATAACTATGTTTCAACATGTGTTGACTGTCAAACTAGGAATTTAACAAAGGTCAAAGCACCTCTGCGTGAAACAAACATTGCACCGTTTCCGTTTGCTATTATTTCCATTGATGTATGTGGCCCTTATGAAACGACATTAATGGCAACCGTTACATCATTTGTTTTATTGATATGTTCAGTGGTTTTCCAGAAGCTTTCCCAGCTCCAGATAAGAGTACAAATACTATAATAGACTTACTGCTGAATGAAATATATCCAAGGTATGGTTGCCCCCTTCAAATCATACACGACCGTGGTACAGAATTCACTAGCAATGCCTTTAAGGAGGTGCTGAAAGAGTTAAATATAGATAATGTAACATGTACCATACCATCCAGAAAGTAATGCAAAACAAGAACGCATGCATAGAGTTTTACATGACATCTTAGCAAAAAGAATACAAGGTAACACTAGAGAATGGGACATTCACTTGAATATGTCTTTAGCAGGCATACGTCACAATGTTACTTCAAGTTCTAAGTTTTCACCATTTTACCTTGTTTATAACAGAGATCCAATATTACCCATTGATAATTTACTGAAACCTAGGGCTAAATATCATGGCGAGGAATATCATAAAAATAGTTCTAGAAAACCAGCACAAGTCATTTCTTTTGGCTTACAAACATTTAAAACATTCAAAAAAGAAAGCATAAAGCTCAGGTAGACAAGAAAGCAAAAAGATGTTAAATTTGAAATAAATGACCCAGTTTATTTTAAGAACTACCAAAGAAAAAAATAAACTTGAAGACCGCTGGAAATCACATTTCAGAATCTTAGAACAAAAAGGTCCAGTTACCTATCTAATTAAGAATCAGCTAAACAATTCAGTTGTTCAAGTGCACGCAGATCAGATTAGGCTAGCTAACATCACAGAATGGCCTGACCGTAAAGTTGTTACAGGTTATCCCAGGCGAAGGGCTAACTATGTCGTACCCCTGAACAAACTGACAGCAGCAATGACGAAACTGAGGCTGAAACAGAAAACAATAACATTGCTAAAATGCCAAAAAGCCGAAATAGAATAAGACAAGAACGCGAAGATTCGTCTTCAGAAGACAATATTCCTTTAGCTCAATTGAGAAAACATTTAAGAGAACAGAGTAAGGACGAATTAAAATGTGATTCAAAGGTTGAACATTCTGCAAGCAGCAGTAATGAAGGTAGCAACAGACAACGTTCTATTACCTTGATAGATCATCCCATCCTGAGTTGATTGACTCACAGTCCACTGAATCGCTAGGGACAGATGACATGAACACGGAATTTATGACAAATTCTGAAATAGAAAACCAAGATATGGTTGTTGATATGGTTACACTTCCTGTCCATGACCCCTGTACTGTTGACAAAACTGTAACAGATCAAGTCACTGAGAAACAAAAATGTCTGCAAATGATTTTAAAAAAGCAATAATGATCTGATTAAAGGTCTATTAAACAAGCTTTTCTGAAGGACTATGAGAAGTCCTGTCTTAAGACATGAATGCTATTCGCTAGCATAAAAAGACTATGTTGATGAAACTAGAACGATTTCACGTAGCGCTATCGTAATGACGTTGATAAACCGAACAAAAGACTTCATAAACATGTTTATAAACCGCTTGGTTTTGAATTTGTTGTTTTGTAAATAAATTTTGTATATAGATTTTGCTACTGACTGATATTAACTGATGTAATTGCATCAATGCAATTGTGCTTTTCAAAGCTGATAAGTAAAATGTATGAAATGATTTCACATTAAATACATTGATATTCTGTTGAGAACAAAATATTTGAGCTGTTGTGGACAGCCTCATTTCATGTATTAATGTATGATAAGATTTTTTTATTGTAAATGTTTTATTTCCTTTCGGAAATTCAAATAGAATTTATTTGTCAATTTTAAGACAAATTCGAAGAACAAGTTCACGATATAATTTACATTACCGCCAGGTCTCACAAAAAAGTATGGGATAATACATTTATTTAATTACGAACAGATTTAAAAACAACACAAACAAAACTAATAACTCTCTTACAAAAAATTTTGACGTTCGTTCAGCTTTGTATCACATCATGATTTTATAAATGTTCCGTTATTTATGAATGGTGGAATCCATGTTTCAAATACTTTTGATAGTAAATTTACTAAAAGAGAAATGCTAAGACAACATTTCCATCTTATAAAAGATACATAAGAAATTAAAGTACTTACTGTATGATACATCCTTTGGTATTTGATATCCTGATTTCCATTGTGTCGTTTTTTTTATTAAAATCGTTACGTGAAATTAACAAACTTAACATTATGCAAGCAAAATGTACACTGACAGTTATCTAATATTGTGTGCCACGAATGCAGATGAAAACTACCGGAAACGATCGCCAAGCCAATTACCAATCAGTGATAAAATCACGGGACCCGGAAACGATTTTTTAGCCAATCAGCAGTGATAACACCAACACCCCCAGGATCCCCATTCATTGAATTGTCAAGCAGATATTTACAATGACAGCTAAAACGTATACCAAAAAGAAAAGTACCTTGGAGGCACGCTGGAACTGACAATCATTGTCCATCTTTTTAAAAGAATTATTTTATTTCAAAGGAATGTGTAACAATAAAAAACTTTACACAGTTTACCCAGTGAAATGCATACTTGAAAAAGATGTTGTTTTATAACAAGACTGTGAAACGCATGTTTAAAAGAAATTAACCCAGTGAACTGCATATTGAAACACTACCTTTAACTCGGAAAATTATACAGTGAAAATCTTATAAAAATGATCCATCCGCCATTAGATACGGAAAAATCAGTATAGAGCTAAATAGGAACTTGAGAAACATTGCCGTATAGTGCACCTTTATCAGTTTACATGTACATTGAATTAACTTGTTCATGTGATACAATGAGACTGAAATTCAGTTATTCACTTCTTTCATAGTGCATGTCACGCTATTTCAGCCTGTTTGAAAAAAATGAAACAATGAAAGGAATTCATACATATGGGAGAAACGAAACGGCTGTCTGTATCAAGAATTTACGGCTGTGAATTTATATATTGTGTTTCACATGTTTTTTTTTCCGTTTCAGTCATGAAAAACATTTGCACAGAAGTTAAATTGTAAATAATGTATACATGTATAATGTTTTTTTATTCATGAACGATGATTCTATGATATTTACTATTACGTACCTTGTCCCGACTGTTGTTTGAATTGTTTTAATGATAAGATGTTTCGCATTATATATCATGATGTGGCCAGGAAATTGTAGGGACAATTAGTTATAGTAGTTATCACGGATACAGATCATTTGTCATAAAACTTAATTTCAATTAATTTCAATTAAGTTTTGTATAAGAATGGAAGGGATTTGTAATGTAATTAGTAATTAGCATTAGTTTAATATGACAGGTAAATTACTGTCAAATGAAAGGGTCACATGTTCTATGATAAGCTATCAAAAACAGACTTGCCATAAGTTGTTTTCAATATACAAATCATGCAGAAAAGAATTCATTTGACAGCCGAAAGGACACACTCGTATATCTGTCAAAGGATATTACAAATGTACGGCCAAGGGCATTTTATTATATGATGATTATATGCATTAATTAGTTTGGACATAAAAACACACTGGACCATACGGTCGAGAGAGAGTCAGTCAGTCAGTCAGAGAGTTGAGAACGCCAGTACAAACATGACTGGTCGGACTTACTAAGGTTTAACATTATAACTCGGCTCGAAATATAGAGTTAAAATGTTGAACAGAAATTGTACAAATAGACTATGTTAGAACTAATAGACAAACTGAGAGACTATGATTTATATTTATATATACTATGTTATTAAAACGGTGGAGAACTAGAAATCTATGTGTGTCTTATTAATGAGCCCAGAGGTGGACAATGACGTTACAATAATCTAAATCAACAACGATGATACTAAGAGAAAGAAGCTTCGAATGATATTATCTTGTTTATAGCGGAATGTACCTTGTGTACTTATCACATGACGTTAAACACCTAGCCAACATATACAAAATAATAGTAATAAGTATTATTACACTCACAAACATCTTATTTCCATGGAAAAATAAAATATATCATTACCTTTATTTTATGTTTGTATTCCAGCTGAGTAACTTATATGCTCCGATACACATGTATTAGCAAACCGTATGTGTTTTATATATTCGCCTGCTACGAGCACAACCCTCACATGACGGTTAATTGTTAATGCAAATACTGCCTAATGAAAATCATTGGTGTATAAAATACTACAATGATTACTTTAAAATATGTTTAACACTCTAGATTGTAACCAGAAAAATTACCAATATAACCTTGGTCGGCGAAAGTGTATTTATTGAAATGTGGTTCACTAAAAGTCAAAATTAAATTCTCGGGCGCTTTATTTTCTTTTCTTTTCATTTCTTTTCACTGGCAACCATAGCTACAATTTTTAATAAGCATATTTTGTAATTTGTAACAGCTGTCTTAATCACGATTACATTAACAGAGTGTATAACTTGCTCACGAACGAAAAGAAAAAAGGTTAAGCCAGCTTTTGGTGTCAAGTCTTGCGTGGCGGGTGCGTATTTCTATAGACATGTGCTTGATATAAGTCGCTATAATAAATCATATACTTACTTACAATACATGTATCTGTCATTAAAAATGTATGACAAAACATCACAATATTTGATGTTTTTACTGCCAAATATTGAAAGTGTTGGCGTACTTTTAAGGTGCGTTTTTCGAAGTGCTTACATATATATAAACATGTTATGGTTTATGGTATTGAATTGTACATGTATTTTTAGTGAAAAAATTTTAGAGGGGGGAAAGGAGAGTTTTTTTTTTTTTTTAAAAAAAAAAAATTTTTTTTTTTTTTTTTTTTTTTTTTTTTTTTTATTTTGGGGTGGTTAAAAAAAAAAAATTTTTTTTTAAATTTTTTTTTTTTTAAAAAAAAAAAAAAAAAAAAAAAAAAAAAATTTTTAAAAATTTTTTTAAAATATTTTTTTTTTTTTTTAAATTTTTTTTTTTTTTTTTTTTTTAAAAATAAAAAAAAAAAAAGGGGGGGGGGGGTTTTTTTTTTTTTTTTTTTTTTTTTTTTTTTTTTTTTTTTTTTTTTTTTTTTTTTTTTTTTTTTTTGGGGGGTGGGTTTTAAATAAAAAAAAAAATTTTTTTTTGGGGGGGGGGGTTTTTTTGGGGGGGCCCCCGAAAAAAACCTTATAATTTAAGTTTATGGAAATGTATTTAGGCGTCTCATACCAATATTATTGTATTATTTCGTGCAGCCACAATATATATCTGTATATCTGTTCTACATGTATTCTATAAAACACCGAGTCTGTAATTTTAATCCCAGTCATTGGCGAATCACCGAATCATTGTCTATATTGGTTATAATTAAAGTTACAGCATTCAATTAATCTCCAGAGGATAATTTATCAAATGCGTCGTGTTATATGGCAACTTCTGGTACGTGTCTACACTACACGTGTTAAACCATCTCGCCTAGGCATCAGTTCTTCCGCCATACACCATCGCTACTAGGACCTTCAACTCGCACCTATCCGTATCTTATGGGCGCTACGATCGCTTTCTGTGTGTCGTTCACGTACTGATATAAGATCTCAGTGATTCCTTTTATCCGAGCAGAAATGCTACTAGAGTCTAGCATTGAAAATCAAATTGATGAATGTTTCTAGAACAAATCGTCCGTAAATTTGCAATGCTTTTTTCAAGTAATAGAATGACCCTTACAACCATATACTTTCCCACATCACAGTATTGTTGTAACGACCGCAATATCTCTTTAAACTCCTGTGTCAACATAAACGTGTTGTTGGTCATTATTTTACATAAGACCAGAGATCTTTGCCTCCGTTTTAAAACGGTTCTTTTCATTTTGCTTACAACACAATGTTACTAAGCCAAATCCTGAACCTTCTACGATAAAAGCAGCTGAAATAAAAATTATTACATGAAGAAGTAACAAATTAGATTTACTAGTACGTCATGGAGAAGGAGCAAGTAAGATAACAATAGTTAATTCTTCATCAAAGTTTTACATGATATATTGGATCATTTAAAATGCACAGGTGACTAAAATTTGCAGTATTGAAGAATATATTTTCAAAGCACCATTCAAAGATTTCAGACTACCTACCTGCAACTAATATAGACTTTTCGTAAGAACCCCAAGTATCGACAAGAATTCCTGTACAAAAGAAAACAATATTTCATAAATTCATATATGACGAATATGAAAAAGTACAGTATTTCTTAACATAAAAATCTAAAAAGCTCACCAATGCCTTCAAAGAAAAACTGGAGTCCTGGCAGTAGCACTGTAATTAATGCTTGGTTCACTAAGGATCGTTTTTGGCCCATCCCTTAGTATGTCGTTCGCACGAGATAAATAAAAACATACACATGTCACCTCTGTGCCACCGTAACTATGTCATCGACCTACAAATATTACTTTTCTTAGCGCAGCGCTAAGTCACTGACCTGCAAATATATCTTTACTTAGCACAGCTATTTATTTTATGTTTTCCAGTGAATTATAGAGTTTTCTCAGTGAAATAAAAGTGATAATCCACAGTTTTGAAACAGTGGATTACCATTTTTATTTTTCACTGTTTTGCAATCTTTAACCCGGATTTACGTCAAAAAGTATACCGAGCGTAATTAATGCTGGAAACCATGCGACGATGACGTCGTTTAAATGACGTCATTTGCGCTATGTTTCTGATGACGTTTCCCGCGATTTTCGATATTTTGTAGAAATAAACTCAATAAAAGTAGAGTTTTAACCATAAAATAAACAGAAAAATTGTTGGTATCGGTGTAATATCACGTTAATTTCACTCGTGAACACCAAAAGTTGTTATTTTCACTCGTGGCTGCGCCACTCGTGAAAATATCACTTTTGGTGCCCACTCGGTGAAATTATAACGTGATCTTACACCGAAACCAACAATTATCCTCTATGTTATCGGCATCTTGTTGTCGCATCATATAGCAAATAAATTTACTCGGTTAAAGTACTGGCATATGTGTAATGCCGTTACTTGACCTCTGCATCCCGAACATATCGGGTAGGTATCGAGTTGTCATTTTGTTAATTGATATAATTTTCAATACATACCGCTGTCAAATTGAAGGGGACGAAACTGTCATTCGCAGCTTACCTATGAAGAAGAAAGTGCCAATATTTTCAAAAACAGTCTTAAAACAGCCAATGTTATGCTTATACAAAAAGCGTTACGATAATAATTATGCCAATAAAGACGATATAAAGGTGTACACATACATTTGCCAGGGCATATAAGACCAAGCTGTTATTTTCTGAAAAAGCTATGTTTTTATTTATCTTTTGCAAACTATTAAAGCAATCTGACTACCGTATCTATATGTATACATACTTACCTGAAACAAATATTCAAAAATACTTTGGCAGATTTTAAAGCTGATTGAAACATATAATAGACAATGTTTTAAATGTCGCTAGGAGCTAAACTCTTACCCGTAGAAGATTGTAATGCGCCAGTACAATCATGATGTTGCTCTAACACTTTCTCTATATCTATCCAATAGCGAAGAGTGAACGATCTCTGCTGCGTGGATCGCAATTAGAAAGCATATTCCAAAACTAGCAAAGAGGACCATCCATGCCCAACCTGAATCTAAATCACTGAAATCTTCGACCAAATCTTGAACTTTTGCTGCTCCTGATGGGGATTAAGTGTTTTTATTTCTTCTAATCTCTGGTCAGGCGCTATTTTTCTTTTTAATACATATATATGCTACTATAACAATGTTTTTCTATTATTTGACCTGGTGACCTAGCTCTTGACCCCATATGACCTAGTATCGAACTCGTCTAAGTTATTGTTGCCATACACCGTCGGTTCAAGTTTGATCAATATTGCCCAGGAAATGTGACCTCTAGAGTGTTAACGAGCCTAAGTGTGGACGACGGACGGACTACGGAGTTCACGCTGAGCTCTCTTCAGGTGATCTAAAAATGAATGTCATTTTGTAGAGTCACAGCTTCACATAACTGGCATTGTGTGCTTATCTAAGTTTTTTGTAACATTAAATATATTACGGAAACAAAACAAGAAACACTCCTATTGTCCTGTAAGTTGCCCACATAACACGGAATTGATGGTAGTTCATTGGTCTGTCTTAAGTGACGCACTTCATTATACGAATATGCTCATATGTTTAACTGCAAGTTAGTGTGTACTTTTTAAACTTTATATCCTTTCGACAACCATTACGTAATAAACCGTAGTTTATATGCGGGTTAATTAAGACATGTTTGGCCTTCCATACAAGCGACAGTTACCATATAGAATACGTTTTGTCTGTATGAATTTAAAGGCTATGCCGACAGCTCCTGAATATTGAAAAAAAAATCCATGCGCAGGTTTGTAGACAGGGTGACCCATGCGCGAGACCTCTCTAGGTAGGCCAATGGAAATTCTACTTTCATGTTTTAGCTACGTACACAATACATGCATTAAACCGAAAGTAGCATAACGTAATGTACAGTGTTTACAAAATCACATGCGTGTCTGCCGCGTGTGTAACAAAATATGCCGGCTGTGCGAAGGATATAGCACACTTTTAAATCATTTTCAATTAAATACCAAATCACATTATCTTTAATGTAAATAGGAGATGAGAAAAACTATGTGTTAAACATTCGTTTATCAATGGTTTAAAAGTGAAGACATGAATCAACCTGAACGTAATGTGTTCAGTGATCTTGACCGTGGATGGTCATGGGTGATATTATTTGCTAGTTTCTGTACTTACTTTCTAATTGGTGGATTGATTAATTCTGTCGGTGTTATCCACTCTGTGTTGCTTGAAAAGTATGAGGAAAGTGTATCATTGACATCATGGGCAGGGTCACTTCATTCTGCTTTTCTCTTGCTAGGAGGTAAGCTGAAATAAACTTAAATTATATCTTTAGGAAACAGAGATATACCTTGGCATATTAATATATAGTTTTATGTTTTTTAACGTAAGTGAACGAGTAACTATTTCTCGGACAAATAAACCAAATCCTTCTGACGTCTATTTGTTTAGTTTCATTAATTTTCGATGATGCTCGTATCATAGAGAGTTAAAGTCTTATTTATGTCTTTCCTAGACCAATTACATATCGACAAGTCCTATAACCAATTTAGTAACGCATTATTAACAATCTTACTTCCCTGTAAACCTTAGTTTTCTTTTCTTTTTTCAGTTTGGTTAATTATTATATCTGGCATTTGTGATTTAATGCCGACGGCTTACATCCGTCATCTCAACTGGAGCCTCTTTCCATTTCATGTTAGAATTATTCAGATACGTTATAAAATATAATATAAACCTATTTATGAATATATAGTTATGTATATATAAACACAAGGAATGCAATGCCTTCCGTACCCCACCCACTTCTCCGATACAAGCATATTTTTTGTAATAAACTGGCAACTGGGTTTTCTGGTCTAGACAGTTAAAGTGTTTAAAATTATCACAGAATATGTCCTTACCTTTAATTTATCGTTGTTTTAACTACTGAAAAAGCATCTCTTTCGCGAAATTTTCCAACACGTCGACTCCATGTGCTGACGTCAGAGCTTTCCTGTATTTCAGGAGTGACATTTAACCAATAATTATTCATCTTTTGTCATGATTTTGGTGCAGTCTCTAACTTCAGTCTCTTCTCGCTGCATATCTAAGTGAATAGCGCTTGCGTGTACATTAAGTTAAACACATCTAACATTGCCAATACTGCCAAGGCAAACATTTAAGCCTTTTCTTTGGACTTTTTCTATGACGTTTACAGCATCACAGGGTTGCTATACTGGTGCTGCATATTCCAAATGTGGTAGCACAATACTTACACAAGCGAAATTAAAATATCCTCATTGATCAGGCAACGCGCACCAACTGCCTCAGGGTCTTAGATGCCTTTGCTTCTATGTATTAAATATGTTGCTTGAAGCTAAGCTTGTCATCTAGGTTTACATTTAGATTTTTTTCTTCAGCTCTTTTCATGCCACATCGTCTGTATGTTTCCTGAACATGCAGAATTCTCTCTTGTCAACGTTCAATTTCATCGTCTATCCCTCGGTCCATTCAACAAGTGAATCTATGTCCTCCTGTTATTTCCTCTCCAAAGCCTTTTGACTATTTTCTGTCCTCTAGATTGCACCATGAGCTGCAAATTAGGAATAAATCGAAGAGCAGATGGAATATATTCTTAATTCTGAATTCCATTATTCTGAGTTAGTCTTCATCTTTAAACGATAATCAAATAAATTGCTGTATTTTACGTTATGGACAAGTAGTAAGAACGAAAAAATGATATTGTTTTCTTAGTAAGGCCTTTCCCTAGAATTGATATAACTGCATCTAAAACAGTTCTTGCTTTCAGAAAATTGACTATAAATTTCAATTCGAACCGCATCAACTTCTTTACTTCTTTATATTTGTATTGATTTTGTTTTAAATACTTCAGCACCACTATCAAGCGTTGTGGCAAACCAGTTCAGTTGTAGAGTCGCTATAGTGTTGTCTGGCATCTTCTTCGTCACTGGATACTTAGGAACTGCATTTGCTACAGATATTAGAACTGCTATTGTCACTTGCGGGATTATTGGAGGTAGGGCCTACACTTCTAATTTCGTATAAATAAAGCCAACGTCGTACATTATATTACATTATATAAAATAACTTTTTTTTAAAAGTTCTGTATCAGGCACATGTGAATGTTAAAAAAACCATATTTTAGTTCTTGTGAGCATTTCATGATGAGAGACTTCGATAACATTTTATCTTGTTCCAATTTATTGCTTTTCATCGCAATTAACAGACCCTGTATTCCCGTTTTTCCGTAAATTTCAATTTACGTGAATAGAAACTGGTTTATTACCGTTAGGACTAAAAAAAGTTCAAACAAAAGAGAATAGGGTCTTCGTTTGACCGCTGAGCAAGACAAACCAAAAATCACAAATTAAATCATATATTCAAAACGGTATTTTATGTAAAAGTTAAACGCCCATAATGTGATAGTGCCAATTTTCCTACACCAGTTGTTTACATGAGTTCTTTACAAGTTTTAACAACTAATCCACATTTTTGACGAAGAATATAATACATTTTAAAGGCAATTGCTGCAATGTATTTACATTTAATGATAAAATTCATTTCAGGAATAGGAGCTGGTCTTGGATGCACAGCTAACTTAGTGGTTATAGGTTTTAACTTTGAAAGAAGAAGAGATCTAGCACTTGGTATATCTTTATCAGGCGTTGGAACTGGCGTATTCGTTCTTGCCCCACTAATGCAAGCAGCACGTGAATACTATGGTGTCGTCGGATTCTTTGTAATTCTCGCAGCAATGGCAGCAAATATAGTGACTTGCGGCATGGTGTGCTTTCCAAGTAAACTGGAAAAGCATACGAAATGTGAACGCATCAAAGACAGACAACATGCATTGCAAAATTCGAGGAAAAATCATTCTAGATCTATAACAGTAATTCGGACTTATTTAAAGGTTCTGGTTAACAGAGGCGTTATATTAATGTGTTTGTCATTCTTTGTATATTCTATTGGATCATTTCTTGTGTATCTTCATCTACCTCATTATATTAAATCCAAAGGTCAGACCGGACAGGAAGCTGCGTTTCTTGTAGCCATTATGGGTATCATTTCAACAATAAGCCGAATTGTCACAGGAATCGTAGCAAACACCCACAAGATTGACGACGTCATCATTTATTCCGTTACAATAGCAATATTTGGATCGGCGACGTTGGTTTACCCATACACATCGAGTCATTATGCTGGACACGTCGTGTATGTTGTATTTGTAGGGTTGTTTTATGGATGTTGCTATGTGGTTTCTACAGGAGTACATGTAAAATTTGTTGGGATCAATTACATCTCATCTACTGTTGGTTTGCAGTTTTTCGCTGGTGGTGTTGGTGGTATTATTGGACCAGTTGCCGCAGGTAAGCTGACAAAAGTCTTTGCTTACGTTTAATGTCATGTATCACGTTGTATATCATTCAAATACGAAAAAAAAAATCTCTAGAGACTGAACTGCATGGAAACTATACTGTAACAGTTTTACCTGTAACTAGATTTGGAATAGGATCAAAATCCAAAGTACTTGTGAGTTCTGTCAATAGCCAGTCGCATTTGGTGACAAAGGATTCTGTCTGTGCGTTCAGTGTAGATCATGGCCAGACTGTGTGCCAGGTCTAATCATGTTCCCCATTGTTCACTATCCAGTCGGGAAATTTTCAGTGAAGACAATATCACTGTCTAAATAAAAAGAGGGTCACATCTATTCTAGAAATTTAATGTGGTAAGGGTTCAGAGCACATGGTCACGCAAAAAGAAAACGAACGACCTGTCTTCATTTTTTGCAACAATAACCATGTATTTAAAAAAGTAATAGCAATTACATTACTTTCAGGTTTGCATGTTGATCTAGGAGGAACGTATGACCAGTCAATTATTGCTGCAGGTATGTGAACTTCTTTTAGTGCTTAGATATACAGGTAGTACACGGTAGTGGAATATCTAAAATACTACCATTACTCGTTTGTTTTGTCAGTCAAAGAAAGAAGGAAATCAATTACTGTAAAATCTGCCATAATCCAAGTTTAGACACGCAGTCCGTCATGACGTCACAACTAACGTCAAATTATGCATCATGACTTACATATACTAATAAATGTCCGCGTAAAATATAGTTCGTTGCATTTATGTATATTTTCATCTCTTTTGTGAAATTTAGTCATGTTAGAATTAAAATAATATCCTTTAAACATGCAAGTGCATTTTCTAATAAATAGCTCTTTGTCGTTCAGCTCCTTAGTCATAAACTACTCAGGCCTACGCCCTTCGTCGATATAACTTGGCATCATAATAGGGTTATTAACATAGTAATGTGATCCAGAATGCCGGATTTGCTCGAGTCGTGTATCGGATCATACGAGTGCGGAGTATGATCCTACCGCGACGAGAGCCAATCCAGCATTCTGGATCACATTTCTATGATAATGACCGTTTTATTATATACCGTTTCTAATACTCTTAATTTTAAATTAGCACGAAATAAGTGTTGTATGCGACGTCATTTATTTGACGTCATTGTATAAACAAGACGCAACCATCCAATTATAAGCGACGTTATTAACATCGTAGACATGCAAGAATATTCTATAGACCAACGGGAAACACCCACAAAACAGTTGCCAAATTTGGTAGTGGGGTGATACTGAGTCAGATTTCTTCGTGTACTTGATTCGTAATAACGGATTTGTCAGCGTGTTTTTGTGGAAAAAACATATGTATCAATGTTAGGTATATAATGAAACTCCTTATTGTTGTTTATTAGACGATGCATACCGCTAAAATGGATATTATTTCTTAAAGATATATTTTCACCGAACTGAAAACCACATACATTGTGCTTTCTTTGTTTTACAAAGTAAGAACCCTGTTATATTTAAATAAATTCTTGAAACTGTATAATTATACGATCATCTGGTCGAGGCAGCAAAATGCCTGGGACAGAAAAGTAATACTCAAGATAAACGCACCTTTATTAAATAGACACTTTTCGGCAGATCATTTATTTAATAACGATTGCATGGTATCCCGACGTAGGTTTTCCTAAAAGAACAAAGATATACAAGTCTGTAAACATATCTACTTCAGACAGTTTATCACATATTATTTTTTCAGCATGTTGTTTACTCACATCTTCTGCACTTGCTGCGGTCTTGATGTGTGTACCAAAGCCTCCCGTCCTGAATGATTGTCCCCAGAATGCACATGTTTATGATGACGACGAGGATTGTCAATCAAAATTTGTTGTCCCAAACGAGAATATTAAAGAAAATGATGTTATCACTGTCTCACAGCTTTGAGGACACAATAACAATGTATAAGATTTTAAAACTGACTTGCGACTACAAATGTATATGGTTGTGGATGTTCTGGAAAGAAAGTAAAAAACCGCGGTAGTATACTTTGACAGCCGGATCACTGTAACATAATTTTACCAAGCTTGTTTAATGATATGCTCCGATGTGCACCTATTGAATCATTTACATTATAGTGCTTTCAGTAATGTCACCGATATCTTCATATACTTTTGCAACTGCTTCGCATATAAGAACAAAAAGATACCTGACCAAGAATCATACAATTCAAACCTGCACTTACATCCCCGTCACCGAAATCCTCACCAGAGTGTGTATAAAGTCATTGTTAATATCACTTACTAAATTTAATAAAGTGTCTCTTAGTAATAATGGATCGTTTATAGGCTATATTAATATTATAATATGTCAGTTTTGTGTTAGACAATCAGGATACTAGCTGCATGTAACAAGTAACTATTGTGATATTTACAAATAATGCTGACTCTCCGGCATATTTATTTTATCGATTTAAGACGATATTTTCTACGTGTTTAACATTTGCATTACAAAGTAACATAAAAATGTAAACTGTTTGGATCAAACTAGTGCTATTACCAGCAGCTTCATATGTCGTATTGTAAATCTTACCTAGTTTTTTCATGTAAAACATGAATTGAGTGTAATAAAGATATTTGATTTGACATGACTTAATTATCTTTATCTTTCTTTCTTAGTTGATAAAACCCACTCATTGTATACACCAAAAAATAAACATTGGGCTGTTGAATACTACACAAATATGGTAAATATGTAAATTAACTACACTCATCAAGTTTCTGAAAAAAACTTTGGTAAAACGTGTCAACAGAATTGTGCGTTTGTGAATGCGTCTGACAATGATAAATGGCAATTTATATTCTCAAATGACTCAAATGCTAACAAACAAAGATGCAAAGCATCAAAGGCGCTGCGCATGTTTTTGAAACATGATTTAAAGGAATCAGTGTCATTTTAGAATTCAGAAACAACCTATCAACGGGAAAAACCAAATACATTATGTTATATGTAACGTTATCATAATAAGTAAAACAACCACATTTACTACAGTTTAACCAAAAAATAAACAAATCATAAAACAACCTTCCGTATAATGGTACGATGACGCCCATTAAACAAGGCTACAGCTCGTGGTCAGTAGACGCTTTTCGACGCAGACGAAACCCACGTGATTATTTTGTCTTTACTATTGGTCGGTTGTTAGCGATGCTTTACATAACTTTCATTGAGACCCCATGTATCGCATAGTTAGGTGAACGGTCTTATTTATAATGCCTACATTTTACTTTAGATGTAGTAATCAAAATGGGTTTTCATTAATTATTCACGTTGACAACATATGTATTTAAACTTCAAAATGTTTAGAGAAAGCAAAACAACTATCGAGATGTTTTTCTGAACTTTGATGAATCTGGCCGTAGGGTCCGTAAACAAAGCAATAAAAAAACCGTAACCTTCAAGTTTGTGGAAAAGTTATTAAATACCTATGAATATGTCAAAAGTCTTGAATTAACGGTCGAAGACGTATGCATCTGGTATAGTATATGTTTGTAATCAGTTAATACTATTTATTTATTCATTATAGGGAGTTTGTTCAAACATAATACGTAGTTTTTAATTACAATAATAATGTTGGCTGCTCCCTATTCGATTATGCAACCCCATGGTACAAAATTAAAACCTATTCAATACTGGCACTGTGCTTCCGCACAGCGCCAATAATAACCTCACGTACTTTTGCACAGTCAATGACATCCTAGCTAATGGTGTTTGTAGAGACATCTTTAATAAGTGTTTTTCGAAAATAATTATCCGGTGGAAATATAGCAAGCGTGGTTAAAATACTTTCCGATACAAAGAACAAACGTGTGTTACAGGCCCATCTACACATTAAACTTTGATGTATACACCTTAGGAGTACGTTTTTAAGGGGTTAAATCATAACCGTATACACAGTAAATCATGGTCCATACAACATATTTAACTATTTTAAAAAAAAGTATTTCGCACAATGGAAATTTTAAAATCTTTATAATTTATGTTTGTTTTGTAAAAACTAATGTAGCTAGTAGGGATATTATTTATAGAAAGACAATGTGTGCCATCCTGGACAACCAAGAAAGATAAATCTTACTTATATCATGTACTATTTTTTTAATAACTAAATTTAAATATCTAACTAATTTTATAGTCGATATTAAAACAAGCAATCTTTTTTTTCTGCAATGTTTTATTTAATTTCTAACTATTTTGTCTGTATTCCACCATAATTATAATCTCTCTCACACTGCTCTGGAATTTTAATCTAATTAGGGCGCTGTCACCTGGGTAATAAATAAAATCTCTCTGCGGGGTCCGTACAGCAAGGTTTAGCGGATAGGACTTTCTCTATCCAAAAAATGGAGTATACACTTCAGGAAAATCGTACACTCGACCAATATACACAGTAAACTTTGCTGAATAGATCAAAATTTTATAAATCAAGGTTTACTCTGTAGATGAACTTTTAAGCGAGGTTGAAATAATTTCCGATAACAAAATGCCATAGCATTCCGGTATGATTTCGTTATTTAAATATCATGTTTTTGCATTTACCCTGTACAAATATTGGATCAATGCATCGAGATAAACTTCGGTGCAGTTTTCATTATTTAGATTTTCGGCGTTGCATTAATATAACGCAAGATTAACATGTAAGCTTCCTCATACATTGGTTATTGTGTAAATAATCAATAGTACATGAAGTATTTTTAATAACTAGTAACCAGGACTTGTTGTCTTTCACCAGATTTATGTCATTGCAGCAGCCAGAGAATACATTAGCCAATGAAGATAATAAAACCAGATATATTACCAAATACATACTCTGCTCTATCTGAGCTTACAAAGAATACAGGGTCTGTTTACGGACAGCCATTGTTAATGGTACATTGTATCTACAGAATGTATTTAAACAGAAAGAATCATTTTAATACTTTTCCCGTAAAAAGTTATACATTGTATATGTCACCCTTGAAATCGACCAGTACGCTTTTCAATTACGTGTTTTTGGTTAAAAATACCAGAACTGCAAAACAAATTTTTAGCATCAATAGTTCTTTTTTGCCTTCAAATACACCATCTATCAGCAATCAACTACGTACAAAGTTCATAAAGGCAATAAGATAAATATACACACTATTAACATGAACAATATGGTATAGAAGATATTCAAAAATCAACATTGGTGTCAGGGTGTTTATTTTGATTGGCCTCGCGACTTTCTAATGTATTCATAACATATATATCTACATTTTGTACCACATGTTCACCAGTTTCATATCCCGTGTCACTCTGTTTTGAACTTACAGAAGCATGACGACATCAAGTGTCTAGGTTGTCGGAGAATGAGACATAAGGTCCTTATCTCCCGTGAGTAAGGAATACCACGGCATGTCTCCTATCGTGGAACAATAATGTTGATGCTCAAACGACGGAGAAATTGAAGCTACCCCTCGCCAAAGTTGTAGCACGGACATATACTAGCGGAAAAAAGAAACTGTGCAAGTGTAAAATGTTCATGTATCGCTCAATTTTATAAATTAAAGCTTGAAACTTTACACAGGTAAGTTGTGTATGCCTCTCGGTCATTTACACTGGTCAGTGCATGAGTTGCACGGGTAGTTTGTCTTTCTGGCCAACGTCTTCGTTTTCACGTTTTTTTTCGGCCAGCAGTCAATCGCAAACACGTTTGTCGCCTAAACCTGTGTAAAAGCATAGTGTTGACTGTGAGACACAAAACCAGCATAATTTTGAAAAAAAACGTCTTTGTAAAGCCATGCCAAGGTTAATAGAAACTGACAGATGCCGCGCCGTAGGCATGATTGAAGCTGATGTACGTCATACTGACGTTGCCAGACAATTTGGTGTGCACCGAAATACTGTAGACGCCTTGTGGAGACGGTACCAACAGTTTCGGACCACCAGAGACCGGCCTCGGTCAGGAAGTCCACGCGTAACGTCTAATCGCCAGGATACGTACATCCGGGTCGTTCATCTCTGTGAACGACTCAGAACTGCTACTTTGGCAGCTAGAAGTATTCCTGGCCTTAGAAGAATTAGTCCCCGAACGGTACGTAATCGATTGCTTGAACGAGGCATACGTCCACGACGTCCAGCCATACGTCCTGTTCTCCAGCAATATCATCGTGTAGCACGTTTTGCCTGGTGTAGACGACACATACACTTCACGCAACAGGATTGGGTACGTGTTCTTTTCACGGATGAGTCCAGGTTTCATCTCGACAGCAGCGACGGTCGTTCTAGAGTGTACCGTCGTGTTGGTGAACGTTTCCATGACAGTTGTGTGATTCAACGACGTTCATTCGGCGGAGGTAGTGTCATGGTGTGGGGTGGCATCTCATACCGTGGCAGAACAGCTCTTGTGGTTGTGGACGGCACACTTACAGGCATCAGATACCCTGACGAAATCATACGGCCTCACGTCCTTCCATTTGTGCAGCAACGTAACGCCACGCTGCAACAGGATAACGCTCGCCTGCGCGTCGCGCGGTTCGCTAACGACTTCTTGATCCAGAACAATTTGAATGTGCTGCCCTGGCCTGCAATGTCACCGGATATGTCGCCTATAGAACACGTGTGGGATGAGATGCAGCGTCGCTTACCGCCGCCTCCAAAATTAGCCGTTTACGTAACTTGACCTGTCACGTGCGCTTGAGAGAATCAGGAATGGTATTCCCCAGGCATTTTTCAGCACACTTGTCGCATCAATGAGGCGTCGTTGCCAAGCATGCATCGATTCCAATGGTGGACATACACGGTATTGATGAGATGAACTTTGTTTAGAGAACGTCTCTGAAAACTGATCTCTATCCAAGACGCTGCTGATGCAATAACAATATCAATTGAGCTGGTGTTAAATAAAGGTCAGATAAAACCGTTGAATTTTGTTCTGCGATTTATTATATATCTCCTTAGTTATAGCATATTATACCCATGCACAGTTTCTTTTTTCCGCTTGTGTATATACATCCGTTCGTAAAAGTAGATATTAAAACAAAACAAAAAGAAAACAGTGTAACTTCCGGAAAAAACAACTCTTTATAGACGGATTTATTTTAACAAGATACGTTGTTCCTTTTCATTGTTTTGATTGACTATGTTTCTGTTCTCAAGCACGCTTTAAATTCGTGCCAGTAATTTCTCGTCTTTGTGATTGTACGGCCAAGCAAGCACGCGTCACTTGACACGTATAAATCGTTCTGGTCTTTTTCTTCTCAAATTTCTGCATTAAAAAGTGAAACTTGTTGTGCGTTATATCTTTGTAGTATACAAATCTTAGTCACATTTATTTAGTCAAGTATGATTTAGAAACCGATAGTGAAAGAGGTATAAGTATTACTTGTAGACCTACACTATGCATTTGGTTGCTGATTGGCTGAAAATAAGTGGTTGCACACGGGAATAGGTCTTTTGAAATAATCGCTGTAATATATATATCACGAATGAAATGGGGATCGGAAAATCTGTGTATAAATAACAACTGAAATATTTGGTTTTTGAAAATACTGATTCGGTCAGTGACCACTAAAAGTGCCCCGAAAATGGGGGTAGTGTCCTTCATCTTATTTTAGTGGCATAAATTACTGGATAACAGGTATAAATTTTGCTATTTTGATGTGGGACTAGGATGATTCTGCAAATAAAATGTTTGGGCAGTTGCACTGGCCGAAAACATTAAAAACTAAAGTCTACGGAAATGTATTTAGCATACTTATACCTCAAAGAGATATGGATTTTGAGGTTGTGAAATCTGACGGTAATGATCAGTCCAAACAAAAAAAAAATATATTTCCAGATTTGGGAGGTTATTTATATTTATATTTTCAACATCAGGCTTTCGGTATTGGCCTGCCAGTTTCTTATGAACAACAAACAACCCTTTGGCAAGTATTCCAAGGCACACCACGCTTAGGTAGAATATACAAAAAATTAGCCCCCTGAACCCCTCCAGATAAAACATATTGCCACTCCTATAATCATTCAGTTTCGGCAGTGGCTACAGTCGTAGCCTCCGATTATAGCGTCTCTAGAAAATCTTAAGAGGATTGGCAATGGTTACGAAAGATGAAAGTTTATTCAAGCGTGTAAGATGTAAAATACTAGTTAACTTGTCCACTCATTCTCAACTTATAATCTAGTTATTGCATGTAAGACAACATACTTTGGCTTGCCTGATACGACATAATATGTTTATATTGAGGAAATACACACTAACCAAAAGGGTGAGAACTTTCATTAAGATAAAAAAATCTGATCTTACTTGGTCTCACTTGGTCTGTGTAGAGTTGTTGAGATCTAAATCTCATCATCTACATTAATATGTTCAAATTTAAACAAGACTTCCAGTGTATAAATCATCATACTGAATTGCTTTTCAACGATGGCTTAATAAATGTCACTGGTGTCGTATTTGGAATATGAAAAGTATTTGTCATATTGAGTCTTGAACTGAAGGACTGACTTAGCACTAACCATGGTCTTTTATAAAGAATTCCAAGTGTCAATGGTACGTACATATATCATTATTTTACCATACTGTATAATAAAACAGTGCAGTAAAATTATCAATTGATAAAAAAGCGTTTTAACTGAACCTACCTAAGTCAGGGCGATTTTTAGACAATATCACAGTGGATAATCGTTTCTGCCCGAGAATGTTTCGCCCAACTGTGATCCAGAATATCTTTTATTGAGGTTGTTTCCTTAACAGAACACATAAGTCAAAAATAAAAGTTGGTAGCTATGAAACACTTTAAATGACTTCAATTTCACAAATAAAACCTATCATAAGTGTCCGTTTGAACACAAGATACTTTTTCACACAACACGAATGAATGAATAAAGAAAGCTGTTTTCTGTATTGTTTAAATCTAATATAGAGGTAACAGTAACAAAAATAATAAGATACATCATGAAAATGGATTTACCATTTCAAATAACGTTATAAAAAGCTGAAACAATGAACACTAAAATGACTTAAGAAGATACGTATGTAATCAGATCAGACGTCAATCTGTGACCTTTGTAAACACCAAGATTTGAAAAAATTATGTCAGACTGGTTCTTTCTTCTGTGCTACTTGTTGTTCTACCATTCTGGAGCACTTCCGGTATTTCGATTATTTCTTCTATATGTAGAACGAGGTCGTTGTCCGTTTCTTTAAAACACATGGTGACTGCACTAAACAATGCTCCCAGTAAAATACAAATCGCTGAAAATAAAGTGAAACATAACGTTTCGTTTTTAAATACATATATTCATTTTTGATATAATTGCTTATCGGTCATAGTTTATTATTACATGTATTTATAAAGAGTAATACATATATTTTTTACTATTTGACTCACGGTTTAGGTGTTAAACAAATTTTTGAACTGAAAAATTCTAAATTGTCGTGTTTATTTAACACATCTCTTCCTTTCAAAAATAGTAAAAATGATAAAGATGGCATGTGACTTTATCAGTCTGAGAGATAAAATAATGTTTCGGGGGGATAAGTATTGGTCTATAATCCTGTAACTATTCCAATCACAAGACATTTGGTATAGCTGTGCTTGCTTGGTCGTTTAAATTTGGAAGTTAATCATATTGAACGTGCAGTTTTTTTTTAATCACGTGTAACATTGTTACTACAGGGAAAAACAAACCTGCGACGAAGATTGATATTTCATACGTCCCTCCCGTGTCAACCACGGCACCTTCAAATAGACGATGAAATATATGTGTTTAAACAATTAATTTATCTTGCATTCAATTGTTCAAAAAGTAAATCAAACACTTATTAGTTCTATCCCGTTTATAGAGTATTGTATTCTTCACTAAACTGAGCTTTACTTATTTTATTCATAAACGTATAAATATTTCCTCAAAATGATCTTTTTGTTTCATCTTTAATATTTCATAAAATACTGACCTCTCTTGATCACATACAAAGTCCTTACCTGCGCAAACTGGTCCAATGACGGCACCAATTCCGCCAAAGAAAAACTGGAGTCCAATGGCTGCTGCGACGTAACTTATTTCTACGAATTTTAAGCTTACAGCAGTAATTGTAACGTAGCAACTACCGAAGAACAGTCCAAGTACAACAACATATATCACATGACCGACAAAGTAATCCGCAGAGAATGGATAAATCAAGGTTACCATTCCCACTATGCCCATAGATGCAGAGTACAAAACCGTGACATTTATGCGGTTAAGGTTGGCTACCATACCAGTCAGCAAACGTCCAAATAAAGACACTATTCCAGATAGAGACACTAGAAATGACGCTTGTACCGCCGTGAAACCTTTAGTAACAATAAACGTTGGAAGGTGGAGTAAGACTAGGAAAATACCGAGGCAGTAAAAGAACATACATAGAAACAAGCAAATCATTCCTTTGTTGTATAGAACATTTAGGTATGGTTTAAAAGAAGCAAAACAAGACTGCTTGTCAATTGATCGTTTTGCATTGATCTTTCGTTGTTTCTGTGTATGTAATTCTAATTTGCTAGGAAAACACAATGAGCCAAATGTTACAATGTTTGCTGTCATTGCTGCTAGAATAATGAAGAATCCTACAGGTCCATAATAGTCACGTGATACCTGCATAATTGGCGCCAAAACAAACAGCCCTGCTCCCATACCGGAAACAGCAATACCCAGTGCTAGATTTCGCCTCTTTCTGAAATTAAATCCAACAACCACCATTGCTGCCGTGTATCCTAGTGCAGCACCAGTCCCTGGAAAGTACATGTAACGTTATTAAAGAAAATATTAAAAATGAAGGCAAAATGTTCAGTATCGTGAAAGTTGACGAAGATTCGAAAGAGATTTGGTGCGAATGTTTGACTGCACTTTCGAAGTCCAAATAATGAAGTTTTAAAAAGGCATTTATGTGGATTCAATTTCATTAGAGAAATTAGATAAAAGTTAGGGACAGTGTGAATTTTCAACCCGAACGAACTAGGACCTGTAGATAAGAGATGCTTCAAAATGTTTTTCCCACCGAAGTTACGAATTTCAGCAAACATCCCCACCTGCTATAATACCGCATGTAAATATTGCCACTTCAATAGTCTCTGCAAATGCTGTTGCTAGGTAACCGGCAACAAAGAACAACCCTGATGAAAATATTGCAGTCCTGCAACTAAATCGGTCTACTACTGCTGATGACAATGGAGCTGAAACGAGCAAAAATCAAATAAATAATTAATAATATTTTGCGCAGTTCCCTTCAAATGAAATAAAATTTTCAGCTTACACTCACGCTATTTGAAAACACAACAAACATATTACTATGTGGCTTTTATATCAGAGGGAGTACAATCCTGAAATGATACAAGCTTGGATATCTTTATATGCTCCATCGATTTCTTTTACTCGTCTGACTCAGTAGACCGCAAAATTACCATCCCGAGCACTCTGTACTTTTTTCTCGTGCTCCCCTCACCGGTTACTTTGGAAAGTGATGGCGCATGTGTTACTCTCTTGCAATTTGTAAAACGTTTGACGACTTAGTGCAAGAGTAATGAAATTGAAACCGGATTTTGATACTTTGAGAAATAAGACAGCCGATTCTTGAAACATTTACGGGATCACAGGATACGATGGCGTCGGCAAGTCGGAAACTTAAACGCACAAGGCTATATGAATCACATCATCACGCATGTTCCAACAACGTAACCGACTCACGTTTATGCAATATAACGTCCCGCCGCGCAGAGCCAGGGCAACAATGAATTTATTGAATAAAATAACATTCCGGTGTTGCCATAGCCTGCGTTATCTCTTGTCTGCAACCGAATAGAACATCTTTGGGATGAGTTGGGTCGTCAGAAACGACAACGTCCCAACCCTCCAGTTAACGTTCATGAACGGATACACGAGTTGGACGCATTCCTCGTCGAGTATGCATGAATTGTGCCGTTCAATGCACGCTCAGCTCCAGGAAGTGATAAGGAAGAATGGTGGCCATACCCGCTATTAACTTTTCTAGGTGACTGGCTTGGAACAAATACTGACTACGGGATAACAATAAACGGTATTCGAGTTTTGCTTTTTTTAATTAATTTACGATTTGCCTCTGAATCATTTGATATGTCATTAGCAAATATTGTGTAAGTCGTTTTTATATAGTCCTCCAAACACAATCTTGCGTTTTCAAATGTCTTGAATGTACATGTATATATCATACTGAAATACTGTTTTCGAGTGGTAACCAACTTCAAAATCAAATTCATATCTAAAACAATTGAATCTATGGGATTACCGGAAGAAATAGATAGATAAAAAACAAAAAACACAAGTAAATGTAGAACTGAGATCAAAGTCAACAACAGGGCCATGGTGGCTTTATATCGCTCAACTGACTAACAGAGCACTTGTCATTTGTTGCAAAAGGTAGTCAATAGTTGCTAAAGAAGTCACTTGATGCTAGGGGAAGTAACTGGTTGTTATGGAAGCCACTGGTTGCTAAGGAAGTCCCTGGTTGCAAAGGAAGCAAGAGGTTGCTAGGTTTCTCAATAATTGTCAGGGGAAGTGACTGGATGCTTAGAAAGTCACTTGTTGCTTAGGAAGCCACTTGTTGCTATGGAAAGTCACAAGTCACTGGTTGCTAAGGAAGTCACTTGTTGCTAGGGGATGTCAAAATTACTTAGGAAACACTTGTTGCTGATAGGGTTAGTCACTGTTTGATAAGGAAGCGAATGGGTGCTAAATAAGTCGCTTGTTACTGTTGGCGTAGTTTTTCCTATACCTCTACATACAGGACTCATAGGACCTATAGGGTGAACTTGGAAGAGGACCACTAGACAATGCAACATATCAAATACCTAATCTCTAAGCCTTGTTGTATTGGGTATAAGATTTTTTCCTTTACCAAATGAATCCATGCAGGGTCAATTTTTACTCCGGGTGCATGATTTGAACAAAAATTGGTAAAGGTAAACTAGACAGTGCTGTACATGTATATATCTAAGTCCTAGTTGTTTTTGGGTTTTTGAGATGAAGATCTTTTACTTAAAGGTGTTTTTTTTAAAGAAACCTAGGTAAAGTCAAGAGACGCCCTGGGTTGGGTTAATTGTGATCATGGAATAATGTCATGAACACTATTGATAGAGATTAACAAGACAATGCTAAATGTTTAAGCTCAAGGATCCAGAGTTTTCAAGTTTATCCTTTATATGCCTTTGTAAAATCAAGTTACACACCCCCTCCCCCCCCCCCCACCCTGAGTGTGTCAATTTTGAGCCAAGGGTCATAATTAAAAAATCTAATTAGAGGTCCACTAGGCAATGCTACATGCTAAATGTCTCAGCTCTAGGCCTTATGTTTTCAGATTAGAAAACTTTTAAACTGTTTCCTATTTGTTACCAGAGTTCTGCATGGAAAAGAGTTCTTTAAACAACTTTAATAGAGCTACATGCAATGAACAGCATTGACCAAGTGGTTTCAGAGGAGGTGTCGTTTGAATCAAATTGTTGACAACCATGCAAGTCGCACGACAAAAAGCTCACATTTTATTATCAGGTGAGCTAAAAAAAATCTTAGAATTCTTACCGCCCAATGACATCATGGCTGTATGAAGTGCTCCTGCCCAAGATGTTAGCGATACCTTCTCACCATATCTATCCAGTAACGAAGAATGAATAATTCCCACTGCGTACATGGAATTACCAATAAGAAAGAATGTTCCAAAGCTGGCAAACAAAACCACCCAAGCCCATCCGCTATCTAAATCACTGAAGTCATCACAATAATCTGGAGGACACTGGTCCTGATATGAGCGCTGTTCGAGCGCTTCTCTTTCTTTATATTTCTCTTTGTTCGACATCTCCACGTGTTTCAATATTATCTGTAACGGGGAAAAACAAAATGTCTTACAACGTAGTATCTAAATAACTCTTGCTAGCATCAATGCTTGAACAAAATCAATAACCTCGCTTATTGAAAGAATCCACATGCTAATTTGTTGAGGTGCAGAAAACGGTAAAGACTTATTGAACACAAAATCTGCATAAAGCGCTATAACTAAATATTACTCTCTGCAATTAGGTTAGAGAGATATGTATTTATATGAAAGCGCACTTAATTAGAGAAAGTTGTTAAACAGAACTCTCTTTAAATGATTATTGCACGGTTAAAACAATGACGTACTGTAATACAGAGAAAGAGATAGAATTACATGTATAGAAATTAAATGCGTCGTATTTGAAATACGGATTGGTACGAGTTCGAGGGTATTGTAGCTAGTGTGTGAATTTAGTAAATAGATGTACATTAAGTAAATAGAGGTATATTTCAAATAATGCTCGTTAAAGTAAAATTAAAAAGAACTTGAATCTTGAAACTAGAGTGGGTTTTAATCGGGTGAGGTGAGGTGTAATGTGTAATAAAGTATCTTTCTACGAATTTGGCGTCCCAGACGCAAGTTATATATTATTGATTATTACTCGTTTTTCTTTGCGGCTTATTAGAAAGTTGTACACATTATTCTCTGCAAATAGTTATTGTGCGTTAATAAAGTATAGCTTCTCTAATGGTACTTTAGCCAGATATTTAGCTAAATACAACTAATTAGAGCGCGTTCTAACTTATTGACTTCTTGAGTCTGTTGAGTTTGACAATGTGAGCTTTTGGGATCGTTGTATTTCCATCTTCCGTCCACAACTGTTTCAAATGACTTTTTCTGATAATCCAATTTATGAAATATCATCAAAGTTGGCAGGAAGAATCCTGATACATGTATTAAAAATGCTATACGGTACAGCCTGACAAAAGCTAGTTTTTCATTCACCACAATCTTCAAATGTTTCTTTTTTTACTGTATACAGAAAGTATGTTCAACTTAACATTTTTAAAAATGTCGTTTCATACCTATCATTCATTTAAAAAGGCTTTCAGCTACGGATAACCCTCTAAATCAAAATGTTTATTCAGATTATACATCATTCCCTCCTTAAGGGGACCCGATTGCCGAAGGTTTCGAACTATTCTATACTCTTTTACACCGTGCACGTGAAAGAATCAAGGTGTTAATTCGTTAAATGACCAGGTATAGGTACCCGGATTCCTTTGTATCTGCATCTGTCTCTTCAACTTGTCTGCGCTTGTCAGGGGTCCTGGCACTTTCATTTGAGGAGAAATCCTAGGGTCGGTCGGGACTATAAACAATATAAATCAACAAGCATGATATAATTAGAGAAATAACGATACAGTCTGACTAACAGCTTGTTTACAGCAGAAGTAGCAAGTGCACGTATCACATCACGTTAATCATTTAGCCGGCTTATATAAAATGTCAATAATAAGTACACACATATAAACTTATTTCCATGGGAAAAACACATAATTACCTTTATTTTATGTTTGTATTCCAGATGAGTCACATATAGCTACCAATATACATGTATCAGCACACCGTATTATTGTGTTTTATACATTCAACTCTGCACAAAACGGATAATTCCGAATGCAAATACTGCATAAAGAAAATCAATGGTCAATGAAATACTACAATGATTACTTTCAAGTATGTTTAACAGTATTGTATGTAACCAGAAAAATATAAATCGGTCAGTAAAAGTGTATTTATTGAAATATGGTTCACTGAATGTCATTATTAAGTTGTCGGGAGCTTTATTTCTTTTCTTTTGATGTTTTATTCACTGACCACCGTAGCTACAATTTTTTATGAGCATGTTTTTCAATTTGCATTAACTATCTCAATGATGAAGCCATTTGTGACGGTCACAATAATTGTATATATGACGAACGAACAGTAATAGGTAAAGCTAACTTTTGGTGTCGAGACTTGCGTGGCAGCAGGGTATTTTATAAACTTATGCAAGATATATATTTCATGCACAAATTACTATAATAAATCATTCACTTACTTAATATACACTGATCGAAACTTCTAACGGCCCTTAGTATATATCGTATAATAAGTATAATCGGAAACAAGTCGGTATGAAATTTAGAACGTATCACAAACATTATGCATGTATCTCCAATAATCGATTTTCGCAATCTAATATCACAAAATGTTACTTTTAAGATAACAAGTTCATATAAACAGTATTAAAATTTAACAAATTATAAATTCAACAATAATTTTCACAAAATATTCCGGCTAAGTAATCTGAACAGCGCTCCACTA
This sequence comes from Saxidomus purpurata, assembly GCA_022818135.1. Classification (NCBI taxonomy): domain Eukaryota; kingdom Metazoa; phylum Mollusca; class Bivalvia; order Venerida; family Veneridae; genus Saxidomus; species Saxidomus purpurata. The sequence goes on from JAFMSR010000014.1 coordinate 16,575,419, forward strand.
TTAGCGCGTGTGACCGCGTTATTCTGTAATGATACATGTGCTAACTAAACATCTACTGCGCATTTTGATACAAGGTAAGGTCGAACAAGAAAAACTGTGATACTACGTATCACAGCGGGCCTAGAAACAAAGCTTTCATGTAAATATTTCGAAATGGGAGATGCAAATAAACTTTACAGACTTTATAACAGAGACAGTATAAATCTATTTTCCAGGTTCGTGTAAAGCAAATACTTGACTATCTGGTTTGTGCATTTACAATTTAGTAACTCTTTCTCATTTCCAGTGTATCATTTATGATTTAAAAGAAACAAAAGCATATATTCATGAAAAAGCTTTAAATAGTCTTTATACTCTTTCCGTTTTTTTCGTTAGATTGTATAATTATATGATCCCTATTTTCATTCAGCGTTAATCAAAACCAAGTTAACGCAACAATATTATCATATGTTCTACGCTATGTTCCTTCTCAGAATATACAATACCACTCCTGCCTCTATCCTCACAAAATCGTTTGCAGTCAAAATGTTTGTAAACGAAACTACAACATTTTTACGATTACTATAAGTCATGTTACCGACCAATTAGTAAACTTTGGCTACCTGCCAGTTTATTGCTGTAGACCAGACCTGGGTCCAATTACAATTATAATTTTATTAATTATAATTAATTACAGTTTTTCAACTAATTGAAAAATAATTAATAATTGAGGAAGAAATCAATTATTTTAATTGTAATTAATAAATAAAAATCCAAACAAATGCAAAATAATTGTCAATTAAATTCAATTACTCTTCAATTACATGCAGAAAAGTGTCACAAACATATGGCAAAAATACAGGTTATTGTGCAGTAGCTGTTATCACTTGGTGGTATAAATTTCACACTTGCTTGTCATCTAAAGAGGTATTAATGTAATCTGGATATGAACCTGAAACTGTTGCTCAACCATTGATGAGCAGTAACTTTGAAGCATTAATGTTTTTGAAATGCAATAAGAATCTGTAAATGGTGTTCACTGACAGACAGTAAACTTTGAAGTGTTCAAGTTTTCAAAATTCAATGAGGAATTATAAATCTGCATTTTTGATATGTCATTGATAGTAACATGATTCTATGTGAAATTGTGAATATATTGCCAAATAATTAAAAAATAATTAATTGTTTTCCTTAAAATAATTGTAATTAATTAATTACTTCTGTAAAAAGCATGTAATTATAACTGTAATTTAATTGCGGAATTTCTGTTTTAATTGTAATTAATTAATTACTTTTAAAAATAATTGAACGTAGGTCTGCTGTAGACCAGTCTAATAACACGAAATGTAAACCAGTCTGATAAAATTAGAAAGTGCATCCCGACCAGTAAGTAAAGTTTGGCTACCTTTCACTTTATTGCTCTAACATGACCTGTCTGATTTAAGTAGACTGTCAGTGACTGTACAATGATACTTCCATTCAAAAACAAATGAAGTGTGATTGTAAATTTTAAACTATAAAAATCGAGTCATAGTAACGTAATGAACCCACTTTACCCGATACCGGAAGATACCGGCATGTTTGGCCGATATCGGTTTTTATACTGGCCGAACGATAAAAACTTTTCACTACTTATTAGACGTTACATAAACATATAAAATAATTTGACGTTTTACATGTATAAAAGATAGGAATATCATTTTTTGACAATTTTAAAGCTACACAATGAACACTGGTTTAACCCATTCTTTATCGTAACTTCATAGGCGATTTTCATAACATTTTGTTAAAAGAACTCTACACTACTTCACCTACATGTTACATTTTCCAACCACGTATCAAATATAGCGGGCCGCTACTGCGGCCCGCAATAACGCATCTTGGGACTTTAACGCCATTTATTTGAAATTGAACTTTGAGTCAATACAATATTATGATACTTTCTTTAGTATCTCTTGAGAATTCAAATGATGTACAATACTTTGTGACAAAATTATGGACAAATTCTAAGAAAGTTTAATTCATGCTCGCACATATGAACAGACAGTGAAAGCCAAAGGTGAAATTGAATTGTCAATTCATATCAAAATTTAAAAATTGTGAGATAAATACTAATCACCTGGGGTAGTAAATTAAAAACATCCGCCTTAAAAAATGAAAATTAGAAGAGTTTTGTTTTCTAATAGCGTAATTGTTGTTGCGCGCTACTTTCTAAAACGGTTTCTTAATTGTTAAAATTTGACTTAATAAACTCTAACTTAGTTAGTGTTTAGCCTTCTTTCACATTATTATTGAGAGTGGCATGGGATGGGGTATGCATAATAGAAGAGGGTGGTATGCATGGTCCGGGGATGCGGACGGCTTCAAATGCGGTTCCCGGGCAATAATTTCAGTTTTTACGTCTGGTCAAGTTTCGTAGCAATGGCGCATTTTTGTTTTATTTACATTTAACATCTTATATCTTTTCCGAACTTTTGAATACGGAGAAAACAAATACACCAGTATATACCTGAATACGATGCAAATGAATTTCTCCCTTCTTAAAGTGTTATCAAAATTAATTCATCTAGCGAATCCTATACCTATAGGAACAGACACTAGACGGGCAGGCGGACGGTGACATCTTTTTTAACCTCTTTGACACAACTCTTTTCAGGCACTTTGTCACGCACTTATGTCTGAATGTTAAACTACCCTTTCGTTTCATTAAGTTCAAAAATAGCTCATATGTCTACTTTCCAGGGATCATCTGAACCAGAAGTGAAAATTAGTTTGTCTGTGATCTTAGGCTATCTGACTGAATCTTTCTTCGTAAATAGTTTGGCAAACATCTCTGACATTTGTTTAAAGGCTACATTGGAGGGGGTAATATATGTTCTACAGATTCAAGTTCATCAAACTCACAGCAGGGGTCATCTCTAAGTCCAAACTTTTGGAGAAGATGTTTCAGTTTGCTGTGGCCTCTTTGAAACTGGAGAATTTCACGTTGATTTTCACTGTTGCTGAAATATGAGCTGTTATTCACCCTGCCGTTGATGTCTGGCTTTAACAGAAGTCTCCAAGTGTTTCTGCTACTTGTCTGCGTTATTCGTTGCTGAAGGATAGCAGACTGTAATGTAAACTATGGATCATCTGTGTTTATCACTTCTGCTTGTGCAGCAGCTCCCTTTGCTAGTCTGTCTGCAGTTTCATTGCGCTCAATTTTTGCATGTCCAGGTGACCAGGCTACATCTTTTTTATATTTTTCTGTGCTCTAGTTCTGCCCATAGTGTTTTTATTTCTAGAACAAGGTGCATATTGGTATTGCAGTTCCATTCAAGTATCAAAATTTTATCGCTGTCTTGATGTCTGATTGTATTTTTATATGCCTCAGTTGTCGCCGTTTAATTTCATCCAATATGATGTGTATGTTTTTGTAATGGCTAAAAGTTCGACCGATAGAATAAATGCAAATTTAGAAACTGGCTGTTTGACTTCAATTTCCTATTGGTTAGACATGTAAATGAAAAAAAAAACGCTCGACATGGACCAGGTGCCTTTACATTAACCATCCGGTTCTGCATTTGCTACAGATATAAGAACTGCTATTGTCACATGCGGGATTATTGGAGGTAGGGCCTACACTATTTTTTCCATATTAATAAAGCAAACGTCGTACAGGAACATATATAAATATAATTTAGTTCTTGTGAGCTTTTCATGATGAGAGACTTCGATAACGTTTTATCTTGTTCTAATTTATTGATTCTCAACGCCAATAACGGATCCTTGGATTTCCATTTTCCGTAAATTTTAATTTACTTGACTGGAAACTAATTCATTACCGCAAGAGAATTGGGTCTACGTTTGACCGTTGAGCAAGACAAACCAAAGAACACAGATTAAAATATAAGTTCGAAAAGAAAGAAGGTCGCCTGACCCATATAGAAGTGTTCTGCTTGTTCTCATAGTTCTGCACTATGTATTATTATGCTGAATACATTTCCAAAGACTTACATTATAAGCTCTGCGGCCAGTGCGACTACCCAAACTCTCACCGACTGCTTAAATGTATTTTATTTTGTAGTATCACCCTAGTCCTACATAAAAATATCTAAACTTATGTCATTTGATAACTTATGCCATTAATTTGGAGCTAAATGACACCATCACTATTTTCGGGGCACTTTTAGTGGTCACTGATCAAAAATGTCATTATTTTCAAATACCAACTATTTCAGTTATGAATTATTTCTAGATTTTTCTCACCTCATCTATTCCTAAACTATCATCCAGCTATTATTTCAAAAGAACTATTCCCGTATGCATCATTTTATTTTCATCCAATTAGCAATGAAACACAGTGTCGGTCCGCATGTCACCTAGACAAATAGCCTGCTTCCGGTAAACACCTATTTAGTATACTTATAATTAAAGATGGAAAAGATCGATTTTGTATGCTCTTAGGTTCTTTTTATAAAAAAATAATCATTTCATTTTGACTATACCTGCATATTGATGACCAGGTCGATACTATTTCGTGTGCTGCTGCTAAGCTTTGAAAAAGTTTGTCAAATTGCTACATTATCAGTTGTCATATTTGTAAACTTTTGTTTGCAAAGTCCAAAATGTGAGTGGACAAAGAATACCGTGTGTACTAGAAGTGTGCGTTGCTATTTTGTTGTTACATTATTTACTCTTCCTGCAATGGCTTATTACTTTACCCCAAGTATGGATTTTGAAGAAATTTTGCCTTATTTATCACAAATTAGTGCTTTGAAATGCAGAATGAAACTACAGATAACATCAAAAAGTGCAGTGGAATAAAGGCTTAGGAGACACATACCGTTTTAACTGACTTGTTTGGTAATAACAAGAAAATAAATATCTATATGGACGTTCAGGGTACCCAAAATTAAGAGAATTCAGCATAGTATTCGAATTTCAAACACGTGTACCATGAAATGTAAAGTACAGAATGCTTCTTAAGTGCAGCTTTTTAATTTAAAATAAGAATTGCTACGGTCAGGCATGAAATTTAGATACAAATAGACTACAACTGACGCAAGGGATCCCTTTGAGGCCAAAAAAGCGTATTTTTTAAAATACATTTTAAGAGAAGTATTCGTATATCTGAGACCAAAATGGCAAAAGCGACAACAAACGATGCATATTTAACAAAATTCGTATGTGATTTAATGAAAAATAACAAGAAAGCTACAAAAACTGAGCAGATTTTCTTAAAACTTAGGTTCAACGTCATTTTTGTAATTAAAGGGAAGTACATGTAATACAGAATATATATTTGCCCTTCCTATGCGTGCCCGAATATATTGCCGCATTTCTGTTACATAACAATATAAACACTGTTTACACACAATTTCATGGCGACTAGACCTATATAACATGTTTTGTTTACAACATTATAATTGCTTGTTATGTTTACAGGTCTAGGATCACAAGGTAACGATTTATTTACTAAATCAGAAGCCATATCTTCGTGACATTTATCAGCCAGGTTATTTGAGATGCAGTTACACGTTTAAATAACATAATTTTATAAAAAAAAATCCCAGTTTTTCCTCAAGTCCGCGCATGAACATCTCGTGAATGTACTTTGTAAATTATCATTTAAGAATTATATACCACATTTCATGCCTCTATTAACAACATTATCTGCGTTTTCGCCAAATCATTTTCAGTAGTTTTCCGCTGCTGTCCCGTTTATTGAAATTATGTAACCATACATGCACTCAAGACTATAAATCACCCAGTAAAAGAAGCAAATATTTACTGACATCTTTTCGCTTTGTATTCGTATGTGCGCAACAAAATTAAATAATCATAATCCCCTTAAGCTAATTCAAATACAAAACAATGTCTAAAATAAACTCGAGGACACATAGAAGCATCGGTCCTTACGTATTAAGTATCCATAGACTCACATTATAAGGTTTTCGGCCAAAAGGAGTATTTCAGTGCAAAAAGATTGAACGTTTTTGAGAGAAAAACAATTGACTTCACATTTTGTGAATTCATTGACAAATTCTGCCAAAATAGGGGTAGGGGAACAAAAATTATCATTTTTCAAACACTGTTTAAGATATTTACTATATTCAAACTTTATTACAAGGCAAATTGCCAGGATATAAAAACACAGTAAAAACAAGTTCCTGTTACAGTTCAATGTTACAGACCTATGCCATCATATTTCAAAACTCGTTGAAATCTAAAAGACACATTTTTTGTCAATTTCTATTGAATTTCTTTCTTATATTCACATCAACCCCAATCTTTATTTCTAAAACAAAGGTCTTAATCAAATTGGAGGCAAAATATCTCAAAAACCTTGTTATTCCTTAACATGAGAAAATCATTTATCAAAAATTTAAAATAATATTTTTTAGTAAATTTGGTAGGGTATGATAAGAAGCATAAAATACCACTACCCCCAACTTTTAAACCTAAAGTACGACATATTACATTAGAAAAGATGGAAAATTGATATCTTTTCTGAAAATGCACCACATACATATACGTTTACTATACCCAAATTCAAATTTAGCACCTTGCTTTGATGTTGTATCAATAAAGATTTACAACAACAACAACAACAATATTTATTAGCAATATCGACATATAAGTGCCTTTGGCTAATGAACAGCAATGTACATATAAATAAGAGTAAACATCACACAAATACAAGATTAATTATATATGGCGGACTTTACTTAAATTTGTGATTATACATTTTGAAAACAATTAGAAACTAAACAGCAAAATTCTTATGTGTTAGTGTTTCTTAATTTGTAGGCCTCTTTTAAGAATTTGCACACCCCAATAACTGTTTTCTTTTTCTTTGATGAAATAATTCTGTTGAAAGAGGTCAGATTCGGCCACGAATAATTACATAAATATTTTCTACGTATCTGAGAATATTTCTGACATGTGAGTAAGAAGTGGTATTCCGATTCTACTAAATTTAAGTCACAATTATTGCACATTCTGTTATTCTATTCTATTCCTAAGTACCTTCCAGTCTCAATTGCAAGATTATGTGACGACAATCTAAAACACGTGAATAGTTTTCTAAGGAAGTCATTTTCAATAGTATCGAGATATTTTTCATATTCAAACTCAGTTTTGAAACGCACATAATACTCAAGTTTAGTCATTCTATGAATACTACCTCTTCATTCTTGTTGGAATTGATCATGTAATCGACATTTTAACATATGGATTGAAATATTTCCATTAAATGTATTCCAAATAAACCAGTTACCAAGTCTATCTATCAAGGATTTTACTTGTTTCGCCCAGTAAACACTATTTACTTGATACCTATTTTCATACTGCATTAGATATACTGGATGCATGAGTTTTTATTCAATTTCAGCCAAAAATTTAATATTCTTTCTTTACATAAAACAGATATCGGGTATTTTCTGAATTCTCCTAGGATAGCCATATTAGGTGTAGATATTTTAACTCCTAATATTTTCTTATAAAATTTCATTTGAATTCTGTCTAGAATTTCTGTATTATAAATACCAAAAACTTCTGCACAATACAGTAAAATTGGCTCTACCATTCTGTCAAATAAAAGAAGTTTCGTTCTCAACTCGAACTTCAGTCTTGAAAATATTGAGTATAGACTGTTTGTAGCTTTTTTAACGCTTGATCAGCTAACGCTTTTATCGCATCTGCCATCGAACCATTGTATTTGACTTTGATACGAAGATAGTAGAATGAGTCAACTATTTCTAAAAGCTCTTCCTAAATACACATATTTTAGTCTTTTTCACATTTATTTTCAAACCCCATTTTTGTGAGTATACATATAAACTACCCAATTGTGATTGAAGACTATGATCAGTTGTGGTAAATGATACCATGTCATCTGCAAACAACAACATATATGTGCATAAATAGTTAATATCTGTTTCTGTCAATGAATTAAAATCTAGATTAACCGTGACATCGTTTACGAAAAGAATACAAAGGATCGGCTAGAGTGGTTTCCCATGTTTCAATTCAAGTGAGACTTCGAAAAAATCTGACACATTTGAATATTCCTTAACACAAGCTGACACGTGATTATACAAAGACTTTGTAAACATTGTAACCATTTTACTGCTTATACCAATTTCAAATAATTTATATCACAGTGCATAACGTACAATAGTATCAAAAGCCTTTTCGTAGTCGATAAAGGCACAATATAGAGATTTATTTTCATACAGAAGCTTTTGAAAAATGATCAAATGTAATATAAAAACACAATTCATTGTACTTCTATTTCTTCTAAATCCAAATTGCACATCATTAAATATTGACATCGTTTTACACCAATTAGCAATTCTGTTTCGCAGACATATAGAAAAAAAGTTTAGCCATTGTACTGATAAGTGATATGCCTCTGTAGTTATTAGGATCGTATTTATCTCCCTTTTTATGTGTTTTTTGTCCAACTTGACGGATAAACCCCGTCTTGGAATATTTTGTTGAATGACTTTGAATCTATGAAGAAATCAGACGTTATCAAATCACAACCCGGAGCTTTTTTTCTTGATAAAGAAGAGATGCATTTTTCTACTTCATTTTGATCGAACGGCTTATCTAGATATTCTATATCAATATGTTGATTATTATCAGGCAAAAATTCATTCGCTGAAAAATTCTCTTGTGTAGGTTTATTTAAAATATTTTCAAAATATGCTGAAAACTGGTTAGCATCGATCGGACTATTATTAGATTTGGAATTATTTCTATACTTTTTGACTTTGCTCCAGAACTGTTTTGGAGACTTTCGACTTAATTCTGTAAAACTGCGCTTTTCCTTTGCATAGTATTTTATTTTTGCTTTACGTTTAGCTTTACAAAAGTCTCTCCGACTGTTCAAAAATAATAATTTATTTTCATGACTTGGATTTTGCTTGAATTTCCTCTTTTCAGTGAAAAAATTTGCTTTTGCATTTTTACAGTTGGTATCGAACCATAGAGTTTTACGCTTTTTAGCAGCTTTACAGGATAGGCAGTTTTACCAAACACTTCATAAGAACAATCATACATCATATTTGTTAAAGATTCTATATTCGAATTCAGATCTCCAACTCCCGTTACAACATTACTGGTAATGTCGTTAAATAAATAACACTTAGTTTCGAGAACATCTAGTATTTCTTGACATTTTGATGTGTCCCAATAAAATTTACTACATGATTGTGTATTTTTCAATATTGTATGTAATCCGTTTTGACACAAAATATTAAATGAAATCGGACAATGATCCGAAAATTCAGTAATATCTAATACAGACATTTCTGATATATATTGAAAAAAATTGTAATTTGTTATTTAAGAAAAAGCCCGATCGTTGAAAAAATATAGTCAGGAGTGGAAGGTAGTAATTAAACACGTGTGCGTAGCACGCGTGATTTAATTTTTCGCATTCAAACGACTGACTGTATTTTATTCAACGATAAAAATAGGGAACAATTTATATTTCGATTCTAAACGTTATTTTCTTGAATTTTACCCCGAACTTTATTTAACGCGTAGTAGTACATCATGGTAACCTTAAAACGCGAAATACGATTGGACGCGCTTGTTTACATACGTCACGTCGTTACGTCATTTACGGCACGTCGTCCTTGGTAAAACGTGCTATATTTTATCGTAAAATAAAATACAGGCTTTTCCCTATATGTTTATATAGGAAATGCAGCCGCTTGTGTTAGAATAAAAAATCAACGACACTTGCGCCAGTTCTGCTCCTGTTTACACTATGGCAAGTGTAGCTACCTTTTTCTAAACGCTCATTGGCTAGTAAAATATTATGTTCTTTGCACAGTGAAATGAGCTGATAGCCATAAGAATTTACTTTTTTGTCCATGGATTTTCGTTGCACAATAGAAAAATTATCAGATTGTGGTAAATAAATAAATATATCTAGGTTATTTATCTCAATATAGTCTAATATTTCCCCTGTTCGACTGTTTAAGTCCCCGCATATGTAAACATCCCCTAGATCACTATACCGTACTATATCTTCGCTAATCTTCTCAAAAAATCATATTCAAACAAACATGATTGATCATTTTTATAGATATTAATATTGCGTAAAAGTTAAGTCATCGGCCTATCATTTAATATCCAGAAATAAACTTGCACTTCTTTTGTCTCTATAAAATCTCACGTTAATTTGATTTTAAGCAGTGATCCCTTTAATTGAACTTCCCTAGGTTGGGGCAATTTTCGGACATTATCACAGTGGGTTGTCGTATCTATGGAGGTTGATTCCTTGCCCGAACACATCGGTCGAAAATATAAGTTGGTATTAACTAAAATATATTTATAAAAAAGCTATAACAATGAACACTAAAATGACCTTTGCTTGAAAGATACAATAAATGAGACCAGACGTCAATCTGTGACCTTTGTAAACATCAAGGTTAAAAAACAGTATGTAAGACTGGTTCTTTCTTCTGAACTAAATGTTGTTCTGACATTTTGGACCTCTCTTCAGTTATTTCTTCTATACGTAGAACGTGGTCGTTGTTCATTTCTTTAAAACACATGGTGACTGCACTAAACAACGCTCCCAATAAAATACAAATCGCTGAAAAGGGTAAAACATAACGTTTTCTCTTGAATACATACATGTATTTTTAGTTTATATAATTGCTTATCATTTTTTCTATGATTAACAAAACATTTAACATATTTTGCATTGACTTACGGCTTAAGTATAAAAAGTGCTAAAAAATATTTGAACTTAAAATCTATATTGTCGTCCTGAAAAAAACATTTCCAGCTCTTTCAATAACAAGAAAAAATAGATGGCGGATGTCTTTATTGGTCTGAGAGATGAAGTAATATTAACGTTCCTTGATTTTGAAAGAGTAATAATCCTAAAACAGTTACAATCACTAGTAGTTTGATATAGGTTGATTGGTCGTTTGAATTAATTTATTCATCACGGACGTGCAGCTTATTAAATCACGCGTAACATTGTGACTATAGATTTCAGGGAAAACAAACCTGCAACGACGACTGATATTTCGTACGACCCTCCTGCGTCAACCACAGCACCTTTAAAAACACGACGAGGAAATGGATTTGTGATCATCAGTCAATTAATTTCGCATTCAATCAACCAATAATAAATCAAACACTTACTAAAGCTATACCGTTTAGAGAGTATTGTATATTTCATTAATAATTCTTCTTTACAAAACTGAGCTTTATTTATTTTATTCATAACATATACATATATCCTCAAAATGATATTTTATTTCATCTTTAATGTTTTATCAGATACTGACCTCTCTTGAACACACACATAGTCCTCACCTGCGTAAACTGGTCCAGTGACGGCACCTATTCCGCCAAAGAAAAACTGCAGTCCAATGGCGGCTGCGACGTAACTTATTCCTACGAATTTTAAGCTTACAGCAGTAATTGTAACGTAGCAACTACCGAAGAACATTCCAAGTATAACTACATATATCACGTGACCGGCAAAGTAATCCGCAGAGAATGGATAAATTAAGGTTGCCACTCCCACTATGCCCATAGATGCAGAATATAAAACCGTGACATTTATCCGGTTAAGGTTGGCTACCATACCAGTCAACAAACGCCCAAATAACGACACTATTCCAGATAGAGACACAAGAAATGACGCTTGAACCGGTGTGAAACCTTTCGTAACAATAAACGTTGGGAGGTGAAGTAAGACTAGGAAAATACCGAGACAGTAAAAGAACATACATAAAAACAAGCAAATCATTCCTTTGTTGTATAGAACATAAAGGTATGGCTTTAAAGAATCAAAACAAGATTGCTTGTCACTTGATCTTTTTGCATTGATCTTTCTTTGTTTCTGTGTATGTAATTCTAATTTGCTAGGAAAACACAATGCGCCAAATGTTACAATGTTTGCTGTCATTGCTGCTAGAATAATGAAGAATCCTACAGGCCCATAATAGTCACGTGATACCTGCATAATTGGCGCCAAAACAAACAGCCCTGCTCCCATACCAGAAACAGCAATGCCAAGCGCTAGATTACGTCTCTTTCTAAAATTAAATCCAACAACCACCATTGCTGCCGTGTATCCAAGTGCAGCACCAGTCCCTGGAAAGTAACGTTGTTAAAGAAAGTATTCAGAATATCCGCAAAATGTTTAATAGCATTAAAGCTGACAAAAGTGTGAAAGAATTTTGGTGCAGAAAGTTGTATTGCCCTTACCAAGTCCCAATAATGAAGTTTTAAAGAGGTTTGTACTGCTATTTAATTTCATGTGGATTACAGAAACTAGACAAAAGTCAGAGACAGTGCGAATTTTTCAACCCAAATGTACTAAGGTCTGTAGAAAATGTTTTATCGTCAATGAAAAGAGATGCTTCAAACTGGATTTTTTCACGGCCACCGAAGTGATGAATTTCAGCAAACATCCCCACCTGCTATAATACCGCATGTAAATATTGCTACTTCAATAGTCTTTGCAAATGCTGTTGCGAGGTAACCGGCAACAAAGAACAACCCTGATGAAAATATTGCAGTCCTGCACGTAAATCGGTCTATAACAGCTGTTGACAATGGAGCTGAAACGATCAAAAGTCAAATAAAAAAATTAAATGCCATTAGATGACAATTATTTTGCACAGTTCCCTTTAAACGAAATAAACTTTCATCCGGCAAGTAAAAGGCTGTTTTGGAGGAATAACCGACTTAACGAAACCAATTTATATCGAAAACATAAATACATTTTGTAAATTAAAAAACAAAACAACAGAAAACAGTCTAAGTAGAGCTGAGAGCAAACTAAAAATAGGCATTAGTAAAATATTTACCGCCCAATGACATCAAGGCTGTATGAAGAGCTCCTGCCCAGGATGTAAGCGATACATTCTCACCATATCTATCCAGTAACGAAGAATGAATTATCCCTACTGCGTACATGGAATTACCAATAAGAAAGAATGTTCCAAAGCTGGCAAACAAAATCAACCAAGCCCATCCGCTGTCTAAATCACTGAAGTCCTCACGATTATCAGGAGGATACTGATCTTGATATGTTTCTTTGAGCGCTTCTCCTTCTTTATCCTCACCCTCGTTCGACATCTCCACGCCTTTTAACATTAACTGTGAATGGGGAAAACAAAATTGTCTTACAACTAAGTATCTTAACGTATGTCTAAACAGTTCGTCTAAACTACTCTCACTGGCACCAGAGCTTGAATACAATCAATAACCTAACTTATTGAAAGAATCCACAAGCTTATTTACTGAGGTTCGGGAAATGATAAAGACTTATAGAAAGTAAAATCTACATAACGCGCTCAAACTGAATATAACTTTCTGCAATTCAGTTAGAGAGATAAGTATTCATATTATAGCGCATTTAATTAGAGGTAGTTGTTAAATAGAACTCTCTGTAAATGATTATTGCACGGTCTTATTATCTAAATCTCTCTAATTGAGTCTAAATCAGAGAATGAGAGAGACATAGACAGAAAGAGAGGCGTTACATTAATATCATTACGTGTTATATACAGAGAAAGAGGTTCAATTAATAAAATTAAATGCGCTTTATTCGAAACTACGGATCGGTACGAGATCGAGGGAACTTTAGCAAATTAAGTAAATAGATGTGCATTAAGTAAATAAAGATGTTTTTCAAATAAAGCTCGCAAAATTAAATTGAGACCTTGAATCAAGTAGCGTGCGCTCTTATAAGTAAAGAAAGGTATAATGTGTAATTTATTATCTTTCTATAAATTCGGCGTTCCAGACGCTAGCTATGTAAAATTAATTATTACTCGTTTTTCTTTGAGATTTATCAGAGCAAGTTGTACAATTATAGCACGTTAATTAAGTAGAGCTTCTCTAATTGCACTTTATCCAGAGATATAGCGCGATATAGTGCAGATAGAGGTCTGGTTTTACTGCGCACTAAGCAGAGAACGTGCTCTTATAAATTACAGAGAGCTCGCTTCAAAAAGAGCACGTCCTAACTCATAGACATCTGAAGTGTGTTGAGTTTGACGAACGTTTTAGCTCTTTTAGGATCGTTAGATGCCCATCGTCTATCCGACGTTCGTTCACAACTGCTTCAATTTTTTCTCATAAACGAGTTACCGGTATCCCCCTATACCAAAATGTTGAATTGAGGTTTATACATCATTCCCCATTTGATGGAACCTTGTCACATATTTCTGATATATGTCTTCTAACTAATTTATACTCTTACATGTACTGTGATACACGGTTTTAACCCTCTAACCATACAATAATGGTCATAGAAGTGTAACAAATAAAGTTTTTAAAAAATCCATGACACAGTTCCCTCAGGCAGGGAAAAATGCAAAACAAAATGAGTATAGTGGGTTACTCCTTAATGTAAGCCTTGTTAAACAAGAGCACCGCCTGCGGGTACTAGAGGCGCGTCTGACTTTAACCCTTTTCGGTTTATTTATTACCATTTTCTAAGTATCAGTGTCATTGACCTTGACACCGAAACACAATCCCACAAACGGTTTTCACAAGATTCCTTGACCTTGGCTCCATGCGCTCCATCAAAATCAAAATAAAAGCCTTTATCTATATGTATTATACAGTTAATAATTAATTAAGTTACATTATGTCAATTGTAACTGAAGATATTGAATATATTACTGTTTTTCTTTTTTTAGTTGCAGTGACCTTGACCTTGACCCCAGGAGCCCCAAAAGACAACCTTATTAAAGATTTCTTTAATACTTACCACAAACAAAAGTTAAAAGTTGGTTACATTATGTCAACTACAACTTAAGATATTGAATGAATGACGGTTTTCCTATTTTTAGTAATAGTGACCTTTCTAAGTTAAGAAGAGGCAATAATCCAGACAAAATACCAGACAGGGTTATATAACTTGTAAAACTCTTCCTTCATTCTATTGTACATTTGAAAGTGAACAAGTTTTTCAAGTTTCAAAGTGATAGGTTTAATAGTTTCCATGTAAGTGACCTAAATCAAAACTTAACTAACGCCGACGACGACGCCTATCAAGTGACGGCAATAGCTTGTCATATTTCCCCAAACAATCAGACGAACTAAAAATGAAGACAGACAAGTAAAACTACGTTATTCATTGACATGTTTCTTTTTGTAATCTTGGGCAACATCATTGGTTTTGTTAGAAGTATATATAGATAGAAAAGATTTTTCCAAATATATATTGGATTACATACATTAAGATAAAAGATATCGATATTTAAAGATTTTGGCGAATGAAGTTCTAGCTTTTGTCAGCCGCTACCTTAAATTTGTTCAAATGGTTCCGCTTGACTGAAAAACGTAGCCGCCAGAGCTATAATAGAAAAATCTTAACAAATCTTTTCAAAATCTTCTTTTCCAAAACCACAAGGCATAGAGCTTAGATATGTAGGATGTAGCATTGTCTAATGGACGCCTACCAAGTTTGTTCAAATCTTAACCCTCAGGTCAATATTGGCCCTGCCTGGGGTCACTTGCTTTATCTAGACTCATATATGAACACATTTGAAAATTTCTCCAAAACCACATGGTCTAGAGCTTAAATACGTTGTCTTGAGGACCTCTAACAACTTTGTTCAAATAATGCCCCGGGGTCAATATCTACTATGCCCGGGATCACTGAGTATGGGAAAAATCTTTAAAACCACTAGGTCTATAGCTTACATAGTTAGTATGTAGCACTATGTAGTGGACCTCTGTGTTTATTCAAATTTTGACCTAGGCGTCAATATTGGCCCCGCCTTAGGGTCACTTGTTTTGCATTGACCTGTATAGGAAAACCTATAAAATCTTCTTCTCTGAAACCACAAGGCCTAGAGCTTAGACATTTGGTATTTAACATTGTGTAGAAGACCTCTACCAAGTTTGTTCAAATTTTAGCAATCATCGAATGATCTACCAACCAGTGACTTCCTTAGCAACAAGTGACTTCCTTAGCAACCAACAACTTGGGCAAGTGCCAGAGACTACATTAGCAACCTCTTACTTCCATAGCAGTTAGTAACTTCCTAAGAAATTTATGTTTTCCTTAGCAGCCATTGACTTCCTTAGCTACAATTTAGTCTCCTAGTAACAAGTGTGTTCCCTAGCAACCACTGACTTCCTTAGCAACCACTGAATTCCAATCTGGATATCCCTGATTCTAATTCCGGCCGCGGCACCGGAAATTTCAGAAACGCTTTTCAATGTTTTACACTCTTCTAGAGATGAGCTGGTTAGAAACCCTGAGATAAGTGCTACACACCGTGCACGTTAAAGGACTAAGCTTTCTCACCTATTAGATACATATTTCTGCGCATTTACCCATGTGATATAAACTTATCTCACATCGCTTATCTCACATCGCTGCCGGACTATTTTTACGTTAATTGTAAGCAGACATAAAAATCGAAAAAGGACTGTAAAATTGTTATTTTTGAAATAAACAAAGGCTTGTTGGTATTCATTTTCTTAGATCATTTTTTATCCATCTATAGCAGTTTTGAAGTAAAATTCGAGAAAAAGTTGATTTTCATTTTTTCATCCCCATCCTGTATTTGCACTTATTCCTTCTTACTTGTGTGAAAATGCGATTTAAACGGTGAGAAAATAAATCTACCATGTCCATTGAGTTGTGGCTAAGGAATTCTCACCCTCGGTTTGAGATACGTCCAAAAAACTCGACAGAGCCTCGTTTTTGGACGTATGTCAACCCTCGGTGGGATTTCCTTATCCACAACTCATGAATATGTTAGATTCACTTTGTCTATTCGTAAAATGACCAAGGTCTGGTACCCGTATTCCCTTGTATCTGCATCTTTCTCTTCAACTTGTTTGCGCCTGTCAGGAGTCTTTCACCTGGGGAGAAATGGCCAATAAACAGTCTAAATTAACTACCATGATATAATTAGAAAAACAACGATACAGATTGAAGTCTAAATCCCGAAGATATTATCTTTTTTACACATGACGTTAACCATTTAGCCGACACATATATATTTATATATAAAATAATACGTACAAATTCACTTACAGAAATCTCATTTCCATGGGAAGAACACGTAATATCATTACCTTTATTTTATGTTTTATGTTTTATGTTTGTATTCCAGATGAGTCACATGTAGCTGCAATACACATATATTAGCAACCGTAGTATGTGTATTCACCTCCGCACAAATCGGATAATTAATGCAAATATTTCGAAATGAAAATCAATGGTCTAGAAAAGACTACAATTATTACGTTCAAATATGCTTAACACTCTAGATTGTAACCAGAAATGTGACGAATATAACTACGGTTAGTAAATGTGTATTTATTGAAATGTGGTTTACTTAATGTCATAATTACGTTCCCGGAAGTTTTACTTTTATTTCCTTTTGATTCTTTTTTTT
The DNA here is from genome assembly GCA_022818135.1 of Saxidomus purpurata. Taxonomy (NCBI): domain Eukaryota; kingdom Metazoa; phylum Mollusca; class Bivalvia; order Venerida; family Veneridae; genus Saxidomus; species Saxidomus purpurata. Next base: position 16,592,800 of record JAFMSR010000014.1, read on the forward strand.
ACCGGCAACTATATGTACACATTTAATGAGCATGTTTTGCCACTTGTAACAGCTGTCTCAATGATGAAGCTATTCGTGTCAGCTATTTACGGTCATATTAATAGAGTGTATACATTTCTGACGAACGAAAAGGTTACAGTTACTATGTGTAGTACGTCTCTTTTTATTGCTATTTCAAGAGCAGTGGTCCATCCAGGTTACAAACAAGAGCCATGTGGACATAACCAAGGCCAAAGTTTTCTGTATGTGACACATATTTTGCAGTTTTCCATGCAGATCAGTCTGACAATGAACAACTACGTACATTATGCCTGTGGCACAGCTCTTTTTTGCGGTTTTTCACGCAGTACTGTATGCAACACATCTCAAAAGGAAAACATCAGTAAAACATCTCTTTTATTGCAGTTTGTATTCAATGTTGTCTGTAAACATCTCTTTCCATCATGCAGTTTACTTATCAGAAAAAACATTTCTTTTCTTACAGTTTCCAACGCAGGACTGTCTGTGACAAATGTCTTTTTTGCAGCTTTGCATGAAGTTTTGTCTGTAGTACGTCTCCTGTTTTAGCTTTCCACGAAAAAACTCATATGAAATACAAAGTTAAGTACATGTATAACAGATTAGTTTTGACCACTGAACATGTATAATAACAATTCATTCTTCGTTCTTACCCTTTCAATTTTAAACTGGTATAAATTTTAACTACATGCATTTACTAATTTTTACAAATTCATGACGATCTGCTGGCAATAATTGGTGGTTCGACGTGAGATAGACATCGATAATATATCTTGTAAGGCTGAGAAAAAAATATTATTGAAATATGAAAAAATAGTTACTTTGACAGTGTCAAAAGATAATGAAATTGTCCCATCAACTAAACGTAAGTCCATACTTCGCTATTTGTGTTAGACAAGAGATTATAAATAATTTAATGGGATAGATGTAGTACTAAACACTGCATAAAAATCATTTCCTTTACATACCCAGCAACTCGTCCTGAAAGCACACGTTATGATGATTTTGAGAGAACTAAAAGGACAATATAGATAAATTGTGTGTCCGAAAGATTAGAATAACTCCATGAATATATATACATTGTAACGAAGTTGATTGATTTTCATTTAAAGGAATCATCCATAGACATTCTGGTACGATAATAGTAAGGATGTGCAAAAATTATTAATATTCTAAAATCACGGTCACTTTATATCAATTACTTAGTTAACAGTCTTCAATGTATTACATGTATTTCATACAGACACAATCTCTATATCAGTTCCTCAGCTATACAACATCACTACTTTGCATCGTAACCGAGGACCGTCAACGTGCACCTGTACCAAATCACCTATCCGTAGCTTATGGGCACTACGATCGCTTTCTGTGTGTCGTTCACGTACTGCTATAATATAATCGATGTCAGTGATTTCTTTTAACCTAGCGGAAATGTTACTGGAGTCTAGCATAGAAAATCAAATTGTTGAATGTGTCTAGAAAAGTCTTCCGTAAAATTGTAAAGTTATTTAGATTATTTCAACAAATAGAATGACCCGTACAACCCTATACTTTCTTAATTTACAGTCTTGTTGTAACGACCTTACTATCTCCTTAAAGTCCTGTGTCAAAATAAACGTGTTGAGAGTCATTATTTCTCCTGAGACCAGAGAGCTTTGCCTCCGTTTCAAAACGGTTCTTTTCAGTTTGCATACAACACAATGTTACAAGGCCAAATCCTGAACCTGATACGATAAAAGCAGCTGAAATAAAAATTTAGACAACAGTAGTTAATTCATTGACAAAGTTTTATATGTTATATTGAATTAACCAAAATGCGCATCTGACTAAATTTTCAGTAGTGAAGGATTTATTTTCATAGCACCTTTCAAAGATTTCAGGCTACCTACCTGCAACTAAAATAGACTCTTCGTAAGAACCCTGGTCAATAAGAATTCCTGCACAAAAGAAAACAAAATTTCATAAATTCATATATGAAGAATTTGAAAAAGTATAGTATTTCTTAACAAAAAAAATAGAGAATCATTATTCAAAAACCAAAATCTTTGACAATTTATTATGTCCAAAACTTAACTTTAAAATGACTAAAATCATTAAATTTGAAATTAGTATGAATTATGGTCCCGTGTTCGATCCCCACCAGCGTCACGGCGGTTGTGTCTTTAGGCAAGACAGATATATTTTCACATTGCCTCTCCATCTCTCTCTCTTTGAGATTGATTTCATTTGGAATGAGTCTCGAGAGCGTAGGAGCTTGTTTCGCAATCGAAAATAAATGAGTTAGTATAAATTAAGTAAGTACCAAGTTTAATTTATGAATCCAGTTGACATTTAAGGGACATATAAATGTCCACAAATGTGAAAAGACGTTTACAGTTTTCCTTAGTGATTACTTTCCTATGAAACCTTGCGACGCTTTGATACACTTTGATGATTGTAATGCACCAGCCCATGATGTTGTACTAACACTTTCTCTGTATCTTTCCAACAGCGAAGAGTGAACGATCCCTGCTGCGTACACCGAATTTCCTATAAGAAAGCATATTCCAAAACTAGCAAAGAGAACCATCCATGCCCAACTTCTTCGACAGACTCTTGAATTTGCTGTTCCTGATGATGAGGGTAAAGTGTTTCTGTTTCTGTTTCCTCTGTTCTCTGGTCAGACGCCATTTTTCTTTTTTTAATACATAGATATATATATTTTAGAAAAATACCAATCGTGAAATGTCCCTCGTATACAGTAAGTTATATTGACAATTATCTAAAAATATATAAATTAATGTATGAGCACGCAAAAAGCGAACAAGCATTAAGCCAAGTGCAAAATAGTGATGGACATCACATATAAAACACACAAAATACTCATGATAAAGTAATAGTTTTAACCCTTGGAGCGGTCAGCTACCCGAAATCACACTTCTGCATTACACATACCTTGGAATTCAGCTCATGGTTTGTCTACACACTTAAACAGTGTAAAATGCACTTTTGAGAGGAAACATGTTTGCTCCAATTTACATGTATTGTTTTACATTCCTATATAAAGCTTGTTTTCTGGTATCAGGAGAAGGTCGTAACTACTGCTAACATATCTTATGACCTAACTCTTTTCCACAAATCTATTATGATGACACTGCAAAATGTATTTAAACTATACTAAACTTTCAACGCACCATCTGCATTTTCCCTCTTTTACTTAATTATCAAATATCCAATATCTACCAATAACTGCCAGTATGAAATATATGGCAGATAATCTAAATTAACATTTAAACATCCGTAGACATGGGTAATTGCCTTTAGTATATATACTAAACAAAATTTCTAATGCACCACCTGCCTTTTTTCTTCTTTATTTAATGATCACCCCTTCCAATATCTGCCAGCTTATTTTAGCTATCTAGCTATAATGTCTTGCATTTATGAAGACACTGGGTAGATACTTCCGTTACATGAATTTCAAAATGATCAAATGGTACAAATGAATTGACAGATCACTTTAATATAACATTTAAACATCCGTAGACTTAACATGGGTTATTGCATTGGTGCTTTTCTGTGGGAAACCCACCCGCAAAATGCTCTTCCAAATGAAATAATGTATCACTCGATCATTTTGTGTAGATGCGGCCTTTGCGGCGAAGTGGACTATATGACTTTTTTATTTTTGGCCTGGGGACTGAAAGTCCCCAAGGCCTAAGTTAGTATACCACATTTCAAACCCTGCAAGAATTTTAGCCGTGCTATGTGCGAATAACAACTGTAAACATGCGCTATGCGAAAGTAGTGCAAGACAGACAAGATCAATCTTCTGTTTGAATGCCGCATATGATAAGAACATGTTACAAATAAAAATAGTACATAAAACTTCAAACGACTGCAGGAAGGTATATAGCTTACGGCTGCATTACACATTTTTTTCTGTTTTAGAAATTAATGCGCTGTTAGCTGATTACGGAAGATAATCATATACATATCACGGAAAAGTACGGATATTTACGGAAATTTACGAAAACGTACGAAGCTCGATATAAGAGTTTGTAGTTTGATTTTTAGGGGGGGGGGGGGGGGGGGGGGGGGGGGGGGGGGGGGTGGGCCTTTTTTGGGGTTTTTTTTTTTGGGGGGGAGGTTTAAGGTTTTTTATTGAATTTCCGATGTTATTTCATTGACAACTTTGTTATTTACGGGGGGGGAACGATTACATATATATTTACCTAAAAATAAATGTCTCTAAAAAAGATATAATTTACGTACATTCCCGAGAAGGAACTAACGTGATCAAATTCACCCGCCATTTATCGAGGACGCTGCATGTCGAGGCCCAGTGAACGGTTTCACTGATTACAACTACAAAAGGGTAACCCAGAATCATTTTTGGTTTTCTCTGTTATACACATTGTCACAGTACTGTATTTATATTTCATTGCTGGGATTGCTTTGTTTATTTCTGTTTCAAGGTCTTGTCATTGGTACACAATAATTTTCGATCCACATCATCAGATCATATCGCTTGAAGTTGTACAAAGCGCAGATCGAATTATTTGTACTGGCTTAAACATTTTATAATGTTGACTATGTGATTATTTTTCATTTAACGTACATTTCATAATAAAACAAACTTCCCTGTCACCCATATATTTGTGAAAAATTCATTCTGTGTCATATATTGAATTTCGTCCACTGCACATTTCGACCCGCGCTTTAGGTAAGATTCAACGCAGAACACGTAGGTGAAAAGTTGTTTCAACTTATTTTTCCTACACCACTCTTTAGTAATAACAATTAAACAACCGTTTTTGACGTAGGATACATTTTAAAGGCAGTTACTCAAATGTACTTAAATCTAATTATAATATTCATTTCAGGAATAGGGGCTGGTCTTGGATTCACAGCTAACTTAGTGGTTATAGATTTTAACTTTGAAAGAAGAAGAGATTTAGCACTTGGTATATCTTTATCAGGCGTTGGAACTGGTGTATTCGCTCTTGCCCCACTAATGCAAGCGGCACGTGATTATTATGGTGTCATCGGATTCTTTGTCATTCTCGCAGCAATGGCAGCAAATATAGTGACTTGTGGCATGATGTGCTTTCCAAGTCAACTGGAGAAGCATACGAAATGTGAACGCATCAAAGACAGACACCGTGCCTTGCAAAATTCGACGAAAAATCATTCTAGATCGATTACAGTTATTCGGACTTATTTAAAGGTTCTGGTTAACAGAGGCGTTATATTAATGTGTTTGTCATTCTTTGTATATTGGGTTGGATCATTTCTTGTGTATCTGCATCTACCTCATTATATTAAATCCAAAGGTCAGACCGGACAGGAAGCTGCGTTTCTTGTAGCCATTATGGGTATCATTTCAACAATAAGCCGAATTGTCACTGGAATAGTAGCAAACACCCACAAGATTGATGACGTCATCATTTATTCCGTTACCATAGCAATATTTGGATCGGCAACTTTGGTTTATCCATATATATCAGGTCATTTTGCTGGACACGTCGTGTATGTTATATTTGTAGGTTTGTGCTATGGCTCTTGCTTTGTGGTTTCTTCAGGAGTACATGAAAAATTTGTTTGTATCAATTACATCTCATCTACTGTTGGTTCGCAGTTTTTCGCTGGTGGTGTTGGTGGTATTATTGGACCAGTTTCTGCAGGTAAGCTGGCAAAAGTCTTTGCTAATTTTTAATATAATCCCTCTTTATCTTAATCTAATATCCAGAGTCATTGATAATAGTTAAAACGGCTTTTTCACAATAGTTTCACGTAATCTCTAGATACTAATCTGCTTGGAAACTACACAATTATACTATAACAGTTTGACCTGTAACTAGATTTCGAATAGGCACCAGTCCAAAACCAAAATACATGTAAATACCATTAACAGCCAGTCGCATTTGGTGACAGAGGATTCTGTCCTTGCGTTCAGTGTCGATCATGGCCAGACTGTGTGCCAGGTATTATCATGTTCTCCATTGTTCAGTACCCAGTCAGGAAACTTTCAGTTAAGACAATATCACTATCAAAATAAAAAGAGGGTCACATCTGTTTTAGAAATTTAATGTGATAAGGGTTAAGAGCAAATGATCCTGCGAAAAGAAAATGAACGCCCTGTCTTCATTTATTTCAACAATAACCATGTGTTGTATTTTTTTTAAATAATAGCGATAACATTACTTTTAGGTTTGCTCGTTGATCTGGGAGGGACGTATGACCAATCAATTATTGTTGCAGGTATGCGAATTTCTTTTAGTAGTTTGATTTATATTCTGTTGGTCAGTTACACAAAGAAGGAAATCAATTATTGTAAAATCTGCAATAAACTACGTTTCGACGCACGAGCAGTCACGACGTCACAAATGATGTCAACTTACGCTTTACGACGTACATGTACTGATAGATGTCCGCGTAAAATATAGCCCTCTTTTGTGATATATAGTCATGTAAGAATCGAAATAATAGTTCATTGTCTAACAAAAATTCATTGTCCTTCAGCTGCTTAGTTATGTTATAAAGCACTAAAGCCTTCGTGGTTTGTTACTGCGAATTTTGTTGTTTATTAAATGATGAAAACAGATGTTATTTCTTAAAGATATAATTTTACCGAAATGAAAACCACATACACAAATGGTGCGTTCTACCACACTTATTTAAACAACAACTTAAAATACTCGTATCCATAACAAAAATAATTATGATAATTTTACACTCGAACCTGTATATAGGATCATCTGGTTGAAACAGCCAAATGCCTCGGACAGAAAGGTAGTACTTAAGGTAAACGCACCTTTATTCAGCGGACACTTGCTTCCTCCAGCAGGTCATTTATGTCATAACCATTGCATCATCTTGGCTTCCCGGCGCAGGTTTTCAAAAAACAAAAACAATTATGTATACATTTCTACTTCAGACAGTTTATCTAAATCATATTATATTTTCAGCATGTTGTTTACTCTTATCTTCTGCACTTGCTGCGGTCTTGATGTGTCTTCCAAAGCCTCCCGTCCTAGACGATTATCCTCAGGATGCACATGTTTATGATGACGATGAGGATTACCAATCAAAATTTGTTGTCCCAAACGAGAAGATTATAGAAAATAATGATATCACTGTCTCACAGCTTTGATGTATAAGATTTCAAAACTGACTTGCGACACTGTGGCTGTGGAGGTTCTGGAAAGCAAATCCCAAACCGAGGTATACTTTGAAAGCCGGGTCACCTGTAACATATTAATTTCAAGGAAGCCGACTCGAGAGTGACTCGATTAGCTACAAGCTTTCTTCACAATCGAGCTAAAATGAATTAGTATAAACTAATTTCACCCAGTTTGCTTAACGATTTGCAAATACTTAATCATTTACATCATAGTGCTCTCTATCGGTTCACCGATATCGTCATATAATTTTTCATGCATTGCAGAGTTACCATGTATACAGGAATCGATTACCTTTAAACTCCAAGTGTGACCTTAACCTTTAAGATATGGACGCGGGTCTTACACGCGACACGTCGTCTTGGTGTGTTGAACATCTGTGCCAAATTATTTTAAAATCCTTCAATGCACGACAAAGTTACAGTCCAGACACGTATGTGTGCATATTTCGTATGTTTACTTTCTGCTCTGTGATGGGGCATGTGTTTACCAAGCCGACACAAGGAAATAAACAATTTCTGGTAGAGAAAAAACAAAGTCAGGCGAAAGCCAAAGTGACTGTATTCCCAAGTGCTCAAGGCATGAAAATGCATATAATTACAATACTACAGGCGCGCAATGCAAACAAATAGCATGAAAGGAAAGCAAATAAGATGCACAAATGAAACAGAATAACTAATTACCTGCAAAGGCACAATGACACAAGGAAATAAATAATTTCTGATGGAGAAAGAAAAAGTCAGGCGTAAGCCATACCAACTGTATTCCAAGTGCGCATGCGCCAGATGAAAACCAGGGAATGTCGAATTCGTTAAAGAGGCCCGTCATGTAAAATCAGACTTTAGGTAATGAAATGAGATGAATGTTAGGGTGGATGAAAGAAAAATTAAATGAGTGGGAAATTTATGGGGTGTATGGTATGGTTAGGGGTGTATGGCCTGTAATATTACATATATGGCTTATATAATAAACAGTTACTGACAAATACAACAGATACATATACAAGAAACATGGATACAACATATACTCAGGACGATGTAACATATAAACATAACAAAATTAATGTGGTTTCAACCTCGTGCACATATATACACGAGTCCATTACTTTTAAACTGTAAATATGACCTTGACCTTTGAGGAAGGGACACGGGTCTTGCATGCGACACGTCGTCTTGATCGTTGTGCTGAGCATTTGTGCCAAGTCATTTTAAAATCCTTCAACTTATTATAAAGTTACAGCCCGGACACGAAAAATATCTAAGGACGGACACACGGACGGACGGACTACTAAAATTTGGCAGTTGTATGTCTACTCTTTCGTTTCCTCTTTTGTATTTTTAGCCACATAACCTCAAAAATAGCAACATAAAACATACGGAATGAATGACAAAGAGAATTTACTGTTACCTATTGTTGCCATAGCCACTTAAACCGCACCTTTCTGGCGCGGACGGACGGACGATGCAATTTTGATATGCCCGCCTTTGGATGCAGAAAAAGATACCTGACAAAGTTTCATACAATTCAAATCTATACTCACATCTCCGTCACCGACATCCTCACCAAAGTATATCACTGTAAATAATTGTGTCTCTAACTATAACCTGGTTTGGATAATGTGACAGTGACGTAACAGATATATGTGTACACAAAAGTTTACAAGCATTGTGTAAATAGGTAGAGCATGTATATACGAAAGGGTTATAGGTTTAAAAATACATGAACACATGAAAGAACGGTGCGTTAGCGCAGTGGTTAAAGCGCTGAATGTCTACAAATAAAGATTTTAAGGACTGGTTCGATCCTCATCGAAGCTTTATATTTTTTTCCATTGAATTATTTCAATATTACTTCAGGTAAAATTTTAATTATGTAGATTATACAGTAGATACATGTTTTAGACAAACAATAAACAGTAAATCAAAGTAAAATGACTAAAACTTTGAAAGATTCTATAACCATTTCAAGCACGAGCATTTCGTGCTTACTGTCATCTCGTGTTTATATGTACATTGAACTAGTACAATGTACTACAAACATTACGATGATTTGGCAAAGACAACTCTTCGTATAAGTTAGAGTTTATTAAGTCAAATTTTAACAAATTAATTAAGAAACCCAAAGGGAGCGAGCGGTAGCGAGCGACCGGGGTTTCTTAATTGTTAAAATTTGACTTAATAAACTCTAACTTACTTAGTGTTTAACCTCATTTGACCTTTTGCATAGCCACCGACATGTAATGTGGCACGGACCTATGTGTATATAGGTCCGTGATTGTGGGCGGAGCCAAAGTGCTTTCTATTTAGAGCGAACTCTTAATGAATTAAGTGATTTCAGTAGGTAGTTTAAATAAAAAGAAAGACGTTTATTGGGGGGGGAAACCGGAGCGATTTGGTTGGTGGGGAGATGTTTAAACACTAAAGAAAAGAAAGTACCTGTTTATTTGAAGAATTCAGGAAGCAAAGATCTTGATTGGTGTTGTTCTAAGCAAAAAAAAAAACTTGAATAAAAAGATTATAGAAGTAAACATATTAATGAAACAAAAAAAAAAAAAAACGAGAAAAGGAGAAAACATGTCATGTCCCTATATGAACTCCTGTTCGACAAAACCAAGGGGGGGGGGGGGGGGGGGGGGGGGGGGGGGAAAACCGGGACCGGAGTCGTACCTACTATACTCACATCATTTTTTCGGCCCCCCTTGGGTTTCCCGCCTTTTCCGTCACCTGACTATCCTACACCAAAGTTGAAGTGTTTAGCAAGTTAATTGCAGTTTTGTCTCAGGTAAAAGGAAACTAAGGGGTTTAAAATGATCTTCATTTGATTGTTTAATTTGTTCTAAGCAGGATACAACGTCAGGGGCCGTAAAAAAAACTTAATAAATGTTATTACTAACTCCAGCATTACAGAATTAGATAAAAAAAATTTGACTTATTGATACGTAGTCAACATATTAATTGAATTACAAAAAAAATATGTTGAATATAAAAAATATGGGTGGGGTGAATTTAATTTATGATCGATCTAGTTTTACAAAACTTTGATAAAAGATACAGAGAGTAAAACATTTTATTTACCCAAAACAAAGCCCCACCGTGTAGAATCAAGGATATGTCCCTATAAATGACTTTGTAGAACATTTTCACGCTTGTTTCGAAAAAAGCAAAATTTTTTTGTTTTTTTTTTTGGGGGAAATGTGGTGAGCTCGGTTAAAATCGGGATACCAGGAAGTCGAATTACCTAAAACATGAAACATCGCACTTCGGTTTTTTTATTTAATGGTGACATTACCCGACAAATAGACAGTGCATATGAATTTCAGTGCGATACTTTCCCGAATAAAATTATATATCACTCTTGAAACGAACAGAACGCATTAATTACGTGTAGTGCTTTCCAAAATACCGAACCCCGAAACACTGTATTAAAATTTAACTAAGATTTTTTTTTTTCTTGATTGAGAAACAACAAGTTCAGTTTTTTTGTGGTTATTGTTATAAGATAACGTTTTACCCGATAAAAGTACAGTGACTGTATTCTTCTGAGTGCGTCATTGATAAACTATTATCCTCAACCTACAGTATGCTAAATACCTTTCCAAAGCGCGGCCCGGGGGTTTCACTCCTTTGGTTTAATTGGAAGTCATCTATATACTGAACTTTACATTATTAATTTTCGGACAGTGGCAAGAAGGTTTTAGCGTTGTCCTTTTTCTGTTGCACGCAACCTATAGCAATCAGCAATCGGGGGGGGGCAATACCTGGGATAAATATATAAATATTCCAAACTACATTATAGGGAGGTTTGCGGCCAGTGCGATTACCCAAACTTTCACCGACTGCTTAAATGCATTTTATTTTGCAGTATCACCCTAGTCCTACATAAAAATAGCAAGTTTTATACATGTTATCCAATACTTTATGCCATTAATTTGGAACTGAATGACACCATCTCCATTTTCGGGGCTTTTTTAGTGGTCACTGACCACAAAGGTCAGTATTTTTAAATAACAAATATTTCAATATATTATGAATTATATCCAGATTTTTCTCTCCTCATTTCCTTCGTTATTTAACATCCAGCTATTATTTCACTGGCTTCGCGACTATGAGAGTGAAAGAGGACACTGGCATGTCTCCCATCATGTTGTAAAAATATAATTTTGATGCTAAAAAGCAGGAATTAAAACCACCCTCATCACGCCAAAGGGTGTATTTTATGTTATAGAAGGGACCTATATACATCCGATGAGAATCAGATCTACCCGACTTTTGAGATTTACAGCTTTCAATAGGTCATCCACAAGCATAAGAAGTTGGGTATTGCAGGATCTTTTTTCCCTGAAGCCATATTGAAGTTCATAGAAAAGATTAGAACGTGAGAAATGCTTTGTGATGCTGGACGAGACAATATTTTCAAGAGTTTTACAAAGAATACAGGTAAGTGCATGAGATCGGACGATAGTGTGCTGGTTCACTTTTTGGGCCCTTTTTGTCGACTGGGACAACATTTGCCATCTTCCAAGGCTGGGGGGTCGTGTCAGTTTCTAGACATTTTGAGAAAAGAATTTGGAGAAAGGGTGAAATTTCCTTGCTAACATTCTTGAGGACGATTGGACCAGCCGCCTTATGGGGGTCAAGATTTGTGAGGAGCTTTTCTATCCCAGGAGTTGAAATATCAATGTCTGGCATCTGTCTATGTGGGCTATATGTTGAGTGATCTTTGATCCCTGTATCCACTGAGTCTTGGAGTATTTTTTTCCAGAGAGGGATTTAAGTGAGAGTGGAGATTTATTTGTAAAAACAGACTGAAATTGTTCATTTAGGGTATTTGCTTTATCTGTGTCTTTATGATATGTTTTATCTTTTCTTTTTAATATATCTATTACTGTGGCATCTTGTTTAGAATGTTTAAGCAGAGTATAGCTTTTTATTATTTGGTCTCTATCTGATTATTGTATTTTGTGTTGGAGTCTGCATTTATGTTTAGGATATCTTCTAAGTATTTTTCAAACGCATATTTTGTTTCTTTGCGGCAGGGTTTTTAAAGTCCTTGTATTGTTTTTTGGTGGTATCTGAGTGTCCTGATTTTTTTTATTTTCTGTAAATTTTGTCTCGTTTTCTGTATAAGCGTTTTAGTTCTACTTTAATCCATAGTAATTTGTTTTTGAGAGATGCAGTTTTAGTAGGAATGAATTTGTTTGGAGCTGTGCTAATAGAGTCAGAAAATATTTGCCGAGCAGTGTTCGTAATTACCTGATTCATGTACATGTTCCTATGGAAGTCACCCATATATGTTTTAAGGCCATTCCAGGCCCTGTTATATGACCGAGGCCAATACGAGTGCCAGAGGACAAATGATTGGTTATTAAATTATTGACAAAGCACCCAACTCACGGAGTTCTTTAAATTCTTTCCAGTAATTTCACTTCTTTGTGGTTGTATTGGGCAAGCAAGCGTCGCTTGACTTGGATAAAAAAAGTTCTGCATTTTCTCAAATTTCTGCATGAAAAGGTTAAGCAAGACATGTTTTGTAACACAAAAATGATTCAAAAATATTTCAGTCAAGTAAAATGCAGAAACCGAGAATGAAAGAGCTTATAAGAGATATGGATTTGGAGGTCGCGAAAACTAATGGTGAAGAAAAGGCAAAACCAAATTGCATCTCTGCCAAGACTTGGGAGGTAATTCACATTTTCTGTGTTGCCCATCCAATTTCTTATGAGCCACATACAAAGATTTTACAAGCATTTATCTTTGGCACACTATGTCTAGGTGGAATTTTCAAGATAACAAATCGGCTTAATTTGTATATCCTGGCACTGATAACTAAACTTGCATATCATGTAACAGTGAAAAATAATTTGCCCGGAGCTGGATTTGAACTCAGGGGTGGGGGGGGGGGGGGGTCCGTCCTGCAGTGCCGTAAGTGGAAACTCTACCATGTAGCCATAAAACTTATAAAAGCTAGCTGAATGGCAAGGAAGTGCAAGTTCCGTATTATACCTCTACTACATCATGACTATGGTAAAGATCAGTTTTCACCTTTAACCAAATGAAGAAATGAAAGCATCACATATGCCAGACCTGAGTAAAATTTCTTCATGCAAAAGCATTAATAACCACAGAAATCCAATATCTTATATTACAATAGTCTATTAATGCTGTTTACATGTTTCATCTGGAGGATTTCATGTACACTGTTTGTGCATGCTCGAAAGATAACTCTGGGTTTATACGTTAAATAAATTCCAACAAGTATGCAGTGCAAATAAATATGCTGTGTGTCCTGGGCAACTGGCCAAGCATTCATTTCACTTTCAGTAATTGGTGGAGGACAGAGGCCACACATCTCATATTTCATTTGAATTGTCTTCAAGAGCAGGGACATTTGTGACTTTTAGGTGTTCAAATCTACATCTGCTGCCAGCTGAAGCTAAAGTTACCAGACAAAAATTTGAAAAAGCAAATGAACAAGCAGTTAAAATAAGTTCTAAAGTGATCCATCATTCCATGATTTATTTTTTGTTTATTTTAGAGATTCCAAGCTTTACAGAAAAGGACAGATTATTTAATAGTCAAATGAGTAACAAGTTTTGATGTACAAAGAAAAGTAAAGGGGTGTTAACAATTAAGAGCAAACACCACTTGCAGATAACAAACATACCCACAAAAAAAAAAAAAAAAAACCCACGCCTCTTTTTGCTGCCATCCATTTTTGGAACACTTTAGCTTTTTTTGGGTTGGCGGGGGAATTTAATTTTTTATATTACATTCTTAATGCGTTGTTCATCTGAGGTTCTGCACGTTTGTGCATTTCCGAAAGTAACCTGGGTTTTAGGTTAAATAAATTCGGGGGGGGGGGGGGGGGGGCAACGAGTATGCAGTGTGTGCTGTGTGTCCTGGGCAACTGGCCAAGCATTCTTCACTTTCAGGGGGGGGGGGGGGGGGGGGGGGGTAATTGCGGGGGGGGGGGGGGGGGGGGGTTTTTTTTTTTTTTTTTTTTTTTTTTTTTTGTGTTGGGGGTTTTTTTTTTTTTTTTTTTTTTATTTTTTTATTTTTTACCAGCTGAAACAAAAGTTACCAGACAAATCTTCAAAAGACAAATTCTGCAGAATGGTATTTGAAAAATCGGAATAAAATGTTTTATATGAAATACGTTCCAAAATCCACAAACTCAACCGATATAAACAATCACCCTACCCAGAGCCGGTTTCTATAATAATTTAATGAAAGTGGCTCACAGGCAAAAATATTTCAGCACTGCAAGGGGAAATTTAGACCAGAACCATAGTTTTACAAAAAAGTCAAGAGATTTGTAGAAAAGTAGCAGTGACTTTTTACGCCCATGTATCGATATATCGCGTATCGTCGATATTCAATGTGTATCGATACAAAAATTTTAATCAATTACATCCCTACAAGCAGTTAAAATAAGCTCTAGCAGTGTCCATTCCATGGTTTTGTTTTTAGAGATTCAGCTGGGGGGGGGGGGGGGGGGGGGGGGGGGGGCCTCTATTAATGCTTAGCAAAGGATATTGATTATTACACAATATCACAAAACAAACACACTGGAGCTGCCATGGTGCAGTAGTACTGTAGTAGCACTCTCTCTCTCTTTCTGTCTCTGTTTCTATCTCTGTAAGAAGTTGTTTTGTAAATAAATCGCAATGGGAAGTAAATAAATAAGTATAATGGAAAAAAAACTAAAAGAGTTGTATAGGAATGGCTTTGTGGTGTCCTATCCTGTCAAACTAACTAAACATTTCATCTTCTAACTTAGTGTTTGCTGTATAGCTTTCAAACTTAGCATACATTGTCGCAATCATTTTACAAGTAAGTTTCTCGATGCATTTGCATATAGTTTGTATGTAATTGTGCTTATTAGGTCCACCATCCTCTAAAGTATAATTGGTACGACCCGGCATTTGCATATATCTATGCTGAGGCTTAATTTATAGTTACTGTTTAAACTGAAAGAATGTCAAGTCCATTGTAGAAAATTAGCATGTTAATTAAGACTAAGAATGATTTTACAGTTGCGGATGAGTTACAGTCTGAAGAAGATAAATCTGTCCTCCGGGAACATGATGTACACCTCCCATTGCCTTCTGGTAGCAAACAACAACAACCAACAAACACTGAGGCACTTGATGAAAGGTCAGATTGATATTTGATCCTATATAGTGTTATTTGTTGAGGCTTTTAGATGGCCATATTACATATAAAAGTTTTTACCAAGTTGAAAGAACATAATTATGGGAATAATTTACAAAGTGAAGCAGAATTTTATCAAAATGCAGTAAGTTTTAGGTATTCAGATCAAAGATTAGAAAGTTACTGTGATATTCCTTGTGTGGCAGATGGCATACACTGACACAGCCAAACCGGTGTTAAAGATTTAAATTACTAAGTGTGTGGGGTAAGGGTTTAAACCGGGTTTAAAGGGGGGGGAGTTACCTTATTGGGGGGGGGGGGGGGGGGGGGGGGGGGGGGGGCAGAGGTAAAGGGGGGGGGGGGGGGGGGGGGGGGGGGGGGGGGGGGGGGGGGGGGGGTCAGGGGGATGGGGGGGGGGGGGGGGGGGGGGGGGGGGGGGGGGGGGGGGGGGGGGGGGGGGGGGGGGGGGGGGGGGGGGGGGGGGGGGGGGGGGGGGGGGGGGGGGGGAGGGGGGGGGGGGGGGGGGGGGGGGGGGGGGGGGGGGGGGGGGGGGGGGGGGGGGGGGATCTAAAAAAAAAGGGGGAAAAGACCACCCTATGAATGTACTGTTGACTGCTGTCTTAGAAAGTATTAGGTCAGCAGGTCAGATATTACAGATAATAATATTTTATTTATGGTAGATTTTCCATTGTGGATTATTCAGCGGTAGTTCGATGAATGTTAGTTGATGGTCAGTTTTTATCTGACAACTTAAGCTTGAAGTGAAGTACATTGTATCAACATCAAATATGGCTGGTAGGTATTATATACATTGTAAATTATTATAGAGGAAGTTTGCTGGTGCATTTGGACATATTTTCAGGTCAAGTTCACAGTTCATAATTTGTTCTAATATACATGTATATCATCTCTGGTTGATAACTTTAGAAAATAGACCCAGTTTGAGAGCAGGTTGAACTTGTGCAATGTCAGATTGAAGCTCAAACTTGAAAGTCAGGCTCAGGGGTGATACTCATTTCAAGATTGTCATTTCGAGCGAAACTTTATTTCATCTAGATCAAAGCTACATGTCAAAAAGTAATTCACTGAAAATCATGAGGCTTTGGTCTGCTTAATCCTTACAATTTCAACATAGAATAACCAGATGAATGTTGCTAGAGCATTTAATTGGCTTTCTTACTGGTAATACTTGTAAAAGTTTTGGAGAAAAATACATACCAGGTCGTGACTGCACTCCACCTCAGAAATCAATTAAAGCCTGAAATGTTAACCTTTATAGAATTTAGAAAAAAAATTTCCCTTCATTATCATATATTTTGTTTATTTAGCTCAGACAAATTCAGGGAAGTGGAGGAATATTTGGGAGTCAATGATCATCTGAAGCGAGGGGTGTCTGTAGATGGTGCTCCCAGATCAGGTCTGGAAAAGCAGATAGAAGATGCAGTAACTACAGGGGATATGGACAAAGCAGAAAAACTCAGTGATCAACTGGCAACTAGAGATGTTAGTATTTTTAGCCATCTAGAGGGAGCTAGATTTGTCATTAGCATTTAGTTATTTAATAGATGAAGGTAATACATGTAGCTTGCAATTGATTTTCTTCTGTTCGCCAAGAGGGCATGGGTTCTGTCCCTTTGCAACTCAGTACCAAAGATGTGAAAAATGGTGCAGAAAATACCCTTACTAGGCGCTCAACATTAAAAGGATAGTACAAGACTCTAGTTAAGGGAAGAGTCAGGTTGGTATACTACCTCCAGTTTCCAAGAATTTGGATAAATGACCATATTTTGACAAACATTGAAATCTGGAGAAATGGAAAGCACATCAATGTATGTTTGAGTGTGTGTGTGTGTTTGGCAAGTACCCCCCCACAAAGCTTACAGTTGTGGTCTAAGTAAGGTTTGAACTCGCAGTCCCCCACTTATGCAGCTGATAATTACTCTAGTCATATCCCCAGCAATTGACCTATCAGTTGTATCTAAATATAATCTGTATGCATTGGGGTAAAACATTCATAAATGTTTACAAATGAAACTATGTTGTTGCTTTTTGTTGAAGATGGTTATGTTTCTACTCAGTTTTGTTTGATGCTGTGTTGCAGTTTGGTGTAAAGATCACAGAAGCAGTCACTGCAAGAGATTATATGAAAAGAAAGAAGGTAATCAGGCAGCTTATTAGAAATTTCGATTTTGATTTGTAATGCAGAACTGATCATGCATTGTGTACGAGATCCCATGGTTGTTTTCGATGAAAATATTGTATATTTGTTATTTATACAGTTGAATTGGTGAAATAGGTCATATGGATTTCACCTGCCTTAGACAGACAATATAATTGTATCATACTATCTCAATCACTTTATACGCCAGTCATGACAGGCCTTAGTATAGTATCACATGTGGCAGGTAGCAGGGCATTTTGCGTCTACAAAGTTGTCCCGCTTTCTTCCACAACTCTCATCAAAACTTGCTGTGAATGATTATTCCTCTCAATGTCTCGGCTTAATTAACCCAGTCACTGGAGTTATTGCCCTTTAATTGCCAGAATTGGAGCAATTAAGAGTTGTCCGCTGATAGGCATATTTTGTGACAGTTTGGCACTCTTGTTTAAATAGATACACCTGTATCAACAGTCTACACCTTAAAATAGCTGCAGCTATTTTCGATATATTCTAATAGGTACATATTCAACAGTAATTTGCTGATATAGCCTATATAGTAATATCAGATTCAGACTTCGTTTAACTAGTATTCTGAATTATAACGTTTAAAAAATGCAGAAGTTTCATATCTTCAATTCATATAACTTTTATAAAATGGTACAGTGTTATTTAACATGCAGATAGACATTCAACTTTTGTTTGATTTTTTACTCCGCCCATCAAATCTGCTAATGCATGCCATAAGGTAACACCTGAAATGGTCATATCCTGTATTTCAGCCTGTATTAGAGCATGAGCTTATCAACTTAAGGGTGTTTGGAAATATCAACTTGACTGCTGGGATTCAAACTTGGTGAAAATATTTGCGGGCATAATATCTAGGCCAAGTTAAAAAAAAACAGCCAAATCGCCCCAGGCTCTTTTGGATTATGGCCTTTAAATTATGCAAAAATGGCCAAATTAGCCTTGCCAGCTCTCTTAGTCAAGCAGTATTCATCCGATCTTCACTAAACTTGATGAAATATTTATAGGCATAATATCTAGGCCAAAAAAAACCAGCCAAATTGCCTAAGGCACTTACATTATGGCCCTTGAATTATCGAAAAACAATCAGCCTTCTCAGCTCTACAGTTCAAACAGGCTTAACAAAACCTATGAACTGTCGGATACCGAGTTATTCCTCTCTGAGGGGTGTATTTTGTGACAATTTGGCACTCTTGTTCTTTTTTTGCTTATTGAACAGCATTTCTGTATGTGCACTCGTGTTTAATGTGGTATTCCTGTACCTGCTTTTGTGACATTGTGTTTTGTTTTTACAGGATGAAGACGAGCAGATAAAGTCAAAGAAGAAAAAGAAATTAAACTGGGGGTAATAAGGCTAACAATATTTGTATCTTGTAAAGGCTACTCTGCCAAAGAAGGGATGTAATAAATAAAAGTAATTTGGTAGACAGATGTTAGACTCATGGTTCATGGGTTGGTCAGGACTTCCAAATTTCTTTGTTTAATATTGGAAAAGCTTCATTTTTCATCACAAATATGGATGATTTTCATAATGAAAGGAGGCTGTATTATAAATATGGTTGTAAATGACAGTAATTATTACAATTTTGATATAATTCCAGCTTTAGAGTTTAAGAAACTGACACTGTGATCACAACTAGTTTCATCGTTGGCATACCTATATTTCTGATGGTCATTACTACATTATACTGTAAACTTAAAAACTTTCACAAATATTATGTTTCGCATTTCTTAAACCAGGGACATCTTCCCCACTATGAACTTTTGTTGAATGATACCAATTATCAATTCAGTGAAACATAAGTAGCTATGGCGCAAACATACTATGTCAGACTATTTATAAAAATATACAAAATACTGCACCTGACCTTATTTATACAATGACTATTCATTTTAAATGATATGTAGTATTCCAGGAAACGAGATACACACCGTTTGTGCATTTTCTTGTGGTAATTTGATTCATTCAGTTTCTTTGTCTTGAAGAATTAGTATCTAATAAACAGGAAACAAACTGTGTAACAGTTTAATCAAGTTGGTCTCCCCCTCCCCCTCTGCCATCCCCATTCAAAATTATATTTGCCTGTTTTCAGGTTTGAGCATAAGCAAAGATGGGAGACAAAAAGTAACATGTGATAGTTCATTGTGTTTGTATACAATATTTAACGAGAAGTCATCCAGCATTTATTCATAGAAGGATTAACATTAGTGTGAGCACAATGCTGAAAAAGAAATGTTGAGCTGTTATTCAGGTTAGACAGAGTGACCAGGAGGTGGATGAGACAATCAGATCAATCAGGAGGTCACATGGTCCAAGGATGGACCTCGAAAGGCCGGATAGTATCACAATCAGAGTATTGTGAATAGTTGCCATTCTGATAAACAATATCCTGGGAAGATGATACTTGATATGTGCAGTTGACATGTACATGATAGATTGAAAAGTGTTAAGACATTAACATATATAGTTGACTTGAAGGTACAGCTAAAAAGATAATGTATGGAAAGGGTGATAATCAAGCCCGAATATTTCATGGGTGTGCCAAGTTCTAGTCTTGGGACGTTTAACTGATATACTAGACTGCAAAGAATGGCTATGGTTTTGCGGTTACTGAATTTATGTTGCCACAAACAGTAAAACTAAATTATGTACTTTTTTGCCATTTTTATGTGGAGCGATCTAACTTTTGTGTAAATAATGAAAGTTGGAGTCAGATAACAACACATTTCTTGTTTAGTTTCGGTTGAATGCATTCAACTTGTAAAACCGTGTTTCATTTACAACTTCAGAAGCTGTTGTAAGGGTATTTTCATTTTAGTTCATATCTTATGTTTGATATGTATTAAGTTATACAATAATAGATACAGATACTTTAGTGCATATCAATAATTCATAATATCAGAAAATTGCCAGAATTTTTAGTGCAGTAATTTTGACCCAAAACCTTTAATAGACGGACTGGAATATTTAGTTTGGACTTCATGTTCATGAGTTGTTATATTATTTGTTAATATTTGTTCAAAAGTTATTTAAAACTTCAAATACATTTTACAGTATTATGCCATGATCTACTATTTGTGTTCTGTATCAATCCAAGATTCTTTTTATTATACTGAAACATCTTTTGTGCAATTAATTCAAGGATAGAGGATAAATTTAAACTCTGCTTCACATATATTTGAAGAAGTGCATATGCAACAAGAGGGCCAAGATGACCCTTTATGATTCACCTGGCTACCATTGGCTATAATACAAGGTCAACAATCGCATCGCAAAAAGGGTCCATATAGACTTTGGGGTCCTGATTTGAACAATCTGCATATAGGTCCACTTCACAATGCTACATTCCAATATAGAGTAAACGCAGTCAACTCCTATTGTAATGATATCACTTGTAGCGCTTGTAACGATGCTGTGCTGACTCGGGCCTTCTATATTTCATTAACTTTACTCTGGATGTTACGATGCGTTTCTCACGTCCCGAATGCATAGTTTCCATATTGTCCTTGGCAATAACTCTGTAATTTGTCAAGATAGAGTTATGGTTCTTGTACACTGCACTTCCTCTCATTGTGCTAGACTATTGTATGAAGTTGTATTGAATTCCAACCAGAAGTTTTCAAGTTATGCTCTGGACAAGGAAAAATAACAAAGGCCAATAACTCTGTAACTATTCAAGATAGAGTTATTGTTCCTGTGCACTGCACTTCCTTTCAATGTGCTCGACCATTATATGAAGTTATATTGAATTCCAACTTGTAGTTTTCAAGTTATGCTCCGGACAAGGAAAATGCAACAGACCGCCTCACCAACCAGCGGGTGACTCCTATATACCAAAGTTTAGGAGGTATAATTATCAACAACAGTATTCAAACTTCATAAGATGATTAGTCTTACTGAGCAGATGATCCCTACTGTTTTGGGGGTCATGGTCATTGTCACAGTGACCTTTGTAAGCTTTTCCTTTATAATATTCCAAGAGATTTTGACATAACTTACTCAGAACAGTGCAGTAGAGCCCTTATGGCCCTCTTGTTTTGTTCTGTATTGAGAAGGGTTCTCATAAACAGATTGTGAGACAGCGCGCTCGTCTTTTTAGTGCTTGTCTATAAAACAAAACTTTGACAGTTAAGGGCACACAAGACTTTAACTAGGAATTTCTAAGTACAAATCAAGAAACATTTTCACAGAGTTATCTTCTCTTGCTTACAGATAGGTCTCATGATGGTACATAAGTACTCCAACTTTCAAAGTAATATCTCAAATGGTTAAGTCAACAAGTGGACAAGAATGAAAATTTTCACTGAGTTTCTAAGTCAAAAAGGGCCATAATTCATATAAAATCCTTGACAGAATTACCTTCTCCTGCCCATGTTTTGGGATCATGATGGTTTACAATTATTCCAACTTTCAAATTAATATCTCAAACAGTTTAATCAAAAAGTGGACTGGTACGAACAACTTAACCAAGATTCTAAGTCGATAAAGGGCCTTAATTTTTAAAACAAATCCCTGACTGAGTTATCTTCTCTTGCCTACAGATGGGGGTAATGATGTAAACAAGCATTCAAAGTTTCAAAGCAATATCTCGAAGGGTTAAGGCAATAAGTAGATTTTACCCATATTCAATGTATTTTCTAAGTAAAAAGGGGGCATAATTTTGTCAAAAACCATGACAGAGTTATGTACTCTTGTCTGTTGATGTAGGTCATGATGGTAAACAAGTATGGTTAGTTTCAAAGCAATACCTCCAATGGTTTTGAAATAAAGTGAGGTGGTACAAAAAACTTAACCAAGCTCAATACACTTTCTAAGTCAAAAAAGGGCCATAATTCTGTCAAAAACCTTGACAGAGTTATGTACTCTTGTCTGTAGATGGAGGTTATGATGGTAAACAAGTATGGTAAGTTTCAAAGCAATACCTCTAATACTTTTGAAATAAAGTGGGGTGGTACGAAAAACTTAACCAAGGTGTGACACCAATGCCGACGCTGGGGCGAGTAGGATAGCTCCCCTTTTCTTCAAAAAGTCGAGCTAAAAATTAAAACAATTCCACAATTTTATTCAACAAATTGAAATACAACAAATACAAAGTTTTAGTAAATTCGTATCACAATATAAACTTAATATACAACACTTAATGCCATAAAATGAACACATTATTATAAGCACTATAAACATAGAACGAAAGTCCTTTGATAATGGAGGGTTACTACTAATCCAACAAATAGCCCTCTACAAAAAAATCTTTTAGTGGCACAGTGCTAGTGTATTAGCCTCAGGATCGGAGGTTCCTGAGTTTGATCCCCACCAGTGCCAATGTAGTAGTGTCCTGCGGCATGACACAAATATTTCCTTATTGTCCCTTTCGCTCATTTCAAGGTTGATTCTATCTGCAGTGAGTCTCGAGAGTGATTAATCTTATTTTGCATTCAAGGATAAATAAATTAGTATAAATAATAACAAAACTGGAAATGACAATGACATAGAACAATGTATGAATACAAATATAATATATTAATTTAGTTGGCAGCTTTAACTACCTTAAATTACTAACTTGCATATGCTGCTATGCGCAGTGTGTCATAGAAATGTACTACCTGTTGAATTAAACACAGTATATGTTTTTTTTGTAATTCAATGGGTTTTAGAAGTAAAAAGTAGAGAAATAAATAACCTGCGACACGGGAAAATGGGCCTTGGGGCTATTTTGTATATTTTGAAAAACAATATTTCAATATCAATATTAGAAAATTCCAGTTACCTGCGTCCAGTACAACAAAACTACAACATTTTGAAAAAGTATACCTAAGGCGTCATTGTTCCTCTCCAAAATGACACATAATATACTAACTACAATCACTCAATTTACTGGGCAGTAAACATCCGGTAACATTTCCTAACAGCACATAGGTCCAAAATTATATACTCTTTCAATATATATCATATCTGGTGAAATATTATTTCTTCTTAAAACTGTATACCTTATAAGGGTATAGCCAAAATAAGAAAAGAATCATTTCAAAATCGCTTTTACATAGTAATTCTGGAGTTTTTGAAGCCAATACTAGTTTCGTTAGGAAAAATAGTGGTTATCAGTTTTTAACATTGGTTTGCATTTAAAGGGGGGGGGGTAAAAAAGTAAATTTATGGGGGGTTTTTATTCAATTATTGTTGAATAATGTAACAAATTCGAAGGGGGGTTCCTGCCTATATACTAATACAAAATGTCCATGTGAAACTGCTAATTCAGCCTTGAAAATTTTTGAAAGTGTAATACCGTGTTGTTTTTACATTATTTTGAATGAAGGTTTTCTGTAAATTCAGTGTAAAATTCAAAATAAAGCAAACTGCTAATTTAGCCTTCAGTGCAGTATTGATTTGTTGTAACCTTTTTCAAACATCCAGTGTGCTTTTGCAGTGCTGTCAGATGTTGCTTGTGACATTCTATAAGTTAGGGTAAATTAATTGTAATTGTAATCACAATATACCAAAGTAATTATTGTAATTTAATCTATTACATTCTAATGTAATCAGTCACACCTCTGTTTATAACAATACACAAAAGATTACAGTATCTTCTGTTTTAAAGATGTTTAGGCTTTTGACCTCTTCATCTACATGTAAATGTATTGAATAAACATTTTTAACAGTCTCCCGAGGTACTGAAAGGTACACTAGACTTCTCCATGAAATACAAGATAACTTTTCACATCTTTTGGTAATGGCAACTGCTCTGCACCAAAGTATACATTGCACTTGTTATGGAAACATGATCGGATTGTTAGTCTGCAGCAATGTTTCAATGATGGTGGATTTTCCTTTAACTTAGAAATAAAGTCTACAGCTTCACAGAGTATGTTTATTGCTTCTGTCTGTTTGGCGGTAGTTAATCTCATTCCATCATCGCCATTTTCAAAGCTTTGTAGCTGCATTTTAACTTTTAATTCAAACAATATAAATGTTTTATCAGGGTTTTTAAATCCAGTTAAAAACAAGAGCTTAATACTTTCATAGTGTGGTACTTGGTTAACACATATTCTTAAGATGTTGCTCCATAGGTTAAATCTAGACTGTCTCAAGTTAGGTGTCGCAATTATCAGTGTAGAAATAACCTTTCCATATCCATAACAGACAATCTGCTTGACATAGTTCCCTTCAAACCATAACTGATCAAGACCTGTAACTCCGCCACAATGTTTTAGTAAAACTTGCATAGCACGGGGATGCTTGAACCGAACTGCATTGAATAAAGCCGTTACTCCAGAGTCATTTGATATGTCGCAAATTGCTCCAGCATTTATGAGAAGTTCCATAATACGATAATACCCGTAAGTTGCAGCTAAATGCATTGCTCTGTTACCACCCACCTTGTTTAGTATCGAATTTGGATCGATACCCTGTTCTAACAATTCTGAAAGTTTATTAATGTCATTTGTTTCGACCACATCTCTTAGTTTGTGCTGAGGAGTGCGACTTTTGTTGAACATATGAAGAGCTGCCATCTTTCTTCAACAGCCTACAAGACAAAGTGATAGTCATTTAGACTACAAAATGAAGGAATCTGACCTATAAATATCTACATCTGTCACTGTCAGATGGTTACATAGATGTATCATATAACTAAGACTTTTCTGTATAACATTGTGATTTTTTCAGAAATAAAATACATTCAGTAATTCAGATAAAATTGTTTATTTTTCTGAGTGTGAAAATTTTAACCTGTGCTGCTTTGTCTTGTTTCTTCTGTCAATAAACAGTCAAAATTATAGTCACTGGGCTACCGGGTACAACTTTTTAACAATTGTTCAGAAGCCGACAGGCCAAGGACAACAGTTCAAATTGTCTTCTCTAATACCAAGGTACACTACTAGTTTTGACTGTTCCAAGAAACAAACATATATATTAACTCGGCTGTTTCTAATGATTGATGGTGATTAAATGTATAATATTATAGTATAAGAAACAAACCTGCAAACCTCAAACTTTTTTATAAAAATGATCAGAAAGACCAATTTTCAAGTTTTAGAGCAAAAAGGCAAAATAAAATTAAAAAAAAAAAACATCAATTGACCATGTCAACTGACTGACTTTATATTTTGGCAAATTTCTCACAGCGATTTGACTGGTTGATCTCCGCTCTTACTGTCTACTGTAAGGGGAAGTAACTGCTGCAGGGAGTTTAATACTGTGGGGGCAAAGGAGACCAGAAACACCTTTTTATACTTGTCCATCGAAGGGGTATAAATGTATTGGATATATGGTAGACCAAAATTAATGTTGTACGATTAGTAACTAGAGAATGATTTGGGATAGGTTCCTCAAACTTCGTAGGTTGGTTGGTCATGAAAAGTAGATAACCCCTATTTGTTTTGGGGTCATCAGGTCATGCTCAAAGTGACCTTCAACTAGTGGTGCAACTATATGCCGGTAAACCAGTTTATTGCAATACAGAGCCTGGCCGATACATACCGCGGTACAAATTCCCGTACCACTATATTCAGTTTAATGAACTACTCACTTTACACATTGCTTTGCATGTAAATAAATCAGAAAAGGATCATGTTTGACCATTTTTGCCGCGTTTTGGTTACAAATATAATATAACTTGCCCGTAAGTCTAGTAAGCTTACTGGCAGTTTCAGATCGTTTGTGGTCAACTTGTGGCTGTATTTACGGAAGTGATTTGATCTTATTCAATTTTCTTACTTTTTTGTAACATCAATATATCGCAATACGTATTGCAAAATGGGTTGGCTGCATCGCAATATATCGCTATACTGGTTTGACCGTATCATTGCACCCCTACCTTCAAAAGAAAAAATGTGTCTGATCACAACTAGTGAACAATTTTGCCTGGTGTCTTCAAACTCTGTAGGTAGTAGGGTGGTCAGAACCAATAGATGATCTCTATTAATTTTGAGGTCAGCAGGCCTAAAGACCTGGAGACCTTAAACACAAAAATCTTGTCCAATTATTAATATTAAGTAGAGAATGCTTCGACTTGGTGTCCTCAAACTATGTAGGTAGGCTGGTCATGACCAGCAGATGACCCCTATTGATTTTGAGGTCAGGTCAAAGATCAAGGTCAGTGACCCAGAACAGTAAAACAGTTTCTAGCATCTTGAAATTTATGTGGAGGTTGGTCATGATTTTTGAGGTCAGGTAAAGGTCACAGTGACACGAAATAGTAACACAGTTTCAGGGCGGCAAGTGAGGAACGCTTAGGCCTAGCATCTTTAAACTTCATGCGGAGGTTTGTCCTGACCAGCAGATGATCCCTATTGATTTTGTGGACTGTAGGTCATGGGTTTAGGTCAGTGACCTAGGATAGTAAAACAGTTTCTAGAGTTTTGAAACTTGATGTGGAGGTTGGTCATATCCAGCAGATGACCCCTATTGATTTTGAGGTCAAAGGTCAAGGTCATAAAGACCCAGATTAGTAAAATGGTTTCCTCACGATAACTAAGATCGATTGATGTGGTTGAAGCTTGATGTGGAGGTTGGTCATGAAGTATGCCAAATAGTTCCTTGCCTTGTTTGAATGTTTCCACATTACTGATTGCATCATACAAACTGGTCTTGTTTGGTAACAAGTTAATTCAGACTTTTGCTGAGATGAACAGTTTTCACGTTTAAGTTTAAATGAAATCATTTTTAAATGGTATGGAAAAATGAAATCATTTTTACATGGTATGGAAAAATGAAGTATTTTTTCTACCTACATGTATTATGTCAAAATTGAAAATGACAGTGTTTTGGTAAATTATTTACCTACACTTACAAGTACTGGTATATATGCACAGACAGACTGTGCCTCACTATTTACTATATTATATATTTCAAAATTAATCATTGCTTTATAATTCACTTGCATGGGTTCAACTGTATAGTCACACCTTATTTTAGACAAGGTAGTTCAAAACTCACTTATTCATCAAAAAGAATAAACTTCTTCAGCTGATTTGGAAGAGGGAGTCGATCCGTTCCGTAGAAAACATTACACTTGTTCCAAAAGCTGAAGCGTATCACTAGTCTACATAAATGTCGAAGCGACAATGGATTTTTCTTCATATTTGTCAACATCTCAGTTATGTCCTTAAGTGCATCAACTACCTTCTCCTGATCGACTTCAGTTAACTCAAACCATTGTACATTGTTCTGTAAATTTTCGAGCTTTTCAACCACTTTCTTCTTGTAAGTAAGGAACAGTGAATCTGGAGTTTTAAATCCAGTTAAAAAGAGCAGCTTGATGTTTTTATAATTCATAAAGGAGTGGGATACTGTTAAAACCATGCTTGAAAGATTCATAGTAAAGAGCACATCCCAGTATGTGGATCGCAAATGGTGTGCTTGAAGAAGAAGATTTGGGGCTGAAATAATTTGCACTGCTTGGATTGCATAGTTTTCAGATATCTTCCTTTCAACATTAAGTCCCTCAACCCACATATAATTCAAACGCTTGTCAAGTTTACAATGCTTCAGTAACATTTCCAGTGCCTGACATTGATTGGCTCGGAAGGCATTATAAAGTGGAGTAATGCCAGAATCATTAGGTAAGTCACAAACTGCACCTGCACTAATAAGCCACTCTATCATAAGTGCATTTCCTCTAGTGGCAGCCAGATGAATTGCCCGGTCCCCTCCAAACTTGTGCAGTTTTGTATTTGGGTCAACTCCTTCCTCCAGCAGTCCCTTCAGTTCTTCAAAATTGCTAGTTAAGATGGCATCTTCCAACTTTTGTTGTGGAGAACGTTTGTTTGACAGAAAATCAAATAAAGATGCCATGTTTCTAATTTCTGAAAGTAAAGGCCAGACAACTTCAGTTCATGCTCATTTGAAGACTTTTGAATATCTTTTCTGTCCATCTTAATTGCACTGTCTGTCTTTTAACTGCAACACCAGAGAACATGCAACTCTGGTAGAAAACACATGGTATACAGTTCAAACCAATTACCAGGAGTCTAACTGTTTAATGAAGGTGCACAGTTACATACCCGGTACTCAAAGTATAGAAGACATTTCTGCCTTTAAAATAAAGGTTTATCATTTATATTCAAGAATAAAACAATATCATAAAACAAAACTATGTAGGATGTTATATAAAGTGTTAAAAGCAAGCTTTTTTTAATGCATGTTGACAGCCATCTTCATTTTTCCGAATATACCTATTACCGTGAACTTGGAAAAAAAATGTTTCAAACTTCTTCCAGTTTGTTTTTACCACTACAAATTTATTCTTGTCTGGGGGCAAGGTCTTTCAAATAGTACTATTTGAAAGACCTTGCTGGGGGACAACTTGTCTCTTCCTGAACATTTTGAAATAAAATTTGCAGTGATGTTTTTTGTTAAACGTTTGCTATGGAGGTCATTTCCAGACCAACTTTCATCAGATTATTCAGATTATTATTCAATCTAAAAAAATAGACATTTTAAAAATCACTGTTGCTTGCCAAAATAAACACAAACCTTTGAAATAAAATATTTGTGTGATCATTCACGGTAATTAGTACATACAGAAAAGGTTCAACGGAATTCAGGCCTGTAGCTACACTGAGGCAAAGGGAGGCCAGTGCCTCCCTGTTTTTCTGCCAAGATTATGTAAAAAAGGATATATTTTGAGGCACCATCTTTTCAGCATAGCCAAAATGAGGCACTATTATTTAAGCAAGCATGACAATATGTCTTTAAACTAGCGTTTTAGGATGACAAAAAGCACAAATCGTTGGCTATCTTTATTCTGCGGGCCTATCTGCAGGCCTATTTAAAATGTGTTTGTGCATGCAATTCTAGCGAAAGGAAAGTGTAAAAATATGTAAATTCGTTTTTTTTTAATAATTTTTCCATTACTTGAGATGTTGACTGATGTGTTAAACAATCTGACATATATTCAACTGCGGGCCTCGTAAAATAGGCCTGCAGCTGGAAAGGCATCAAATACAAGGGAATTTGTGCAGTAAACGCTAAATATCATCGTAATTAGTGACTGAACATTCTTTGAAACATCTTATCTCATTGGTGTAAACTCCTTCTGCATAACCTGGCACTTTTAGCACTTTTTACTAGACCCGCAGAATAAACAGCCGAATAAACTTGTCCTATATGTAACTAGAATGTACGCAAATCCTTTTAATGTCATTCATTGTTTCCGAAATCAGTATTTTAAAGTATCAAAAACATGTTTGAAACACAGGCTATATCTTACTAATACTGTAGGGTTGTGCACACGCACTATAAGAAAAACACATGTTTTTTCTTACGGCGCATGCTCATATATGTTATGTAGTAAGATATAGCCTGTGGTTTAAAATGTCGAAAAAGGCACAAAATGTCACCCTCGCAAAAAATAGTTCGCGGGGGTGGGGGGCATGCCCCTGGACCCCCCTAGAAAGTGCCTCCATATTTTTTAACCTCTGGCTACGGCCCTGGAATTACGCTATAACCCCCGTGTTGCAAAGGGAGAAGTCAATATGCTTCTTTCTCCGCGACTCGAGGGTCTAAGGAATGATTCTGCATATTCTATGTTTAAAAATACTTTTTTCAAATGAAATTTAACTCTAAAAATACCTGTCAAATCCTATCAGATTTCTCGACATGACGTATACTGATCAGTGAAAATTAGTTGACTCACAGTTAGTTTTGCATACTATTAAGTTCTAAGAAAAAATGAGGAAATTATGGTTTTAGTTCTCAGTAAGTACGCCAGAGACATATTTCATATATTCAATATGTCTCAGAAAAAGACCTGTGAATTTATTTTTTGTGTACGGGTCACACACCCCTAAATTTCAATGGAGGCTAGAAACGGTGGTATACGGTATCTCCCGCACAGGAAACGCGTCATGACGACGGCCCATAACTCCAGGACGATCCGGGCCGAGACGGGTCGACCTATTTTTATAATTAATTGGGATTGTATAATGATAACAAAAGATAGATTTTTGTAGTATATTAGCGACGTGAAAAGAGAATTATGACACATATCAATATGTATGAATAAATGTATTGTAACGATCGGTGAACGTAGTGAAAACGTTCGGTCGCATATGATTGATCAGGTCGGACATCCGGGCATTTACCGTTGCGCGCACCTGCTCAGGCATAGCAACGCCATCCGAGGTGAAAACAACCGCCATCTTGTTAATAACGTATAGAGCGAAGTCCGTGTAATGTTATAAAATTATTTGATTAAAGTATAAATATTCAGCAGTTATGACGAGTTTTTATATATGCAAATGACACCAATTTCTGTTTTTTGTTTGTTTCTATCAAAAGGAAAAGATATTTTTCATTCTTAAATGTGTAAGAAATGTAAATGTATCGAAACGATCTATAGATCTACGCATGCACACCACTTACAAACTATTCAATTATGGACGATATTATTTCCATTGACGATTAAAACTTGCCTCCGAAAATGAGATCACAAATACTCCATCCAATTACTAAAATGAGGTAGAAATTCACAAGCATGTTATCCTAGCTTTTTCATGAAACGTTTTCTTGTGGGTAGAATCTATAGTTTTAAGAATTATCTAATTTAAGATCGCAAATCAAAATAGTTTTCTCGATTTTATTCTAGTTGAAAACAAAATGTTGACGTAAATCTATTAAAAAACAAAACTCATTATGATTAAAATCACGATATCTACCTAAATACGTGTCCAATTTCACTTATAGAAAAACCTTTCATCAGAGAACATAAAATTTGTCATCATGCAACAGCCAAAAATATGTATTTTCTGAATATTTGTAGGGTTGCTAGAAACTTTCATTTGCTGCATTAATTTTTAAAGTTGTATACATGTTAGATGACTAAATAATATTTTTATGCAGACTTGATCATCCATTATAAATGTAACTCGGAGGTTAGTGAAAAATAATGTATATGTATAAACGTTATATAGGCCTATCATTCATTAAACATATGGTTCGTTTTTATCACAGTGATAAATAAATTCATATGCTACCGCGATCACAGTAAAAAAGGTTGCATAATTTAAATTGGGCACTCTGCAAATTGTTATGTAGATCTAATTATCAAATGCAATTGACCAGTGTGCAATATGCAATGATGTGTGACAAGTTAGATTGCTGGCAGGGGGTCGCCAATTAACAACAAATCATATCGCATCCTTTGTTGTGACTTATGCCCTTGGGCTAGATCCACTGAAATTCCATCAATGGTTTGATCTACTATAATTATTTACCATGGTAACGATGTCAAAATGAGATATTGTTTGTGATATTTGGTTTCATTGAAAGAGGGACTTAAATGTGTTTAAGGATTTTAAGGATGCGCTTTCAGTGTTCCGCAACATGTAAGTGACTTCTAGTATATCTATCTGATTCACATAGATTCTATATAGATCTAGGGCCTTTACTGTTCTACGTGATTTTTTGAAATTATTTTGAATATTAATGCCACCCCTTTTTATAGACTAGATCTAAAAAGAAAACAAATCTGTGTCTTTAATGATAGCATATGGCCCTGTAATTAAATACATTTTGTGACAAAAGTTTCAACCTAGCATTCTCGTAAAATGAAGTGTTTCGACATGATTTTAGTTATACGAGAAAAGTTGTGCACTTGGGAAAATCTATATCAAGATAGGATAAGTTTGTAACAAATAAATTCTTTATCTTAATATTAGAAACTTATAGAAAATAATAAAAATATATAGATAATTTTACAAAGGCCGAATTTAAAATACATTAAATTCTATCTTTTTCTTGTTGTGCATGATATTTCACCCTCATTAAACAATCATTTACAAGATTTTTTTTAAAGAAAAATCTGACATAAACATCGCTAAGACATTGAAATAAGTAAACATGTGTATGAAATGGTTTGTTTAACGTTTAAACTTTGTCTGGGCCGAAAAATAAGACTATCTTAATGCTAACTCCCTATTTGAACTGTGCGGTTGCCAGGTGCTTGTTTTCACCTCGGCAATATGGCGGATAATTGGTAACTACGGAAGTGACGTCATGCCGACCTGATCAATGATAATATGCAAATTTAAAACCCATGTACATGTGATGGGGATTAGGGTAGTAATATATATATAAGGCACAGAGACCCATTCAGGGTTGAGTATACTTTTTTCACTGAATGGATCTGCTGCGTCTTAGGCCCTCGGCTCGTTACAGTATCATGTACGAAATGCGTGACAATGATTTCGCGTCAGCTATAAAACAACTTCTAGTTTAATACTTTTTTATTGTTCTATATACAAGTACACGTATAACATTTGGATAGAAACAATTTAAATACATTTTACAAATCGATTGGGCCACGAGTTATAGCAACATCAGTAAACGGCCCTCTCCAATTTGATAAATATGAATGTAATTGCAAGATGGTTGTGAAGACGATTTTGTTTAACATAGAAACTAAGCAAAGTGAAACAGAAAGGTCATTACTTTTTAGGAAGAAGAAAAAAATATGACAAGAAGAAAGATGATTTAAAACACATAGGAATATCAGTACCGTCCAAAAGGTACACGAGATAATATTTGTAAGATAAGAAAAAAAGAAAAAATGATAATAATTAAAAAAAAGTTAAGAAAGAAAACATTGGTGCAACCCAAACATCTCCGCAATCCCACACATCTCCGCAATATGGACTCCGCCGCCGACTAAACACCCAGCCATAACCCACAGCAGAATTTGTGGAGGACAACAGATTTTTAGAAATTATCATTATTAGAAAACCTTCTAGTTTTCTTAATGAATGTTTGTACCTTGTTAATGTAGTAGAGGTATAATACGGCACTTGTACTTCCTTGCCATTGAGCTAGCTTTTATGGCGACGTGGTAGAATGTCCGCTTAGGGTACTGGAGGACCCGAGTTCGAATCCAGCTCGGAGCGATGTACTTTTCACAGTTACATTTGGCGCCCAACATAAATAACCCACGAGTGTAGAAGTGATAGCACCCTTAGAACGTCCCACAGACATTCATACTCCAAGAATTCGAGGACGAATTCTGGTAAGGAGGGGGTGTTTGTAGTAGAGGTATAATACGGCACTTGTACTTCCTTGCCATTGAGCTAGCTTTTATGGCGACGTGGGTGCTATACACCTGGCATGTATTAGAACTAGGGGTGTCTCTGGAATTGGGACGCTTTCTGTATCTTGCACTATCCTCCGAAACCTAAAATAACTAACCTCTTCTTGTGACGATGTATATTATTATCATCATCATCATCATCATCATCTCCAGTGATTGCATCACTCCGCAAGGAGTATACTCGCAATTGGAGTATACTCATATGGGAAACCGGTACCAACGATAAAGCCCTAATATACGATAATGCAATTTGGAATCGTAATTAGCACAACTGACACTTTTTATCAAAACACCGAAGACCGAAAGGTGGCTAATAAACAATTGATTGAGCGACGTCAAACTATTATGTCCGGACCGTTTTTTATATTAAAATAAAAGTATTTAAATACAAGTCCACTTGCCTGGTGGAAGATCACTAGCCAATGTTATACAAAAAAGGTTTTCCTATTTACTTCTTTGTAAAACAAGTGACTCCCGGGCAAGGTCAATTTTGACCCCAGAGGCATAAGTTTAACAAACTTTGAAGAGGTCTACTAGGTAATGCTACATGCCAAATATCTAAGCTCTAGGCCTTGTGGTTTTAGAGAAGAAGATTTTTAACGTTCTTCTTATATAAGCCTATGTAAAACTAAGTTACCCCCATGCGGGGTCAATTTTGACCCGGGGGTCATAATTTGAACAATCTTGGTAGAGGTCCACTAGACAATACTACATGCCAAATATCTAAGCTCTAGGCCTTTATGGTTTCAGAGAAGAAGATTTTAAAAGTTTTTCTTATATAAGCCTTTGCAAACGCGCGGGGTCAATTTTGACCCGGGGGTCATAATTTGAACAATCTTGGTAGAGGTCCACTAGAGAATGATACATGCCAAATATCTTTAGAAGCTCTAGGCCTAGTGGTTTCAGAGAAGAAATTTTTTATAGTTTTTTTCCTATTTGTTGCCATAGCAACCAGAGTTATGCATGGAATGGAATTCTTTGAACAATTTTGGTAGAGCTTCATGCAAGGAACATTCCTGCGTAGTTTTATCAACATTGACTAAGTGGTTTCAGAGAAGATGTCATTTGAATCAAAATGTTGACGGACAACGGGCGACGGACAATCATCAATTAGAAAAGCTCACCCTGGCGAAGCATTGGTTGGATTAACACCTTTTCAATTTTTTATCTGTTATGATATTGTGGCGCTTAAAGTTTAATCTTATGCCAATTACCATGATGATTTCCCGAATAGTGAATCAAACATCTATATATAGTAATACTCTCGACAATCAAGGACACATAATTAAACAACAAACATGCGGTTTGTCAATACATTTAAATTGTTACAAACATATTTGAGACATGTATTCGAAAACCATTTCGAAGGCTATTTGCCGAATAAGATAGTTTGTCTAAAGGACAATTTGTCGAAGACAAAACTACGACAAGTGGTTTAAAATTAGTTTTAACACTTAAACATTTGTTTTTGTATTTTTACAATATTTATTAAAT
This sequence comes from Saxidomus purpurata, assembly GCA_022818135.1. Taxonomy (NCBI): domain Eukaryota; kingdom Metazoa; phylum Mollusca; class Bivalvia; order Venerida; family Veneridae; genus Saxidomus; species Saxidomus purpurata. The sequence goes on from JAFMSR010000014.1 coordinate 16,627,889, forward strand.
GTCAGATAGGGCTAAAACATGTAACACAAGCTAGGTATAGCTTTTGACCGACTCTTTTGGTTGAAACCTGTTAAACTGCAAAATTGTCTTTTTGTTATTGACTTACTATCATCGGACTAGGATAGGATTTATTTAAAAACAAAATATACAGGCAATGTGAAAACAGGAAATATAAGGTACTAACCGCTTGTTAGTTTCATGAAACAGACTATGAAGCTAATACATGTTATGCTTATGCGCATGTGCCAATATGTTAAGTACTAGATCTAAATGATAAGATTTTATTCGTATTTAATGAATGTCACTTACGAAGCTTACCATATTTAAGATACTATATTTACTCAGGGTGATATATTTTAAAGGTGAAAAAGATGAACGAGAAACTCATCAAGGTTGTTATTGACAGTACACATGATAAATAACAGTGTTAAACTTATTGTAAACAAGACGTATGCCCCCCTTGATGCAAAAGTTGTACTATGAAAGGAACAGTTTTGAAAAGAAAAACGGTCACTCCTAACTCGTGTTATTAAGCGGAAACCATTTTTCTATTTTTAGTAATAGTGAAATCGACCTTGATCCTAGTGACCCCAAATGCAACCCAAGCCTCCTCTCCCCACAAACTACCTACAAACCAAATTTCATTGCAATTGGTCACTCCTAACTTAAGTAATTGAGTGGAAACCATTCTACAATTCCGGGTCACTGTGACCTTGACCTGTGGACTTGTAATCTCAAAACCGTTAGGGGTCCTCTACCGGTTATGACCAACCCCCACATCAGGTTTCAAGATGTTAGGCCCAAGCGTTCTCGAGTTATCGTTTGGAAACTGTTTTACAATTACGGGTCACCGTGACCTTGAAGTTTGACCTACCAAAATCAATAGGGGTCATCTTCTGATCATGTCAAACCTCCACATCAAATTTGAAGATGCTAGGTCAAAACATTTTCAAGTTATCATCCAGACACTGTTCCGGGTCACTGTGACCATGACCTTTGACATACTAACCTAAAAAACAATGTGATTCCTCCACTGGTCATGACCAACCTCCATATCAAGTTTTAGGATCCTAGGCCTAAGCGTTCTTGAGTTATCATCCGAAAACCAGTTGGCAGAAGGACGGACGGACGGACAGACAGACAAACCAACAGACCGACCGACCGACCGCCCGACATCTGCAAATCAATATACCCCTCTTCTTCGAAGGGGGCATAATAAAGTTAACCTGTTTGACATTACTCGTACTGTTATCTTTTGTTACCAATATCATTTTCGGCGAATTTTTGACCGGTTTGGTCGAGAAAAAAGTATCGAAGTAGGCAAAATGTTTTTCGACGAAATGGCGTGGACCCATTAATTACTAACGATGGTAAAATATCAATATATAATGCAAAACATGCAAATACTTTTATTAAAATTGAAATTATACAAATTAAATATAATTATTTTAAAGGGACATACCCTATAACTGATGTCGACTGAATAACCTCCAAAACATGAATAATAGAATCTTTAGAAGTATGATAACTTAAGCTAAAAGTTTCAGCTATGCATTGCCAGTCATTATCGATAAAATCAGCAGTTTGTTGTACAATTAATGGGTGTATGCGAATTATTACAAAAAAGCCTCTATATTAATTGTGGTAAAATGAGGCATTTTTCGCCATAGGTTCTTCTTTGAAATTGTATTTATTTATCATTTTACGTTCATTGAACACATAATCTATGTTTCGAGAATATAATCTGCTAGATGTAGGGAGTGCCCCTTTAAGGAAATTAACTTCTAATTCGGGTCACAGGTGAGTGTTTGGGTCCCTGGTACGCTACACTCACCTGTGATCAATACCACCGCGTTCTTCACTTATTGTAATACCTCTGCATTTCATGAAATATTTTGGGCCGTCCTTGTCTGGACCGTCCCGGTTAAGGCCGTCCTGGATTTGGGCCGTCCTGATATACATCCCCCGCACAAGACGGTTGATTCTAGAAGCACTTTTTAGCTAATAATTTTAAAATTATTAGCTAAAAAGTGCTTCTAGAATCAGAATAATTGCCAAATTCAAATCTTGAAGCAGACAACACAAGTTTTTTTTCCTGGAAGTCACACTTTTAGACAACCAATGAACTTTGTTTTTTCAGACTTTATGACATTTGTGCTAAATTTCAAACAATTCTATCCTTTAGTTTCATTAATTTTTTTAAACCTCTCAACATCGTCTGTATTTGTATTATGTGAGAAAAAATAGTGATTGGTTATTACTGAAATTCGGAACAGGAAAATGTAGCAATGTATACTCTGATATAAATGAAGCACGGCCGATTAATTCATGATGTTTAATTCCTATCTATCTCTGGATACTGCCAACTACTCTCGCGAGTGCTAAAGGCAGGACTAAAGTGTATGTCATTGGGTACTTTGTGTTAATCCATAATGTTGGTGAGTATGGACATAATATCTTATTTGTAAGACCTGGCCCCAATTTCACGAAAATACCTAAGTAATTATTCAGTAACATGCTCAACTTATTTCAACACTTATATCAGAGTACACGTTTAATCCAAGTTTGTCAGAATCGTATTTACCCATTTATTACAATTATATACACTTGTAAGTATTTGTGGAGGAAATGTTGTTTTTAGCAAGTAATTTACACTAAGTTAATTTTTAAGTTTCTTAACTTGTACTCAAATGAATTTTTCGCTCAATCTGACTTGCAATTAGTAATTTACAATATTTCTGTTCTGTCAAAATGTTAATTTTATTTTTTTTAAATAAACTATCGTTAAAATCTTTAGTGACAATTAGACTTTAAAATAACGTACTCGGCTATGCAATTACTTAAGTATTTTCGTGAAATTGGGGCCTGTTTCTTCAGGTCAGTCTTAATAGACCAAACGGCGTTCATCTTTAGTGTCCGGCTTTTGCTTTGAATTAAACGAATACGCTGCAAGCATGTGTTTTTGGTTTTCGGAGATGTTTCCAATTTTAGATGTATGTCATAGTAAAATTTTACCGTTATACCAAAAACCGGCAAAAAATGATGCGAACCTTATTTCCACCGAGCAGTCACCAGTGCTTTCAGCGCTTTGATTCTGCTTTAGTTGCGAAGCGGAGTTATCCTGTTACTGTGATTTTCCCAAGACATAAGAGATTCCATTTATTCTCTGAAGAGGCGGGCTGAAATTTTACTTTGTTAAAGCACCCACCCTTAATGCGTTCAAGGCAAGACTAAATAAAAATGGGTGGGGTGCAAATTAATTAGTGTCTACCAAACTGCTATGTGTGAATTTCTATCTATTTTCCTTTGATGTCAAACCCCTCGCGGGACCTAGCCTCGAAGGTTTTAGTAGAAAACAGGAAAATTTAAAACCCAAAAATCTAGGTTCGGTTTAAAGAATAAAATGTAAAAGCAGCTAGCAGTACAACGAGGGAGAGATATGATCGATTCGGCAAACAGCCACTTTGAACTGCACGGCTCTAAGGTAGGAGAGCCGACGAAGTCGGGGGATAGATGGTTCCAGAGGTGTATAGTTCTGGGGAAGAAGGAGTACTTATAATAGTCTGTAGTTGCTGTGACTAACTTGCAACTAGAGGAATGAAAGTGGCGTGTGCTGCGGGATAATTATAAGGGCCAGACGTAGGTAGCTTTCAATTGAGATAGCAACCAGTTCATTATGGATTTTATACATAAGAGATACTCTGTTGTTAATACGCCTAAGATCTAGTCTGCGTATGTTAAGGGAATGGAGCATGTTTGTCACTGCATGTTTGACCAAAGCTGCTCCTCTCGGGACAACAAGTCTTCTAACAAGTTTTAACCAGCTTTTAAATAAGAACTGAAGTGGTTGATGAGTAAGAGACTAGTGTGTATAATAATGGTAAAATGCTATGTAATATAAATGCAGATATATATGAAAACATTGGCATTACATATGCATTATAAGTTATCTGTTCATTGTTTTTAATAGGTTGCCAAGGGGGGGGGGGGGTTTTGTTTTTTTTTTTTTTTTTTTTTTTTTTTTTTTTTTTTTTTTTTTTTTTTAAAATAATTTAAATAAAAAAAAAAAAAAAAAAAAATTTATTTTTTTTTTTTTTTTTTTTTTTTTTTTTTTTTTTTTTTTTTTTTTTTTTTTTTTTTTTTTTTTGGGGGGGGTTTTGTTTGTTTTTTTTTTTTTTTTTTTTTTTTTTTTTTTTTGGTTGTGGGGGGGGTTTTTTTTTTTTTTTTTTTTTTTTTTTTTTTTTTTTTTTTTTTTTTTTTTTTTTTTTTTTTTTTTTTTTTTTTTAATTTTTTTTTTTTTTTTTTTTTTTTTTTTTTTTTTTTTTTTTTTTTTTTTTTTTTTTTTTTTTTTTTGGGATTTTTTTTTTTTTTTTTTGGGGGGGGGGGGGGGGTGGTTTTATTTTTTCCACCTTTTTATATATGAAAACATTGGCATTACAATGTTAAACAGGGAAAACATCATCGAAAAAGGCCAAAGAAACCATTGGTTTAATCAAAGACTAAAAAATAGCATATCACAGTACTGTCCCCATGGTAACAGTGATTCAAAGCAATTTTATTTAGTTTTTTGTGGTGTTTACATTTTTACTTACAGGGATGCTTATGAAATGTATTTATTACATTCTAACCTAAATATGTGTGTTGAAGTCGGTCAAATTCTGGCAATCGGTAATCAATAATGCCCAGTGAAGTAAGGGTTGTCGTTCCTAAATTTGTTACTGCGACAAAACATTTTCATGTTGTTGAGTTATTTATGTGCAGATGCGATGCTGATGACTTAATCTAGGTGTCTGATATCACATACAGCAATATTGTGCTATACTTTACAGGATGCTCTTTCATGAACACATCTACCATCCAAACTGAGTCAATGAATTGACGACTTTCCTCATCATTGACAACAACTGAAAAGCATATAGGCTTATAGGTGTCAGATCAGACAGATGTGTGTCAAGTAGAGAAGTCGCTGTAACTCGGTTACAAGGGGCTCGGTTAGAAGTTGTAAGTATCCTATACAAATTTATTTATTTCCAACTGCAAAGAAAGTTCTTACAACTATAGCCGTTATGCTACAGTGGCTACATAAACATAAACATATAAACACAATTACCTTTACAATACAAGCAATCGATGATGATCAAATACTGTGAAATATATACGTCTCAGTTGTTGCAATATGAAGAAGGTTCTGGGCAGATCTACGTCACATCCGCCCCAGGTCCCGGATGTAGGTCTGCGGCCACTAATTTACTACACTCCTCCCTCTTCTATAATCTCGAACCCTCGGGTTGATAAGGGCCAAGGAGAGGCCAATAACCCCGGGTGTTGAACAACCAGAGTCACCCCAGAGGCAAATTTACAATCATGTCCAATTATGCTACCAATAATGATCCTAACGTCGTACCCTACCCCAGACTGGACTTATCACCAGATGATTATTATTATAAACTAACAGTTTCAAAGGACAACAGTGGGCCCATGATTTGCCAACTAACAACACTAAGAAAAGAACAAGTAGGCTAGGGGTGTACCAACTAAATCAATGGGGTACCCAACCTAGCAACAACCCCTGGGTTTAAAATACCTCCGCCCCCAAAAAACCCTGGAAACCTTGAGGGCGGATTGTAACATAGGTACCTATAGAGGCACCTCTTCCTCCCCACCAAAGAACAGAGAATTTGCATTTTCCGTGGTAAGGGCAAGTAGGGACTGTGGAGAGAGTCCCACAACTGGGGCAACAACCCTGGCTGTCATCCCGATCAAGTGCGGGGAGCCGTGGCGATAACCTGGGGGACTGAAGTACGGGCCATCTGTCTCCAAGAGCAGCCGGCCCGAAGGGATACTCTTCAGGCCGGCAACCTGTTCCTCACAGAACCTGGCGACCCCCGGTTTACACTGAAGAAAGTCCTTGGGAATGCCTTCAGCCAGGCTTGTGTCATAGACACAGACCCCTGCCAACAGTGCAGCTGTACCCGCTGCCCCCTCGGCACCCCAACCTCCTGGCAGAGTGCCAGTAACCGGAGAGAGGGTTCTAGGTTTAAATAATCCTCCCCTACCCCCCTTGCATGGAGGACCAGGACCCCCTTACTTGGGATCTGGGGAAGGAGCTCCCGCATGACCGCCTCCTGTTCGAGCCACTTGAAGGGATGACTGGTGCGGTCCAGGCCCAACTCTCCATACCCGACCAGACCACCGGACTGCCAGAGATTAATCATTAGCTGCCGGTCGGATTCTGACAAGGATCCGATGCATTTGGGGTGCACTCCCACCGTGGTGCATACTCCGCCCGGCTCAATTCAGAGACCTCGGCGTGGGACGGGAAATGGCCGGGGTCACAAAAGGATGTGACCGCCCCCACCAGTGTGACCCGGTCACAAATTGGGGATGCCCCAATTGAACCCTCCACAGTAACCAAAGGGGCATTTGGGCGGAGAGACAGCTCCCTCCTTAAACGATCTAGGTGGAAGTGGCAGTCCACTGCCTTTCCGAGAGTACCCATCCCCTCCCCGGCCGCCAATGGGATAAGGCCCGAGGGTGCGTGACCAGGGGAAGGCCTCTGTGCCCCCCCCAAGGGCCCGACTCTCCCTGTCCCAGCCATAGGTGAGCTGTCCAAATTCCCTGTATGGAAATTATTGGCGTCTGCTGGGCTCAGCAGATTGATTGCTGCTGCCAGACAACGCCAATCCCCCAAGGCTGAGATACCGCTTATTGGCGACACCTGTGGCGAAGGGCTTATTGGCCAATCATTCGCCCGGGCCAGCATGACCAAGTTTGTAACCTGCTGGTGGTCCATACCGAGCCCGGCAAACGGTACAGGTGCCCGACTGAGCACCCGCACAAGACCCTCTAGGGTCCCATCACCCCCAGGGACCCTTCTTGCCAACCAGTTTAGCCACCTGCCCCTCTTCCATAGAACAGATGCATGGGACACCCCCCGCCTAAATGCCAAGGGCAGGTGGCTTTGCCTAAAATGGTTCCCCAAATCCCGGGACACTGCCCAACAAGTCCTTATCGGACATGGCCTGCGGGCATCGGAGTTATGCCGGGTCCGTTTTGCCAGTGGGCCCACTGGGGATGTCTGTAGGTCCATGTTTTCTACCCGCCTGGCAGAGATTTCCCCCTTCCCCCGGCGAAGATTCCCCTCCGCCCCTGCAGGGATCATTCTCTCCTGCCCGACGGAACCCGCAAAGGCCCTGTTCACCCCCTCAAGCAATTTGGTGGGGGAAGCTCCCCCAAGTGCAGCCAAAGGCGACGACGATCGGTGTCGAGGGCTTCCCTCCGGGCTGCTGTCAGTAGCGTTCAGAGGGTGCTCTCTAATGAATATGGGGGATCCCGTGGTGTCTCCCCCACCCCTATTACCCATTCTGGCCGGGGATCCTGTGGATCCCGAGGGACTCCCCCCTACCTCAAAATGGCCCTGTGATGGGGCTGGAGAACCAGGTGTAGCCTGGACTTGCCCTATGGCCCTGGCCGGAGAACCTGTGGATCCCGGGGAAGCCCACCCCACCCTCAACCGGCCAGGGGACCGAATCGGGGAGCTTGAGGCAGCCCGGGGCCTGTGTCCCGGGCTGTTCTCTATTCCTAACTGGACAGAGGAGGATGACGAGGAACGACTCCCCGAGGGTTCCACTTGGAGGTCCCTTGGGTCAGCAAGCTCGATACCGGGGTCCTCCATGAACTCGAACCCATCATCTACAAATCTCATGGGCGCAGGACGCCCACGCCCACCTCTACTCCGGATTGTTGATCGCCTCATAAGGATCTGAAATTAAATAGAAACATAACTATAAATAGCAAGGCCTCCAGAGGGCCCTGATCATGTTTCCCCCGTGCCCCTGTAACGGAGCCCCGAAAGGCTCCAGACTCCCCAGAACGCTGCCTAACTCAAACCTGCTGCCGCCGCCTGGCAGCGCGAACACTTGTATTTCTTAATACATAGTGCTTCCGACGGGGTCACGTTCACACACGACCCGTGGTACCACATGTCGCAGAAATCGCACATGATCATGAAACGATTAGCCCATGGTTTGCGACAGAGGCAGTGTAACTCTTCGGTGGAATCCCCCACCGACTGTTCCGCAATGGCGTCCGGGCCTTTACTCAGGAAGTCCCTAATCCACCTAGGGAGCTCTCGGTCATGGCAGGGCTTAAGGCGATCATGGTTTGCAGTGAAGACCGCGTTTTTTACCTTGACCCTGAACAAAAGGTCTGACAGGACACGGACAACTACGCCAGGTCCCTTCCATGGGTCAATCAGTTTCCTGCTTTTCCCTTTTGCGGCTGCAGTGTCTAGGATGTAGACGGGGTCCCCCAGCGCAAAAGGCCGCGTAAGAACCCGGAGGTCATAATCACGCTTAAGGCGTTTCTGGTAAGTTTTTAGTCTCTCCCTGGCCACCTTATGTGCCTCGTTACATTTGGCCACCAGTTCAGAAATATACCCCCCCTCATCCTGGGGCTCACCTTTAGGTGGCGGCAATGGAAATATCAGGTGGGCCGGGGTGTTGACCTCCCGCCCCAGCATTAGCTTGTTGGGGGTAAACCCCGTAGCCCGGTTTACGGACGAGCGGAGTGCCATCGCAATCTGCGGGAGGAACTCATCCCAACGATTCTGGGTCGACCCCGTAAAGCAACGGACGGCGTCCATAAGGGTTCTGTTATATCTCTCCACTTGCCCGTTAGCTGACGGCCTATACGGGGTGTCCGGGCCTTATGGATCTGCAGAACTTCGCACAGGGTAGTGAACAGTCTGCTCTCGAAATTTCTCCCCTGGTCTGTGAATATCTCCAGGGGAAAACCAAGACGACAGAAGAACTCATTCACTGCGGCCTTTGCAGTTACTTCTGCCGTTTGAGCGGGCAGAGGGACCAACTCACACCATTTTGTGAACTGGTCCACCATGGCCAAAATATATTCATTTCCCAGAGTGCTACGAGGCAGCGGCCCTAAGAAATCTAGATGGACCCTTTCCATCGGGGCTGTCGCATGAAACACGGTCATGGGCCCCCGCCCCTTTCGCGCTACTTTTTTACTGCGACTGCATACCCCACAAGACTGAATATACTGCTTCACGTCCGGGCCGACTCCATACCAGAAGAACCGTTCCTTAACCTTTTCTTGGGTTCGATCCTGGCCCTGGTGCCCTGCGGTAGGGATATCATGACTCAGTCTGAGAACCTCGTTTTTTAGAGAGTCTGGTATGACCAATAACCTATCGGCCCCCTCATCCCCGGATGAACAGTACCCCATCTTCCAGCTCGAGCCGTGCCCGGTTCAGCCAGAAGAACTTTTCTTCTGGGGCACGCCCGAACAGTTCGCTCGGTGTGGGGACCGACTTGTCTGCTAAGAAACCAATGACTCTACGGAGCAGCGGATCCGCCCCCTGCTCATCCTTCAAGAAAATCATTGAAAACCCCCAGCAATTATTTGGGCTAACCTGGAGCTCGCGAACTGTCGGACCGAAGATTGTTCTGTCTTTGCTGTCCACCACCACCCCCCATTCCGTGCCTAGTTCGAACAAATAACTTAAACACGCCAGAGCCCCCTCTCCCTCCCCTTCCTTGGCCTTATTTCCAGCCTGGATCCGCCTCACCCCCACGTGATTCCCACCTTCAGAGGCAATGCCCATGGCGTCATCAACCTCATCTGTGAAACGGGCCCAGTTACTTTGGGCCCTCTCACAGAACTTGCATGGGAAACAGGCTAGATTGTTGGCCTCGACTCCTAACCGGTACAGGGGGCACGACACCCCCTGAGGAATACGCGACAGGGCATCGGCGTCCGCATGTGCCTTGCCTGGTCTGTACTTAACAACCATTGTATACTGACTAAGCTCTTCTAGCCAGCGGGCTAATTGGCCCTGAGGTTCCTTGAACCCCATAAGCCAGGCTAGACTTCCATGGTCGGTTCGAACCACGAACGGGCGGCCCAACAGATAATGTCTGAAATGATGTGTGAATTTGACCACAGCCAGAAGCTCTTTCCGCGTGGTGCAGTAACGTTTTTGCTCGTGCGATAACGCGCAACTAGCATAAGCAATGGCCCTCTCCTTACCCCCCTGCACTTGAAGCAGCTGACCCCCAACACTTGAATTACTGGCGTCCGTATCCAGAATAAACTCTGACCGGACATCAGGCAATGACAGAACAGGTGGACTTGTGAGGGCAGCCTTGAGCTTTGCGAAGGCCACTTTTTGTTCGTCCCCCCAAACAAAATTCCCCTTACGAGTAAGCGCGTACAGAGGTGTCGCAATCTCAGCAAAGTTCTTGACATAGGTGCGATGGTAATTAGCCAATCCAAGGAAACGCTCCATCTCCTTGGAGTTGGTTGGCTCGGGCCAATTTTTCACCACTGCCACATCGGTATCGCTCATTTCAATGGTGTTCTGACTGACCCTGCGACCCAGGAACTCCACATGGTTTTGGAAAAACTCACACTTTCGAGCCTTTAACTTAAGGCCCGAGTCCCTGAAGCGCTGCAAAGTCTCCCTTAGATTGAACAAATGTGCTTGAAATCCCCACCCAGCACCAAAATGTCGTCAAGAAAAGCCAGGACGGTTTTCCAGTTAAGGCCACGGAGAATTAAGTTAATTGCACGTGCAAAAGTCCCCGGGGCATTACATAGCCCAAACCCCATACGCACGTGCTCAAATAGTCCGTGTTTTGTTATGAACGCTGTTTTATGGCGATCATCTTCATGAATAGAAATTTGCCAATAGGCACTGTTTGCGTCTAATTTGCTAAACCATTTACTCCCGGCCAGCGTGTCTAGACAATCATCCACCCTGGGGAGGGGGTACACGTCTTTGATTGTCACCGCGTTCAGTGCTCGGTAATCGATACACCACCGGACGTTGCCGTCCCTTTTTCTGATCAAGACCGGGGCGAGGCCCACTCCGACATAGAGGGCCGAACAACCCCTGCCCCCAACATTTTGTCTAAGTGTGCCTCCTCCTCCCCCTCAAACCCCACAGGGGTGCGCCTCATCCTTTGCTTAACTGGTCGGGCGCTCCCCGTATCAATACGGTGCTCCACCCCAGTGAAATGGCCCAAATCCAGGTCGTCTTTTGCAAACACGTCCTGGAATTCTAAAATCAGGTCCCTCAGTCGGGACCTTTGAGTATCCGACAGATGGTCATAATTCTGGTCTAGAATGACCCTAATATGATCTGGGACCCGGATCTGCTCCCCCGTCTCCCCAGACACCCTTCTTATACCAGGTGTCTCTTCCTTAGATTCCCCCCGTCCCTCCGGCAGACTATCTGTTATAACTGACCCTGGGGCCTGAGCTACCCCGACCCACTGTCCCCGTTTCAGTACTTGGAAATTACTAGAGGTATTAATCGCGGTAAGGTATGGTTGTTTTCCTCCGGCATGTAAAGTCCGAGGGATCATTACCCTTAACCCTGGGCGTTGCTCCACAACATAACTTGTGGCTGAGTCCTCTGTTAAACATACGACCTTGGCCACCGAGGCCGGGGGAATGACCGTCCTTTTCTTAACAGTCACCTTGCTTACCGAAGAACCCTCACGGGACCCCCCACGCATTTTGAGAGGTACCTCCCAACTACCAAAATCCAGCACTTCCCTGCGGGTGTTTACTATTGCTCTCTCTCTATACATAAAGTCAAATCCCAAAAGCATCTCATCTTCCGTAGGGGCAACATGTAGATTCTCCTTGAACCATTTCCCCCCTATTCTCATAGTAACAGGCCCCACCACCTTACCGCCAAGAGGCATATTACGTCCCGCAGTCATGAGGTTCACCGTGCGGAGTACTGGGGGTTTCTTCCGCATAGAGCGGTATAGCCTATCTGAAATGATGGTCACCTCAGCTGCCGTGTCTACGACTGCTTCTACCTTGCATCCCCCCACCACGATATCAACCTTGCACATGGAAACAGACTTCAATTGCCTGACTCCAGGGGGCCCGCCAGTGAGCAAATCTGCACCTTCACTCCCCTCTGGTGTTCTGAATACCTCGGGGTCCCCCTCAGATGGACTAGGGGATTGGGGGGGCGTCGCAAAGGTTAGTTCCGTGCAATTCTCCGCAGGGACCTCGGTTTCAGAGCCCGGGTTTTCAAGTTTGTCTATCCCAATTGTACGACTGTCCCCATTTCCAGTCATCCCAACCCAGGAATCCGGACCCTCATTTTGTGGTGCCACTCCCAAAGGGCCCTGGCTCCCATTTTCGGGAGCCCCAATCCCGGGACTTGGTTTCTCATGTCCTGTTCCCCCCACTGGACTGCCCGGGGTGGAGGTGGGGGTGAACCAAAGTTCCTGATTTTGTTTTTCTAGAGGTTTAGGGAGTGCTTCTAGGGCCGCCCCCGGGTCTATTGGGTAACTGTCATGGTTTTTAGGGGTGTCAGCCGACTTAAAGGTCTCCACCTCAGCCTGACTGTTTGCAGTCCTGACCCTATTACGGGGTGATTTGTCCCTGCTGTCCCTGTCCTCCCTAAAGGTAACTCTGCGATCGGGGGACTGGCCCCGCAACTTTGGACACTCCCGCTTGAAATGGTCCCCCCCACAATTGTAACAACCTCCTCCTGCCCCAGGCGAAATATTCCTAAATGGCGATGGTGACCTTTCCCTACTAATGGCCCCCAATTTGACACCCTCCATAGCCCTAAGTAATTCTGCCTGATCCTTGCGAGATTCCTCTTGGGTCTTAATAAGGCTTCGCATTAGATCCTTAAGGGTGGGTGATACCTCTTCTGTTAAAGGCGCGGGGCCAAGCTGAGGCCTGGGTCTGTCTCGAGCTGGGCTCAAGCTAGACCTTGCTGCTGGACCAGTGTTCCCCGACCCCTCCCTGGCGACCCGGATGTTAACTGCTTGACCATCCAGGTCACCACGTTTCCCGCGCTGGAAAGCCCCCCTCCCCCTTATGGCCTTATGATTATGCTGAAACCATTTCACTTTGTCTACACAGTCTTGGAGGGAAGTGGGTCTAAGGTTGGAAACATACTCCCCCGCATCCAGGTCACGGAGCCCCAAACTAAACCGCATAATCGCCTGGGACTCCACATACACATCTGGGAGGGCCGGGAACGCCCTTATTGACAAACGGAGAGTGCGGTCAGCCCAATCCTCCAAGTTTTCGTCAGGGGACTGGGCCGATGCTTGCAACTGCATTAAGTATGTCTCCGGTAGATGGCTGTCTCCGAACCTACGTTGCAATTTTGTCATTATCTCTGAGAAACCCAACAGTGGCTGACGGGATGTAATTGTGAACAAGTACTCCCCCGCCTTACCCACCAGGTTCCAGCAGAGCTGATCCTTGCAGTGCTGCTCATTCCATCCGCTCACCTGAGCATAGCGCTCAAACCTTTGGCGGAAAGACTGCCAATCGGAATGGCCATCAAATTGCAAGGCCTTGGGTAGGCGAACATCCCTGCTGCTCTGACCCCCATGCCCCCCATCCACTTTCCAAGGGTTGGGCGGGGTGGGGCAAATGAAATTCTGTTGGTGTGATTGGGGCGGTGCCCCGGTCATAAATGAGGCAAAGTTGCCCCTTGTCCCAGTCCCTGTGTCCTCCCGGCGCGTATAGGTGTTTGTACCCCCCCACCCATGTGGCCTAGGAGGTTACATCCGTGATTAGTAAGCGCTGTTAATGCAACCCCAGTGTTGGGTGTTTGATAGGTTGACGCCTCCCCTTGGCTAAACGCCATGTTGTAAGGGGCTTGGGTTGTAAGGTACCCCCTCGGGTTGGAACCCCAAGCAGCGTTACCCCCCACTGCACTAACCGGTGTAGACCCCACCTGCAAGGCGCACGCCTCCCCCTGGATTGCATTCGGTGTAGACGGAAATTGTGGTTGGGGCGGAAAGTGGTTAATTTGAGTAGGGAAGGTAGCAGGGGTTGACTCCCCCAGGGTGAAATCCCGCCCAGGGTAACCCCCCATTAGCCTTGCAGCTGGTGGTGCCAGCGACGGGGCATACCCCCCAGTATTGGTTGCAATTGGCGTGGTGTAGGTTGGATTAGTGCCAGGGGGGGGGCTGGTGCGTACCCCCCTTGGCTTGGGAGGTCCATGAGGTACCCTTGAAGCCCGGGCGACGGCGTGGTGGGACAAGACAGCTGTGTCTCAGAAAGGCAAGTGTCAACCCGGGTGCTACTAATTGGCAATGTAGTTAGAGGTCGGGATGCCATGGATGTCGTGCCCTCGCCTACCTGGGGCTGGGCACGCTCAGAGTCTAAAAAGGTACTAGTTGGGTGCCCAAGGGTGGTAGAGGGGTGAGGTTGGGAGGTACCATCCTCGGTACTGGTCGCTGGCGGAGTGGTTGTGTACTCAACCCTACCAAAAGGAGACGAGGTGTAGCTCCCTTGAGTACTGCGGGCTGGTATTTGCCCCCCTCTGAGTAATGGGGTCTGAAACGTACCCCCCTGGCCAATCTGGACCTGGGTATTCCTTCCCCATTCAGCCCCTGCAACCTGTGTCGCCCACTGTAAAGGGGTGCCACTTTGTATGTTTTGCTGACCATCAGGCACCGCCCCGTCAGGATTTACTGGGGCGTACCCTTCTCCCCCTTGACTCACCCTCTCCAGTTGATTTCCCGCTGAGGTAGGTGCATCCCCCTCCCCTCCAAAACTGACATGTTTTTTGCTCACCCCTTGTGCATGTGAATATTTCCCCGGGGTAGATATTGAGGGCCTCTTTGGGGTCCCTAGGGGTCCTGACGTGTGCACTGATGCCCCCGGTGACTTTATTTGGGCCCCTTTACTTGTGCCCCCAATTGGAGGATCTACAATAATCCGCCCCCTCCCAGATACCCGTTCATTCCTCTGCCGGCACATCTCTCCAACCCTACGATGTAGGTCCCACTCCCCCACCCGAGATCGTGCGGAACTCCTAGATACTGTTATAAGACCCGGAGATTCCGGTGGTGAAGGGGGGCAATGTTCTACTGTTACCGGACTCAGACACCCTGGTCGTGATGGGGACCCAGTAGTTGTTGGCGCCGGACCCCGAGAGTCCGGTGGGGTAGGACCAGTGTAATATGTCGCATAATTCCCCGAGTCCGCCTGGAGGGTACCCTCTGACTCCTTCTCCCCCGCAGCCCACAACCAGGTTGGGTCTGCGTCCTCCGTGAAAGGTAGGGCCGGATTGATCATGAAGTCAATAGAGTTGATGACATCCTCCCTGTTAGGAAGACCAGGCATTCGATAGAATGCGATGGGAGTGATGTTACCATAGATCTTCTGGAACTGGGCCAGAAAGTCGGCCCGCTTGTTGCCAATACCCGGAAGCATATCTCGGATATCTTCAACATTCATGAAATTTATGAATATTTTGTCCAAAACATGTGGTGGGTCCGGCTGGAACCAAGTATCTTTGTCACAGTCACTCATAATGAATAAACAGAACCTAAACTGAATAAGAACAAGATAACACTGATTTATTTATTGTTTAATACCCAAAAACCTGAAATTTCCAAATTTCCGATCACTTCCTGGTATATTTTTACCTTAACACCGTTTCAGGTGCGGACAACCAGACACGTGACCAAAAAACCCATGAAACCCAAAAATTGTTTAAAACTCAACTTAAAAAGACCAGAACCCTTAAAACATGTAAATTAAACCTTAAAATGACTGAGAATCGCCCAAAAACAGCGCCCCAATTGATATAGGCCCGTTGTCGGGGACCGACAGCGGGACGCCACCTGTTGAGAACGTGTAGAAACAACGAACAATTCGTTATTTTATACCGCGCGGGAATCGACTGATTTCCCGAGCGAGATGGGCTCTATTTGACAAGCCCTAGAGGTATCCCAGGTCGATAATAAATCGACCCAAGAAGAAAATCAGAAGACGAAATGCGGTCGCAAAAATGGCCGCGCTCTGCGACCACGTGAGTCTCCCAGTTAAATTTGAATTCCAGGAAAAATCGTCTCCTGGCGTGGAATCGGTATACTTCGACACCAATATAGCCGTTATGCTACAGTGGCTACATAAACATAAACATATAAACACAATTACCTTTACAATACAAGCAATCGATGATGATCAAATACTGTGAAATATATACGTCTCAGTTGTTGCAATATGAAGAAGGTTCTGGGCAGATCTACGTCACATCCGCCCCAGGTCCCGGATGTAGGTCTGCGGCCACTAATTTACTACACAACTTTATTAATGATTCTGTAGACGGCTAGATTCCACGTACAGTCTTCTGGTCTTGAGAAATGGTCTCCAGAGTGGCCAGGACCCAAAATGTGTAGTTATATGTAGTGGTGCAACAATATACTGGTGTATTGCAATACAGAGCCCAGTCGTACCCCGGTACAACTTCCCGTACTGAGATATAATATATTCAGAGTTAAATGAATTACTCACTTTACAGTTGCACATTCTATGCATGTAGATAAATCAGAAAAATAAGATCATATGTTTGACAATCTTTGCCACTTACTTGCCCATAAGCCATATTTAGCTTTAAATAGGCAGTTTCAGGATAGTTTTTGTCAACTTGTGGCACTCTGGGGTCCTTATATTACAGTGTATTTACGGTAGTGATTTTATTTTATTCTATTTTGTTACATCAATATACATTTTTATGCGCCCGAAGGGTGGCATATTAAAATCGCACCGTCTGTCCGTCCGTCCGTGCGTCCCCACTTACAAATTCGTGTCCGGACTGTAACTTTGTCATGCATTGAAGGATTTTAAAATAACTTGGCACAAATGTCTAGCACATCAAGACGACGTGTCGCGTGCAAGACCCACGTCCCTAGCTCAAAGGTCAAGGTCATACTTAGAGTTTGAAGGTAATGGATTCCTCTATATAAGCATATATGCACACATTCGTGTCCGGACTGTAACTTTGTCATGCCTTGAAGGATTTTAAAATAATTTGGCACAAATGTCTAGCACATCAAGACGACGTGTCGTGTGCATGACCCACATCCCTACCACAAAGGTCAAGGTCACACTTAGAGTTTATAGGTAATGGAATCCTGTATATATGCATACATTTGTGTCCGGACTATAACTTTATTATGCTTTGAAGGATTTTAAAATAACTGCGCA
Source organism: Saxidomus purpurata (assembly GCA_022818135.1). NCBI lineage: Eukaryota > Metazoa > Mollusca > Bivalvia > Venerida > Veneridae > Saxidomus > Saxidomus purpurata. Next base: position 16,644,908 of record JAFMSR010000014.1, read on the forward strand.
CAAATGTCTAGCACATCAAGCGGATGTGTCGCGTGCAAGACCCAAGTCCCTACCTCAAAGGTCAAGGTCACACTTAGTGTTTAAAGTAATGGAATACTGTATGCATGATTACTCTGTCATGCATGGAAGGATTTTAAAATTACATAGCACATTTATTGAGCACATGGAGAGGACACAGACTGTGAGGCACCTCTTTCGGGGGCATTCGTCACTTGGGAGGGACAGCTCTTGTTGTATCTGAATACGTATTGCAATATGTGTTGGCTGTATCGCAATATATCGCAGTACGGGTTTTACGATATTGTTGCACAATATCTGTAGAGATATAACACAGGGGAGCAGTTGTGTAGAGGTTAAGGTGTCAGATGCTCATCCTGGAGAAGGTGTCGGCCGCTCATCCTGGAGGTTGTGGGTTTGAGCCCCACTGGGGTCACAACCGTACTTCCTCATATGACGCCAGTACTTGTTTTTCCTGGAGGCGGACTCGAGAATGGCTCGATAAGCTACAAGCTTTCTTCACAATCGAGCTAAAATAAATTAGTATAAACTATAAACTTTATTGACATAACTGCACATTTTTTACAAAAAATGTGTATTTATAATATATGCAATAGAGACTACATTTTTTTTTTGGTCCTGGCCACTTGCGGAATGCCTGTGGTCACCAGAAACATTTTCAAATTAGGTTCTCTAGTAACTATTGTCTCACTTTTTCCTCTTTGAAGGCAAACTGATTTTACAGTTTGTCATTTTAGATTTGTTTGCTTTCTACGTCAAGTTTCAATTACTTCATCAAACTAAAGCTTTGTTGAAAATGACAAAAGTTGACAAAAAGACAACTCAATACATACCTGATACGTTCAGGTAAGATAGGTTGGGTTATTCAACTGCCCATACACTAATTCTTTACCCAAGTAGTTAATTCCAAAATACTCCAAGTCAAATGACAAGGGATGAAATGTCTGTAATTCAAACATCACGCATTTCAGATTTGATATGTGTATTGCCTACAGACTCATAGCACTGTTGGGGATCAAACCTTGGGATCCTGTGTTCTAGGGCCATTGTTCTAGCATATCGGACAGTCATTTCTGCTGATTTTGCCAGTGCCATGGCCCAGTGAATTCAGACTGCTCTGCTTTTGTAGAAAAATCTGCTAGTATAAAAATATAGTTGTGAACTGGCATGCAAGTAGTACCCAGGCACTAGTAATAGCCATCCACATTCCCTAACCCTAACTGCTTTTTTTTCAATTTGAAAGAAATACAGTTGGCTCTTGTGAAGTCGGAATATGTGGAACCAGTGAAACAAATTCAAAATAAATGATCAAATTTTAACTGTCTAGATTAATTTGAAAATACTTTGTCTGGATATACAAGTGACTGAAATAAGCAGGAATTTGACTTAATCAACAGAGGTCAAAGCAATGCTGGAATGCGTATAAACCTTATTGTTAAAATTTCAGGTCCTTCAAACACAAGGATACAAGGATGTCTGATGAGGCGAAATGGGATTGTCCTCGCTGCACTTACAAAAACTTTCAAGCATCCAGGAAGTGTGTCCTCTGCGAGGGTCCGAGACCTTCCCATGTCATCTCTGATCTTGAAAACTCAGAGCAAGATATTTATAAAGTTGCAGAGTTAGAGGCACGAAATAAGGAAAATACAGGATCTCAGAAAAGTAAATCATTTGATATTCAGGGCTCTAAATGGACCTGTCCACACTGCACGTACTTGAATCTAAACACAGGTTCAAAGAAATGTAGTCAGTGTCGACTTTCAAAGGATTTAAAGGTGGCGCCATCAGTGGAGGCAGTTCCAGAAAGAACAAAACCATTAGATCTTCCTGTGGTCTTGGCTGGGGAATCATCCACTGCGAGTAGTTCCAGGAAGTTATTACCAAAAACTGGAACAAAGTTTGATATTGGCAAAACAATAGCTGCTGTTTTTAAATGGTCGTGCCGAGCATGTACATATGAAAACTTTCCAAAAGTTCACGCCTGTACCATGTGCCGTACGAAGAGAAATTCATTCCCTGAAGAAAATGAGGGTATGAGTCCAACAAATCAGCTGGTTTTAAAGGAACTACAACTGAAAATTGATGTTGATTCTAAAAATCAGGAAAACATTAAATCTGCCCAAAACTCACCGAGTAGAGCATCAGGAAGTCATCAGCAGTTTAACAATAAATCTGGGCAAAATTCTCCACAGAACTTAAATGAACATTCAAATGTGAATGTCAGCCGTGTGAGTCCTGGAACACCAAACAACAGGTCTGGTCAGAGCTCTCCAAACAACAACTCAGGACATAACTCGCCAAACAATAAGTTATCGCCATCAACGTCTCATCGAAATGTGACTCAAGAAAATGTTATATCTTGCAAGCATGATACAGAACTGAATTCTCCAAAACAGACGTCTCCTAAAAACAACAGGTCTGGTCAGGTTTCGCCACAAGACCCAGGGCAGTCCTCACCATCAAGTTTGGCGCGTGATTCGCAGCAAGCCGCAAGAGCTTCAAAGAGCAATAGGAATCAAAATCGAGTTAGAAATGATGCATTGTATATTCAAGATACCATAGGTGCAATAGGGGGAATAAAGGATGATGACAGGCGTGAACGTAGGATTCAGAAACTCAGGAAAAAACTGAGTCGGGAAGATACAATATGGTTAAATGCCTGTGAATCAGTGGTAAAGGGTGATTCTAGTGGTATTGAAATTTATTTGACATCTGGCGGTGACCCTGCACGGCAGCTCACTAAAGATGAGGTATTAATTTTAGATCGTCCAAGTGCATACGAGGTAGGTCACACACTGGTTCACATTGCTCTGAGATTTCGGCGGGACGACATGGTAGCAATACTGCTTGCTGCCACTGATATCTCTTCAAAGGGAGTTAAGCGATTGCCATCCTATACTTGCCCTGACCTGTCATCTGCTATAAGGCGGGAGATTTCTGTCATGGTCAGACAACGTAAAGGAACTTTCCCATGCTATTTTCTCACAGACTTTTGCACCTTCACTTTGCCTGCAGGTAAGAAATTTTCTCAATAGGGATGGCAACGAGTACTTGATGGAACGTCTGAGTACTCGTTTAGCAAAACAGTATTTGAGTGTACTCGGGGAAAATAAAAATTGTGCAGAAATAGCATCATACATAAAATCATAAATTATCGCTATTTGGTTCATCCAACTAACAGCCTTAACTTGTCATTATTCTAATTCGGGATCCTTTATCAAAACACGCAAGGAGGTGTGCAAAAATTCTGTTGTATAATCCGCTAGGTAGGCCCCTAAACGCAATATAGGAGTTTACAGTTTGACATGCAAGTAATGTTATGAACTTATGATTCTATGCCACTTGTGATCTTAACAAAACAATACTGATGTAAGATTCATCAAAGATGATATTGGGTTGTAGTTTTCGCAGTTTGTTTAAAATAAAGTGTATAAACTGTAATAGCAATTACACTGTGTGGCCTTTGTGTTTGTTCCAGAAACTGTAAATGTTGGTCTTATAATTAGAAGTCTAAGTAATTTAATAAAGCTAATAATGCCGGTAGTTAAACATGTGTGCGGAGAAGAGATAATTTTTATAGCAACATTTTTAGCTCGACTATTCGAAGAATAAGGAGACTATTGCACTCGCCCCGGTGTCGGCGTCTGCGTTGGTTAAAGTTTTTAATGAAGTCAAATATCTTGAATACTATCAAAGGTATTGACTTGAAACTCAAAATATATCTTTACCATCAACATCTACACCTGAGGAAACAATCTTCATAACTCTGTTTTGATTTTTGACAGATTTATGCCCCTTTTTAACTTAGAATTTTTGGTTAAAGTTTTTAATAAAGTCAAATATCCTGAATACTATCAAAGGTATTGACTTGAAACTCAAACTGTTTGTTTACCATCAACATCTACACCTGAGGAAACAATCCCCATAACTCTGTTTTGATTTTTGACAGATTTATGCCCCTTTTTAACGTAGAATTTTTGGTTAAAGTTTTTTATAAATTAAAATATCTTGCAAATTATCAAAGGTATTGTCTTGAAACTCAAAATATATCTAACCCATCAGCATCTACACCTGAGGAAACAATCCTCATAACTCCGTTTTGATTTTTGACAGATTTATGCCCCTTTTTAACTTAGATTTTTTTGTTAAAGATTTTTATAAATTCAAATATCTTGAATACTATCAAAGGTATTGACTTGAAACTCAAAGTATGTGTCTACAATCAACATCTACACCTGAGGAAACAATCCCCATAACTCTGTTTTGATTTTTGACAGATTTATGCCCCTTTTTAACTTAGAATATTTGGTAAAAGATTTTATAAAGTCAAATGTTTTGAATACTATCAAAGGTATTGACTTGAAACTCAAAGTATGTGTCTACCATCAACATCTACATCTGAGGAAACAATCCCCATAACTCTGTTTTGATTTTTGACAGTTTATGCCCCTTTTTAACTTTTAATTTTTTTTTATGGACTTAAAATGTATGTTTACTGTCAACATCTTCACCATTGTTTTTGATTTTTGACATTTATGCCCCTTTTAACTTAGAATTTTGTCACAGTTTTTACCAGACTAACATGGAAATACTGAAATGGCTTTCTTTTGAAATGTCATAGAATAATTATGCAGCATGCAGCGGTCATGCTTTTTTAATTCTATACATTTCAATTTTGAAAAGTTACAGAGTTATTCATGATCAAATTTACAAGGTTATGTATTTCTTTGAAATTATCCCCTCCTCCCTCCACTTGGCTTACAGAATCCAGAGTAAGGCTTTGAATGTAATGTACATTTACAAAGGTCTTTGAACAAGTTTCATATCTTTGACCTTAATTCTTACAGACAATTACACAATACTCCTGTTCTTTGACAAAAAACTATTTTACCAACAACCTTTCGAATAGTCGAGCGTGCTGTCATGTGACAGCTCTTGTATAAATTCTGATCGTAAAACTAGTACGGTATGTTGATGCGACTGTAACCTTGGAGTAACCCCCCTTAGAGTAACCTCCCACAGTGCTGGTTTCCTAATAAATGCTAATTTTAGTATCAATGAATTTTCCAATGTACTTGCAATGGGATTATGAAGATAAAAACACATTTGAAATTCACATTCGTCTGCCGTTTTCCTGAGTTTATTTTACTATTAGGTTACATGTACTTAGCTTATATGCCGGTATTCATGCATGAGTGCATGGTAAACAAGAGTGAATACCTAAAATAAAATAAAAAAATAAAAGATTGTCAATTGATCTAATATGTACTGTTATATATCGATCATATGAATGATCGTTTTCCGAGTAGACGATCGGATGAAGGACCGAGTACTCCAATATCAATTTTGATACTCGTTGCCATCCGTACTTCTCAATGATAATAAAAAAACAATTTCACTTGAAGTTTTTTATGCCAGACAAGAACATGACTGCTTTATGTTAATAATGATCATAGTATGTAATTGAAATAATTATATGAAAATTTCTTTGTAAAGTTTACAGTAAAAAAACACCTGATATTAAGAGTTGGATCAACCTAAAGGTTGCACACTCTGTCAGATGAGCATTCAGTGCTATTGTATCGAATGATTTTATCAGATAGAATGACATTGCATTGATACCAAAATGCAAAGTAACAGAATTCTACGAAGATAAAGAAGCTTGTGCAGATTAGATTCAGATTTATGAGCTTTAAAATTTCAAATTTATTCATTTGCAAGTTACTGGAAGAGATCTGATGTGACAGTTTTACAAAATGTTAAAAAAGACTTTCTGAAGACAAGAATTTTGCTCTTGCAATTTTTTGACAAGTTTCCTTTGCTATCAGACTTAATGTTTTTTGCATACTTAAAAAGAAGACTGTATTTGATATTTAAAACTGTTTTCCTTTGAAATAGTGTCAGTTAATGGAATAATATGACAACTTTCAAAGCTCATTAAATGATTATATAATTGCTGCATTACACTCTGTGCCAGTATAAGAGTCAGGACTTGTGTCATGGAAACAAAAGAACTTCTCTTTACTGTTTACTGACTGAACTTGTCCAAAGAGGTAAAAATGTTGTCCTGAAATTGACGTTGTACCACAAGCATTGGTTAGGTACCAGCTATTTTTGTTTGTACGAGCATAGTTTGCTTTTAATGTACATTATATAAAACAGTTGCAGAAACTAACATATGTGTTTTCAAAAAATCCATTTACAGACATATGGGATTTTCCTCGGCATGTTCAGACACAGTTGTTTGACGAGTTACTAGACACAGATGTTGATAAAGGTATGTAGATACACTAAGATCAATTATGCTTTTTATACAAAAGCATTGATTGGATGCATGTTTCTGTTTAAAGAAATAATATATATGATATATCTATATGTATTTGAGGTGACAAAACACTTTGCTTTGTATGAATGATTACCTACGGTACACACATTATGCTTGACCTTTTGTAAAAGTAAACTGACTGATACCACCAGGAAGGGCATGACAGCAAAACTAGTTACAAAAATTGCACATAGTTGGGTTTGTTTCATTAACCACATCACATTTAAGTAGTGCATTGTACATCTGTATTGACTTGTATACAGTTAATATACATCTATTCGGCACATACACCCTGCATTATATATTTGGTCTTTCTGTAAGCAAGGTCCTTCTTGAAATATTTGTTGTTTCATTGGTTTACCTCAATTATCTGTTCAAAATTGAAACCATGTAAAAAGTCTTCTGTTTAACTTAAGGAAAAGCACAATGGCATATTTATGACGATACTTCTCTCAAGTAAGTGTATATTAAGTTTGGCTAATATGTCTCTTATATACCTTGCAGTGATATTAATAATTTACTTTTATTTGAATTGACGATGTATTTCAGAGTTGACAGAAGAGTGTGTGATTAACTGGAGTGTTGAATTGACAGAGAATCTCAGAAGTCGTTTGTACGCTCTCTGGAATCGTACAGCAGGTGATTGTCTTCTTGATTCCGTACTCCAGGCAACTTGGGGGATACTGGATATTGATAATACCTTGAGACGAGCTTTGTCCGACAGTCTACTTGAGGCGCGCAATAGGTAAGTATCAGGGTCTCCCCTAGGGTACCAGTTTTGCACTAAATTGAGTTACCAATAATGCATCTGTAAAAAGCAACCACTGGCTTTGGTTACTTAACCAGTTGTAAAAAGCACAATGCAAATAAAGACTGGCAGATATTAAACATTGCACTAATCATCTGTTACAGAAACGCATATGAATAAATACCACCAGTTAACAAAGGCCTTTGGCGTCTTCTCTTTAATGTTTTTGTTCTGAGGTTAAACTGTTCTATACATGAAGTTTGAGTAAATACTTTGTAAATTAAGTTAAGATAGCAGAAATTTTGAAGAGTACATTTTGAGTTTGGCAAATGGAAATTGCAGTATCTATGACTTGAAATATTACTATGTTTAAAGAATGAGGTACATGTAGATAATGTGTGATGACTGTAGTTCATTTACATGTACACTGTCTTACTGCAGTGCTATTTTTAGCTCACCTGGCACAAAGTGCCAGAGTGAGCTATAAGGATCGCATTCCGTCCGTCGTACGTCCATCCACCATTTCCTTCAAACGACATCTCCTCTGAAACCACTGGGCCAATGTTGATGAGACTTTGCAGGGATGTTCCTTGCATGAAGCTCTATCAAAGTTGTTCAAAGAATTCCATTCCATGCAGAACTCTGGTTGCTATGGCAACAAATAGGAAAAACTTTAAAAATCTTCTTCTCTGAAACCACAAGGCCTAGAGCTTAGATATTTGGCATGTATCATTGTCTAGTGGACCTCTAACAAGATTGTTCAAATTATGACACCCGGGTCAAAATTGACCCCGCGCGGGTGGGCACTTAGTTTTTGCATAGGCATATATAGGAAAAACTTTAAAAATCTTCTTCTCTGAAACCACAAGGCCTAGAGCTAAGATATTTGGCATGTAGCATTGTCTAGTAGACCTCTACCAAGATTGTTCAAATTATGACCCCCGGGTCAAAATTGACCCCGCACCCGGGGGTCACTTAGTTTTGCATAGGAATATATAGGAAAAACTTTAAAAATCTTCTTCTCTGAAACCAAAAGGCCTAGAGCTAAGATATTTAGCATGTAGCATTGGCTAGTGGACCTCAACCAAGATTGTTCAAATTATGAGCCCCGGATCAAAATTGACCCCGCACCGGGGGTCACTTAGTTTTACATAGGCTTATGTAGGAAAAACTTTAAAAATCTTCTTCTCTGAAACCAAAAGGCCTAGAGCTTAGATATTTGGCATGTAGCATTGGCTAGTGAACCTCTTTGAATATTGTTCAAATTATGACCCTCGGATCAAAATTGACCCCGCACCGGGGGTCACTTAGTTTTACATAGGCTTATATAGTAAAAACTTTAAAAATCTTCTTCTTTGAAACCACAAGGCCTAGAGCTTAGATATTTGGCATGTAGCATTGGCTAGTGGACCTCTACCAAGATTGTTCAAATTATGACCCCTGGGTCAAAATTGACCCAGCACCGGGGGTCACCTAGTTTTACATAGGCTTATATAGGGAAAACTTTAAGAATCTTTTTCTCTGAAACCACAAGGCCTAGAGCTTAGATATTTGGCATGTAACATTGCCTAGTAGACGTCTTCAAAGTTTGTTCAAATTATGCCCCTGGGGTCAAAATTGACCTTGGCCGGGGGGGGGGATCATTTGTTTTACAAAGGCGTATATAGGAAAACTTATTTGGTATATAACATTATCTAGTGATCTTCCACCAGGCAAGTGGACTTGTACCAAGGTGAGCGATATAGGGCCATCTTGGCCCTCTTGTCTTGAATACAGTTTATTCTTTGCTGCAAGATGCTATTGGTTGGTATGTACTAAACCGGACATAATTATGTAGTATATAAAGCAAGCATTGAACAACCAAGAAGAAACAAATACAAATAAATATTAATTATTTCTTGTGGTTTCAAATATTCACACACTGTTTGAATAAACAATTCATTATTCTACAGTTTTTATCCAAAGTGGAAAGAATACGAGACGGCACAGGCTCACTTGATGAACTTCACCCTGGATGAGGACCAGTGGCAGAGAGACTGGGCGCTGTTGCTTAGTCTAGCGGGTCAACCAGGTACGTCAGTTAAATCTCAAATAGGGGAAGATCAGTTTCCTGTCTTTTTGACCAGTGTAGACCATGATTAGCATGCAGTGTTTAGCTTGCTGTATTTTGAGTAAACAGTTCACCCTGTTTGAAGCACATACATGTACCTCAGCCTTTGTGATCAGTGTAGATCGTGATCAGCCTTCATTGATCAGAGTAAATACTCAACTTGATGCAAATGCTTTTGCCCATGTAGCCAGTGTAGACCATGATAATCCTATATTGCTGACAGTTTGTCCTTACCTGACTTTCAGCAAATACTTCTATATTCTGCATTAGCAACTACATTTTGTAGTGAAGACTTTAATTAAGTTGCATGGAAATCAGTTAATGTTTACCCCTACTTCAAGTAAACACATGAACTTTGTAACCAGTGTAGACCACTTTCTAGCTGGGTATCCATGCAGTCAGATCATAGACAACACTGTTCATGGTACATCTGTTAGTGAGAACCTATTTGAATAATAATAGTACTGTGAATATTCTGTGAATAATTTTCAGGTGCTAGTTTGGAACAAATGCACATCTTCGCCTTGGCACATATTCTGAAAAGGCCCATTATTGTGTATGGAGTGAAGGTAGTAAAAAGCTTCCGTGGGGAGAGCATTGACTTTGCCAGATTTGAAGGTAAAATGCAAAGTCAGACTATTTCTGGTGAAAATTTCTGCTGGGCTAGTGCTAGCAGTTGTCAGTGCAAAAGTTGCTGTGTACTTTACCTTCTTTTTAAACAGCAATACACAGAAAACATGGCTCAAAGAAAAAATGTGGCTGCAGTTTACCAGGTACAACATGCCTGAGTGAGCTTTTAGGATCGCCAGGCATCCGTCGTACGTCACATTCACATTTTCCGTCAAATGATATCTCCTCTGAAACCACAAGGCCAATGTTGATGAAATTCGGCAGGGATGTTCCTTGCATTAAGCCCTATCATAGTTGTCCAAATAATTCCATTCCATGCAGAACTTTGGTTGCCATGACAGTGGAAAGGAAAAACTTCTTTTTAAGAACGGGAAGGCCCAGAGCTAAGATATTTGGCATGTTGCATTGCCTAGTGGACCTCTACATAGATTGCTCAAATTATGACCTCTAGGTCAAAGAGGGGAGTCACTTGATTTAACATAGGCTTATATAGAATTTATCCAAGGGAGAATAATGCAAATTCCTGACATTTGAACAGTGTTGGAGTAGTCTCCCTTTTCTCCCTTTACCTTCTGTAAGCATAAGACCTAGAGCTTAGATATTTTGCATTGCTTACTGGACTTCTACCAAGATTGTTCAGATCATGACCCTCAGGTCAGAATTGACCCTGCCCTTGGGGTCATTTGACTTTACATATGCTTATATATGGTGGTGCCAGGCATGGGGTCAATAACTTGAAATGTAATTAATTAAATTACAATTACATTAAGAAAGTCCAGTTAAATTTATTAAATAACGATCGTTTATTGGCTCTAATATTCGTTAACTACCCAACATAATAAAATAGGAAGAGCTATCATAAAATTGAAAGACGGGGCCAATAACAAAAATTCAGGGCCAATATCACTTATTGGAACGGTCCAATAAAAGATTGCCGACAAATTATTTGCTATCGAGAAATAGGAGCATTCAAATTGGCTGATGCGTTCAGATGTTTAGTTTCTCGAAAACGAAAATGGCTGCCATCTTAAATCTGTTGAAATTGAATGGCAAAATTTAGAGTCAACTTTTAATAATTTCTGCCAGAAAACCCATTTAGGATGATAGAAAATGCTCCAACTAAGAAATGAATACCCGTATCAATATGTTTATTTAAAAAATGAGTATGTTAGAGGTATTTTTATTTTTTTTTTTTTTTTTTTTTTTTTTTTTTTTTTTTTTTTTTTTTTTTTTTTTTTTTTTTTTTTTTTTTTATTTTTTTTTTTTTTTTTTTTTTTTTTTTTTTTTTAAAAAAAATAAAATATTTTTTTTTTTTTTTACAGATCTGCATGTTACTGTCTGTTTCTGACGAGCTACTGCCAGTGAAGATAATAGTCTATTTACAATGAATCATTTAAAGTTTGATTAGTTATTTAATAAAATTGTCATTTGTCCTCTGGCACTCGTATTGGCCCTTGGACAAATAACAGGGCCAATATCAAATCACTCATTACATATAGTATGGTTTTAGATGAGGACAATTAAAGCTATCAAAGGAAATATTTTGGGAAATGCCATTTTCAGGTGTCTACTTGCCATTGCTATGGGAACGAAGTTTCTGTTCCAAAACACCTATAGCCCTAGGATACACACGAGGACATTTCTCAGCTCTTGTTCCTATGGAGATAGACTCTGGTGTGCCATTAGCAGGTGCTCATATTGACAATGAAGTTGATGAACAAGTGTTTTATTTACCATTGGTTGATCATGAAGGCTCGTTTCTTCCTATTCACTTTGTGACAGGGACTGAGGTAAGAAGATTATCAACACTGCCTTCTTACTGTAAATTTGGAAATATGTAAAATGATTTAATTTTGTCCTAAAATTACATTTTGTACAACTAGAAGTTACTGTGATTTTGAGAAATTATGTGTACAGTGCCGTACTATATTTTGACATTTACTTCTGTTGGTTCCTTTTTATAAGGAATTTTATCACTGTTTCCTCAGTCTACACAACTACATATACTTGGGGTGAAGACTGCTTGGTTTTAAATGTTTGTATGTTTAAGGTTCTTGCACAAAAGCTGTCACAGCTTACTTCTGCTGTTGTGAAATGTATTGTTTTATTAAGCGTACCTTAAAACAGATCATCTTACTCGATATTGTTCTGAAAATATCAGTTTCTGTTGTGTTTGTTTAGCTGGGTCAGGAAGAGACAATCCTGAGAAAATGGTTTGACTGTATAGTGACACAGGAAGGACTGTTTGTGGCCATACAGAAGATAGACAAGCGTCCAGCAGTGGTTGGTCAGATGATAGAAGTGTGGCTGGATCACTATAGACATGAAGCACACAAGCGAACTCACACCAGTAACACGTCACAATATTCTAGTGAGGAGGAGAGCGATCAGGAGGAATAGGTTGCCATACAGTGAACAAGAAATGAGCCTCAGTGTACGAAAGCCAGCCTGCTGAGTTTTACAGTAGTTGGAAATACAGATAGAAAATTGTTATCTCAGAAAAATGCATGAGCACTCTGATGTGAGAAGCAACGTTTTTTGTACCTTAAGAGTCATTGTAAAAAAGAACTGATAGAGATTTTACATTATAGAGGACTACTTTAGTTAGAACTGCTATGTTACTCAGACTGTCTGGTGAGAAAAAACAGTAAACAGTGTGGGTTCAGTTCACACTGTTCTGAATCCACACTGGTCACAGAGGCACTCGTGGTTTTTGCACTTGTGCTTTCATTTGCTTTAATGTTACTCAGGTTCCAGAAAAGATAAGTTGTCAGGTTTGATCAAAATCATAATTTAATCAGTGAAGAGAAATTGAATGATGTTGGTAAATAAGATCTGTTTAAGGTTGGGTTTTGTGCAACATGGCTCGGAGATCCCAAGTTGGTTCTTGAGGAATAGTATTTGTTGTGAAAATATATAATGCCTGTCTGTATATATTGAATGTAAAGGCAGTTTTAATATAATTTCAGGTAACTTGTGTGAGAAAAATAGCTGTATAGAATGTTTTTTTTTATATTGACCTGCCCATGAATCACATGATTAGATGATAAAGTACATGTATAATTAGATTAAACACTATGATTTTTTATACATGTACAATGTGTAACATATTACAACAAGTTATCTATGTTAAGCATTGTTCTTGACCCTGCTGGCAGCAACTTATCCTACATTTGCAGTCAGTGTAGATCATGATCAGCTAGTGCTACCATGCAGACTGATCATGATCTGCACTGTGCCCTGTATTAGTCTATATTCTCAGATAAGAAGCCTATGAACAATTTATGGTCCTGTAAAAATGGGAAAAAATAGATGAATCTGTTGTTTTAAAGAAAATGGGTCATCATTCAGTTGCTTTCCAAGAAGCCAACGAGGTTTATATTGGAACACTCTCAAAACTAGAGCTTTCATCTCCTCTTGCTTAATTTTGTATACTGTCTGTTGGAATCACTGCCTTATTCAGATCAAATGTAGACATTGTTCATTTTAAGTGTCATACAGAATTTTTAGCTCACCTGAGCTGGCTCAGGGTGAGCTATTAGGATCGATGAATGTCCGTCGTCCGTCGTCTGTCGTCCGTCCACATTTAGTTCGTTAACACTCTAGTGGTCACATTTTTTCCTCAATTGTCACGAAACTTGGTCAGGATGTTTGCCCCAGTAATTACTCGGACGAGTTCGAATATGGGTCATCTCGGATGAAAAACTAGGTCACATGACCCAAAAATAGAAAAATCTTGTTAAGGCTCTAGAGGCTACTGTTTCAGTCCAAATATCCTGGCAATTTGTCAGAAAGGTTGTTTGGTTGATTTCTAGCTTAAGTTTTAATATGGGTCACCTGGGGTCAAAAACTAGGTCACACAGCCCAAATATGGAAAAACCTTGTTAACACTCTAGAGGTAACATTTTCAGCCCAAATATCCTGGAAATTTGTCAGAAAGGTTGTTAAGATGATTTCTAGCTCAAGTTCGAATATGGGTCATCTGGGGTCAAAAACTAGGTCACAGAGCCCAAATATGGAAAAACCTTGTTTACACTCTAAATGTTACATTTTCAGCCTTTGAAATTTGTCAGAAAGGTTGTTTTGATGGTTTCTGGTTTTAATAATGTGTTGTTTATTGAACACCTCATTTGCTAATTTTATTGCAGTATTTTAACACCAAAAAGATTGATAAATGACATTTGTCTTGTAATCGGTACACATCTTGGATGTCTCTATGGTAAGGCCAGAGTTTTTATATCTCTTGGTTTATGCGACTGCTTGTCCTATTTTTTGAAAAGGTAGAATAACAATGACATTATGAACTGACATTTTATTTTTATTATTTCCGCTGTTCCGACTCCATAGACTAGTTAATGAAGTGTCAGAACAGTAGGGATATATAATTGAAAGTAATTATTTTAAAAGTGTTTATTTTGTTCGAAAATGACAATTATTGACAGGTGCAGTAGACTGATGTTCAATATGACATTGTGCTCTGTTCAATACAGTAGGAAAAGTCCTTCATACTCAATATTTAAGAAAACTTCCCATAAACCAAGCAATATAAAAACTCTGGCCTAAAATTGGCACTTATATAAAAGTTTTAAATAGTGATGATGCAATACATGTTCTTGACCCCTAGTTGAACTTCCATGTTAAAGATTTTGGTAGTAATTTTTACATGCACATGCAAGAAAGTTCATATATAAAAATTAAATCAATATTTGCAAATAATGAATAACTTACAGTGCAGATCATGATCAGACAATAAAAAAGAATTGCTTACAGTGCAGATCATGGTCAGACAGCAAAATAATGAATAGCTTACAAGCAGATCATGATCAGACAGCAAAATAATGAAAGTGCAGATCATGATCAGACAGCTAAATAATGAAAGTGCAGATCATGATCAGACAGCTAAATAGTGCATAGCAAACAGTGCAGATCATGATCAGACAGCAAAAAATAAAAAGCTGACAGTGCAGATCATGACCAGCCAACATACAATGAATAGCTTACAGTGCAGATCATGATCAGACAGCAAAAAAATGAATAGCCAACAGTGCAGATCATGATCAGACAGCAAAATAATGAGGCATAGAGCTTAGATATTCAGCATGTGGCAATAATTGACTCTACCAAGATTGTTCAAATCATGACCTCAGGGTCAAAATTTACCCTGCCTGGGGGGGTCTTTTGATTTTACATAGGCTTATTAAGAGGATATCATGAGCCAAAGGTAAAAATTGATCCTTTCTGCTATTAATAACCTTTTATTTTTGCCAATGGTAGACAGGTGAGCGATACAGGGCCATCATGGCCCTCTTGTTCGAAGAAGTTGTAAATTTGAACGATCTCATTTCATTCATGAACAAGTTTATGAATTACAAGTTTATAGATAATAAACTGCCCTCAAGAACATATGTACCATTAGCACATAGTTAAATCTATATATTATCACAAAATATGTTAAAATAAGATGTTTGCACTTAAAGCTACTCACCATCAGATTTTGGTGAAAAAACAAAGTTCCCCAATCTCTCTAAAAATATCATATTTTAGAATGAATAGTCATATAAAAGGGTCCTAGTATAAACTTCTGTCAAATATATCCTGTATATTTGAAATTTATATACGCTTCCAAATAATGAAGCCTTACAAAGACTTTTGAAATTCTAATATAACCATATAGCCTAGTGGTGCCGTTAAACCAAACCCCACCAACATTTTCAATGGAATTTCACAAATTGCTACCTAGATTTTACTCTCATTGTTGCTTCTTGCATTTACTTTTACATTTTATTCTTGAATGTATTATTTTGGGAGAAATTTTTTTTTTTCGCCAGAAGCTGTTAGCTAGCAGTTTTGAATAATAGATGCACATATTGCTATTAATATTGTTATGAATCGTCAGTTGTGATATAACTTTTTAGAAGTGTTAACCTTTGATTTATCAGCTAAACTGTCTAATACTTGCTGGATCAGTGATAATGTGACAGAAATCAAACTAACAGGTACCTATATACACATGGACTGGCTACTTCCAAAAATAGATAAATCAAAAGTATGTAACAATTTACCTATAATCCTTTGCAAGCACCTGGTGATTTTTTAAAATTACATCTGTCTTGTTCTTATGTTATGAAGAAAAAAACAACAGGTTGGAATATGAAAAAAATGACATAAAGAAAGACAAAATACAAACTACTGAGATATTGAGAAAAGTTTGAAACTTGATTTATTTTAAGCAATATTCTTTAATTTAATTCAATGCCGACAACAGGTGGAAGCTGATCTTTCATAATTTGGAAAATCTTGCTGTTAATGAGCACTTGTCATATTGTATGGGACATATAAAAGTTACTAATCCATGCGTATACTTGTCCATGAAACTATGTTGGAAAATGTTCATTATTATACATTGTTCTAAAGTAGTAATGTATTAATGTATATTCCGTACTTAACTGGCATTAACAAGTGTTGATATTTCTTATATTTTTATGTATTTTGTTTACCTGTCAGTGCTGTCTAACTAAGGTATAGAAACATGTCATTTATTCATTGTGAATTTTGGTTTGAGTAGACTAGTGTATGGTTTGTGTGCACTTCTATTATGAAGAACCAGTCTTGTTGATTTTAACTAGATTAGACAAGTATATGATGCTCCATTGTGGAGGACCGAGCCTTAATGTTTTGACTGATCTAGTATATGATACTCGAGTTCTGAGTAACAATTCTAGTTAGGTATGAATAGAGTAGACTAAAGTAGTACCGGTATATGATACTGGAGTTCTGAAGACTCAGACTGGTTAATATCATGACTAGAGTAGACTAGTGTATGTGTGCAGATGATCCAGTTGTATAGAACCAGTCTAATTAATTCTATTTCCTGTAGCTGGACTGATCATTGTAGAGTAGAATTTTATAAAGATATTATTTACACTGCCTTTAAACCATTACCTGGATGGGGATTGACATTTACGTCTTTGCAGCCAGCATAGACCACTTCCTTGCTGTCTAGGTGTGGGCTGGTCCTTGAATGATACTTGACAATGTCCAATGTTCAGATCATCTAGACAGTTTGGCATTAGGAGAGTGAATGAAATCAAGCACACACCTTTATCAGTATAGTTCATAAATATAGTGAAAGGTGGAAGCTTGATTTAATGTAGAAAGATTTGTAACTCTTCTATGCATTTAGAGTGTAAATTATTTTACCACAGTACTTTAAACAGTTGTATTCAAATAAATGTTTGCTAGTCAGGCCTTCAACTCTTAAGAAATATATTGGATGATTTTAGTTCCTCTACCGAGCAGCTCTGAGAGACAGACTGCCTTTGTCATCAGTTAAGTTTAGGAGTCAGGATGATGTACATTTCACTTGGCTACGATCAGTTACAAGTTATCTTAGGTTTTGGACAAATTAGTTGACGTTGTATATTCAAATCTGTTTTGTTATGTTTTTAGCTCGACTTTTCTATGAAAAGGGGAGCTATCCTACTCGCCCCGGCGTTGGCGTGAGCGTCACACCAATGTTAAAGTTTGCGTACCACCCCAAATATTTTCAAAGTCCATTGAGATATTGCTTGGAAACTTTGCACACTTGTTCACCATCATGACCCCAACCTGTACACAGGAGGAGGTAACTCTTTCAAGCATTTTGACAGAATTACGCCCCTTTTTAGCTCGACTATTCGAAGAATAAGGAGGCTATTGCACTCGCCCCAGCGTCTGCGTCGGCATCGGTGTCTGCGTTGGTTAAAGTTTTTAATAAAGTCAAATATCTTGAATACTATCAAAGGTATTGACTTGAAACTCAAACTATATGTTTACCATCAACATCTACACCTGAGCAAACAATCCCAATAACTCTGTTTTGATTTTTGACAGATTTATGCCCCTTTTTAACTTAGAATTTTTGGTTAAAGTCTTTTATAAATTCAAATATCTTGCATATTATCAAAGGTATTGACTTGAAACTCAAAATTTGTCTTTACCATCAACATCTACACATGAGGAAACAATCCCCATAACTCTGTTTTGATTTTTGACAGATTTATCCCCCTTTTTATCCTAGAATTTTTGTTAAGTTTTTTATAAATTCAAATATCTTGCATATTATCAAAGGTATTGACTTGAAACTCAAAATATATCTTTACCATCAACATCTACGCATGAGGAAACAATTCGCATAACTCTATTTTGATTTTTGACAGATTTATGCCCCTTTTTATCTTAGAATTTTTGTTAAGTTTTTTATAAATTCAAATATTTTGCATATTATCAAAGGTATTGACTTAAAACTCAAAATATATCTTTACCATCAACATCTGCACCTGAGGAAACAATCCTCATAACTCCGTTTTGATTTTTGACAGATTTATGCCCCTCTTAGAATTTTTTGTTAAAGATTTTTATAAATTTAAATATCTTGAATACTATCAAAGGTATTGACTTAAAACTGTGTCTACCATCAACATCATCATCTGAGCAAACAATCCCCATAACTCTGTTTTTATTTTTGACAAATTTATGCCCCTTTTTAACTTTAATTTTTTTATGGACTTAAAACTTAAAATGTATGTTTACTGTCAACATCTTCCCCAATGTTTTTGATTTTTGACATATTTATGCCCCTTTTAACTTAGAATTTTGTCACAGTTTTACCAGACTAACATGGAAATACTTGAAATGGCTTTCTTTTGAAATATCATGAATAATTATGCAGCATGCAGCGGTCATGCTTTTTTAATTCAGTACATATCAATTTTGAAAAGTTACAAAGTTATTCATGATCAAATTTACAAGGTTACGTATTTCTTTGAAATTATCCCCTCCTTCTACCTCCAGTTGGCTTACAGAATCCAGAGTAAGGCTTTGAATGTAATGTACATTTACAAAGGTCTTTGAACAAGTTTCATATCTTTGACCTTTATTCTTATAGACAATTACACAATACTCCTGTTCTTAGGCAAAAAACCCATTTTACCAACAAGCTTTCGAATAGTCGAGCGTGCTGTCATGTGACAGCTCTTGTTCCACTTAGAATTTATGTTAGAGTTTGCGTACCACCTCAAATATTTTCAAAGTGCATTGACATATGGCCTTGAAACTTTGCATACTTGTTCACCATCATGTCCCCAATCTGTACACAAGAGGAGGTAACTCTATCAAGCATTTTGACAGAATTATGCCCCTTTTTCAACTTAGAATTTATGTTAAAGTTTGCGTACCACCTCAAATATTTTCAAAGTGTATTGACATATGGCCTTGAAACTTTGCATACTTGTTCACCATCATGTCCCCAATCTGTACACAAGAGGAGGTAACTCTATCAAGCATTTTGACAGAATTATGCCCCTTTTTCAACTTAGAATTTATGTTAAAGTTTGCGTACCACCTCAAATATTTTCAAAGTGCATTGAGAAATTGCTTTGAAACTTTGTACCCGTGTTCACAATCCTGTCTGTAAGCAAGAGAAGATAACTCTGTGAAAATGTTTCTTGATTTGTACTTAGAAATTCCTAGTTAAAGTAGTTAAAGTCTTGTGTGCCTTTAACTGTCAAAGTTTTGTTTTATTGTCAAGCACTAAAAAAGTCATGCGCGGTGTACTGACAGCTCTTGTTGATGAATAAAGTTTATTGTTAAGAATTTTTAGCTCACCAAGCAGAACTGTTGTGAGCATGTATTTAATAAACCCCTACCTTGGTAAATTTGTAAAATGGACATGCCTATCTTTCTGTTTTGAAAGAGCAATTTCATGTTTAAGGGGATACTTGGTGGTAATTTACTAAATGAGTTGCGAACAGAAATGTTGGTCAGAAAGCTTGGATGTATAATCTGATCATGATCTGCACTTGTTGCAGAGGCAGAGTCTCTTGCTGCCCTGCTAAGGGTTAATGTTTTCTTCTGAAAGATTAGAATATATGACAATGTTAGTGTTTACTATTGTATCTGATAAGGTATGTAGTTTGTGCAATTGTCGGTCATTTCAATAACAGTATATGTTCCTTGTGTCCTAATTTACCAGAACAATTAAAGCAAATTAAGCTTACTGCTGGCAGAAATCTGGTAAACAACAAATTTTAAAATAGTCTCAGATTCTGAATATATTCCAATGGGAACTTTTGTGTTTACAATGACTGATTTGCATAGATAAAGTACTGTACAAACAAGATCAGGGCTCCCATTGTCACTTTGCAACTGCTATAAAAACAATCGGCTACTATTTTTTGCTCAACTAGACAAAGTCCAGCACGGTTTATGCCATGGTGATTGGTCTCTTGTCCATCTGTCTGATTGTCCGTAAACTTTGCCATGATGGCACTCTACAGGTTAAAATTTTCATTTGACTTTCATTAAACTCAAAAAGTTGCCTATAACCTGTTGATGATTGCTATTCTTTTTGGGTCAGTGGGTCAACAGACCAGCTTGGTGACCTCCGTTAGCTTTTCTGTCAAAACACTCTACAAGTCACAATTTTTTTTCAGCTTTCATCAAACTTGTTCAGAAGGTTGCATGCAACCTGTTGATGATCCCTATTGCTTTTGGGATTTGTTAGTCAGAGGTCAAGATCACAGTGGCCCAATTGGATATACAAGTATAAAGCAAGCACCGTCTTTTAGCAGTCACTTCATGTATCCCTGTCTGACTGCCTAATAGAGATAGAACCAATTATGTACTCTCCTGCTTAAGTGGCCACCTTTGATGTAATCCTTGGTTAACTAATAATTTCAGGTTATACTCTATTTACCTACACCCTGACATCCTTGTATACCTTACTGTGTATCTATAAATATAAAGCATTAGTTTTACTATCTATGCATACAGAAACTAACGCATAGAGGTTTCCAACCTATACCTTTTAACTATTAAGTAAGCTTTTGCCATTTGCAAATTATTACCCGGAATATGCCGTAGTTTAATTAATTTTGTGTGTTAACTATTAACAGTTCTACTTATACCATGCGAGTGTAGTTTTGAAGGGTAAGCTCTAATTCTGGCGTAGGCATTCTCATACTGTTTTTGTGCTGTTAGATATTTATACCCCCAAAACGAAGTTCGGGGGGGTATATAGGAGTCACCCGGTGGTTGGTCGGTCGGTCGGGCGGTCTGTTGCATTTTCCTTGTCCGGAGCATAACTTGAAAACTACTTGTTGGAATTCAATACAACTTCATACAATGGTCAAGCACATTGAGAGGAAGTGCAGTGCACAAGAACCATAACTCCATCTTGACTCATTACAGAGTTATTGCCCTTTGTTACTTGTTCTTGTTCGGAGCATAACTTGAAAACTACTGGTGGGAATTCAATACAACTTCATACAATGGTCAAGCACAATAAGAGGAAGTGCAGCAAGAACCATAACTCTACCTTGAGTAATTACAGAGTTATTGCCCTTTGTTGTTTTTCCTTGTCCGGAGCTTTACTTGAAAACTACTGGTTTGAATTCAGTACAGCTTCATACAAGGGTCAAGTACATTGAGAGGAAGTGCAGTGCACAGGAACCATAACTCTTTCTTGACTCATTACAGAGTTATTGCCCTTTGTTACTTTTCCTTGTCGGAAGCATTACTTGAAAACTACTGGTTGGAATTCAATATAACTTCACACAATGGTCTAGCACAATGAGAGGAAGTGCAGTGTACAAGAACCATAACTCTATCTTGAGTATTTACAGAGTTATTGCCCTTTGTTACTTTTCCTTGTCCAGAGCATAACTTGAAAACTACTGGTTGGAATTCAATACAACTTCATACAATGGTCAAGTACATTGAGAGGAAGTGCAGTGCACAGGAACCATAACTCTTTCTTGACTCATTACAGAGTTATTGCCCTTTGTTACTTTTCCTTGTCTGGAGCATTACTTGAAAACTACTGGTTGGAATTCAATACAACCTCATACAATGGTCTAGCACAATGAGAGGAAGTGCAGTGCACAAGAACCATAACTCTATCTTGAGTATTTACAGAGTTATTTCCCATGTTTACTTTTCCTTGTCGCAGAGCATAACTTGAAAACTGCTGGTTTGAATGCAATACAACTTCATACAATGGTCCAGCACAATGAGAGGAAGTGCAGTGTACAAGAACCATAACTCTATCTTGACTAATTACAGAGTTATTGCCAAGAACAATATCTCTATTTTAGTTTGTTTTTGCAAAGTATTCTGTTACTACGAACTTCCTCAGTTTATAAAGCAGTCTTTTGGGGGTATTAATCACATTTAGTGATAGCTCTAGTTTGAATATGTCTTTTAAATGATATAATTATGTAAAGATACTCATTGAGAAATAAAAACAGAAATCAGCAAGAAACACTGGTGCAAAAAGATGGACATAATAAATTTCTTTATTTTCATAGCATTCCATACTAAGTTTGATGACAAAGTAAGAAAGAGAGAAAGTCAGCCCTGTTTTCACAGATTTTGTTTGACTGAAGACTTGTACATAATTTTACCACACTGTTAACATTTAACCTATGATATTGTTTATAACGGACAGTGCTTTATTGTTTGGTACCCTATCAGTATTTTATTGAATACAGTGCAAATATTGTGTTAGAGAATTTATTAATAAAATACAAAAAAGATACAAATTTGTGTAATATCTCAATACCTGCAGATGACTCCGATTGATTTTAGGTCACTAGATCAAAGTTGAGAGACAGTGACCTATTTAAAGACTTCGAAATGGTTTCTGATCAGGTATTCAAGAAAGCCTTTTCAGCTAGGATTCTCAAACTTTAAAAATTAGAGTGGTTGGTAATGACCAGTAAATAGCCCAAATATATTTGGAGGTCACTGTAGCAAAGGTAAAGGTCACTGCCAGACTTATCAATGTAGGCAAAAATAGTACTTGTCAGTATCATTTCCAGATTTTGAAGCAATTTATGCAGGATAATTTCCCTTTATTGGTTGCTATGAAGCTATGTTTTTCCTTTAACTCAACATACAGACAAGGGACCTGCCAGGGCATTGTCAATTTTGACTCCAGGGGCATGGTTAGAACAAACCTTGTAGAGGACAACTAGATAATGCTACAACCAAGTATCTAAGCTCTATGGCTTGCGGTTTTGGAGAAGAAGATATTTGAAGGTTTTTCTGTATAAGTCTATGTGAAATAAGTGACTCCTTGGCAGGACAAATATTGACCTGGTAGAGGTCCACTTGACCTTGCTGTATACTCAATATCTAAGCCCTATGCCTTGTGGTTTTAGTAAAGAAGATTTTTTGAAGTATATAAGCCTTTGTAAAATCAAGTGCTCCCCCCACCCCCTCCCTGGTGGGGTCAAATTTGGCACGTAAGTCATGATTTCAACCAAACAATCTTTGTAGACATCTGCTAGGCAATGCTACAGGCTAAATATTTATGCTCTAGTCCTTGTCGTTTCAGAGCAGAAGCTTTCAAAAGTTTTCCCTATTTATTGCCATAGCAACCAGATATCTGCACGGAATGTAATTCTTTGAACAACTTTGATAGAGCTTCATGCAAGGAACATTCCTGCCAAGTTCCATCGACATTGGCCTAGTATTTTAAGAAGAGATGTCGTTTGAATCAAGGTGTTGAAGGACGACAGACAATCCTAACTTCGAGCCAGGAGAGCTAAATAAGCAAGCAACTTGTTTGTAAGGGGATGGGGGTAAATGTAGAACGTTTAAAAGGGGTCACGACTGAACATTTAAATGGCGTGAAAATGGTAACCCTCGAACACTCATTCGTGAATTAAGCATAACAGGTTTTCGTCGTTTTAAGTTGGACTGAGGCACGTGTGACATCAGAATAAACCGTGCACATGCGGGGAGAGTGTACTTCAAAATCCCCTTGGTCATAATCCCCATGGTCCAAAAATGGCAGAGTAGCCATAATCCCCTCAATGGATTTTACATGTGGAAAAGCACATATTGAATAAAAAAATTTACTAAATGTTTTATTTGTCTCTAGTTTAACTTTACTATAGCGAATGATTGAAAAAAAAATGAAATTATTGAAATTAAAATGTAAAATCTATTAAGGGGATTATGACTACTATGCCATTTTTGGACCAAGGGGATTATGACCAAGGGGATTTTGAGCGTCTCCCATGCTGGGATTGAAACCCAGGACCTTCTGTTCTGGAGGCAAACACCCTAGTCACCGGAGTTATTGATGACATATTAAATTACGTTTCATTAATGAAAGCTGGCGGCGAAACACCGGAGTATCGGAATACATGTAAATGGTAACTGAAACGAGACAAATGGAAACTCATTGTATTTTAAGAGACATCCTGGACTTTTATGTGCGGTTTGCTGCCCCACATTCGGGTATTTGGGTACCTGCAGTTGTGGACGTATGTATGTCTCTTCCATTCGATAAAGTAACATGTTCTCTAAAAACAGACTGGAAAGCGCAAGTAACTACTGCGGAAATTGGCTTGTTCATACTAAATGCTTGTTTCCCTTTATCTATGAAGCAACACTATTCGTTAGTCACCGGAGGCACATGCTTCCCCGGAAAATGTTTAAATCCTACGCCATAAAAATCTCCGTGTGCTCATAAAACAAAAACAAAAACACATTTTTATGCAGATGTGGGTGGATTTGTCAGTCGTACTCTGACAATGAGAAATATACACACACACCACTCTTGGTGCGTTCGAAGCCTTTCTTGGGTCTAAATGGCTTGTTCCGTCGGCGATATTCCATCGAAATCTCTACCTATCAACTGCGCATTACCGAGACAATCAAATGCATGCTAAGAAATGTCGACATGCGGCTTCTGGACGTGGTTATTGCATCGTGCAAGATCAGGTAATTAGTTTGACAGAAGATTCTTCATTGTCTAAAATGTGGGACTTCATTTCCTGTATCAAAATTGTCTAGGAAAACATAGAACGGTGTTATTTTCCTACTGTCTGTAGTCGTTTCAAACTTTCAAAGTTACGACTTTTTATAAACTTTCCTATATTTAGTAATACCATATAATAACATATACTTAGATACCATAAAGACAATTTTTGGAACGAACCAGTATTATTAGAAATAAAATCCGTGACGTACCAAAATCAAATAATCAGATAATATAAAAAATATCTCTATCAAATATACGTCTCAGTCAAAGCAGCTCATCTCAACATTAAAGTCAGTGGAAGGATAAGGTATGAAGATGTAAAATGTCCAGAAAAGCCATGGGTTAATGTCTCTAACTTCTGATGCTAGTCTAGTTTTTCTATAATGACGATAAAAAAATTAAGTCAAAAAGCCATTTAAAAAAGTCAAACTGTGGCACGGAAACAATAAATATATTATATATCGGAATGGAAAATGACAGCAAATCCGACCAGACGAGCTAGAAATGCCGACATCTAGCTAAGGGGTTGCTGAAAAAAAGCTTGTTTTAGACTGAAAAGTTCTTAAAAACCTTTGGTTTTACTATAAAAGTAGATGTGTTATTTCCGTAATATATGGGTTCACACCAAACACGTAAAAATCTGTTTCTGGTAACACACTTTTGTTTGTAATTGTGCTTATTAGGTCCACCAACCTCGTTCGATGTATAATCGGTACGACCCGACTGGTAACACACATTTCTTTGCTCAGTTTTTAGTCAGATGTTCCAGAAGTGGCTCATGCTTCCGGCTACAAAAAAAATCAAAACTACTAATTTATTATACGTGGTACTAAATTGTCTTCATTATAACATGCTATGTAACTTACCTTGTTCTTTCTCTTACTAGCCTGTGATCTTACTTCTTTTTTGACTAGCATGGCATCGTAGAGTATGCATTTCTTCAGTTTATGATTGTCAACTGTTTTCAAGCTATAAACTGTTATTTCCTCTTGTATTTTTTTTTTTTTTTTTTTTTGTAAAATGGTGGTTTAGTTGCAGAAGGAGTTATTTTCATATACACAGCGGTTTAGTGGTCGAACAGCTGTTTCTAAATTACCCGAAATTTAACAGTACATGTTTCTCAGCCATCGGCAGTTTCTTATAATATAAAAATGGTGGAAGCAAACAAGGAAATTCGTTGTTTCATTCACAGAAAACAGAACATTAACTGTTAGAACACTTACGATTTTTAAGTAGCGACCGAACAGCCGCTCTGCTTTTCATCTAAGGTTGGGCAACCCATTATACCATAGACCTCTTCAATTCATACCTAGGGTAACATGTGGCAATACTTGTTTATAAATATATTTACCAAGCCTAAATCCATGACGTCATAGGAAATTCTCAAACTTGTGCCCGACTCAATATACAAGATTCGAGAAATGTTTTGTTCATTTGAAAAATTCGGGTAATTATTTACGTCAAACTTCGCGCACTCGACTAACCCAAGTTTAATTATTCATTCATTAGTTTAGAGTATTCCTCTATTCCTCAATCTATTTAATATTAAAGTAAAGAAATCTAAAATATCTCAACGAACAGACGATAAACACCCAACAGTCAGAGCAATGAACGATTTATGAAAGACTCGAACCGGCAACTATCTTTTCACGCGTGTCACACCCTCGAAGCGCTAACTGTACTTGACTTGTGAAAAATGTACCCAATCTGTGTGAACATTTTTTTTCAAACTCATTCATGTTTATTTAATCTTATTTAATTTGAACATTAAAACTTTGTTACATCACTTCAGTGAGTGACGGTGTAAGACTATGATATACACAGACAGGTTTCAATTGGACGCTGTAGGGAGTCCCATATAATAGTGGGATTTTCTATCTTTCCTATTGATGTGACCAGAGATTGCCCTTGTACAGCGGAAGTGCGGAGGACTGAAATTCACGCTTATTTTCATTTAAAACTATCTGAAACCCGCGAAATCACTCGCCTTGTCGCCAATAAAGACCACAATAACCATTGGAAATCATACAAGTTCGCTTAAGCTTTTGATTGATGTAGCATTGTTGTCTCTGATCAGCAGTATTCCAGCAATCAAAAGGCCGTGGTGACTCTTGCACTAAGTGCCTTAATGCGACTTGAACCCATTACCCGCTTGCATTTTATGTGTGTAGGTCAACAAAGTATCATATGCACTTGTGTAGCACGTTATTGATTCAGAAAGCTCAACAAAGACCCTTACTCCTTTTTCTTGAACAAATAAGAGCTGGAACACTTGCAATTTATTAACGATAGTCATATCTTAGAAGCCACAAAGCCTTGCTCAGCGCACGTGTGCTGTCCATAAAGCAGTTATACCACCATTTTCCAAATGTCCTGTTCAACTAGATGACAAATACTCCACCAATTTCTAGCACCCGTTTTCCGTGTAACAGCTTCTCGAGAGTGGTACGACTTCGTGAATCCTGATTGAACTCCATGTATAACGACTCCGGACATAACGAAATTCCGGATATAAAGAACCAGTTTTCTGTCCTTTTGAAAATGCTATATGGACGTAAAGAACAAATTTAAATGGTCCCTTTGTGTTCGTTATATACAGAGTTTACTGTAAGCATTATATATACTTCAGTACAGAGGAACTTTTACCACTCATGGAGTAGGAATGGGGTTCCTGACAATCATTTCCGACAAGGGTATGCGCCCGGAGCATACAGGACTGTCCACTTTTGCTGGTATTCCCGTTTAAAGGGGTTTGAAACAACTTTCATTAGAGCTGTTATTATTGTTTCAACCGTGGTCATTTAAACAGGCTAACAGTTTACCCAACAATCCTGGGTAGAACCAGTACTAGACTCTGACTTACTGACATAAAGAGATATGGTTGGTTGCAGGGCCCAAACCCATGGCCCTCAATCCATGAGTGGTTACAGAGATCTCAAGTCAGCGACTTTCCATCCGACCACGGAGGAGCGGGTACTATTCATTAGTGCAATCATACACAAACAAATAGGGTAACACACATTTACAACTGACAAAATATAGAATTAACTAGTTTTAATTTGTTTTCCACAAAATTTACACATTACATAACAAAAACAGTTTATGACATTTTGCATGACTGAATAGGAAACAAAGAAAATCATTGTGAATACTACATAAACATTCTGACATCAAACACAGGCCCGGTGGAGTCTTTTGTAGCAAGTGACAAATATCAAATTATGTCAGTGTAGCATAAAACAAAAATCAAGTGGAGTCTTTCTCAGGCAAGTAAATATTTTGTTCGCATCAAAATGATGAAATGTTATTGTCTAGAATATGAAAAAAAGAATATGTTCTGTCACCAAAAGAGAATTTACTGTCTGAGAATTGCAGGGGGACTTTTATTTATTCAATTTTATTTCATTTTTCAATAATTCTAGGTCACAAACATTAAATATTTTGCACTTAGTACAGTTCTCACATTCACATATTGTTTCTACACTTCTACATTTTCAACACTTCTAGTGCCCAAACTTGAGAAATTTCACAATATAAATGGATTTTAAGGCTGATTTTATTTTGCTCTAGACAATTTTTGCCACCAGACAGGTACGGATAAATTTAGCTGTTGAAATAACTATTAAACTTACTTCATAGGTATGAAAATAAAAATGCTTCAAAGTACAGTTTACAAGAACACAATGGTATTACATCTTAATGTGAGATTCACTTTACTATTTCAAAATCTTAAATACAAAAACTCATTAAGTAAAAATGCTATGATTTTTGACAATATCTGTATACAAAAATGAGTTTTTTGTTTTAACAGTTTCAAATGTGATGAATGTGAACACTTGGTTATGAGAAGAGAATGAAAGATGTGAACATGTGTGAAAATACTGACCAAACTGCATGAGATTTATTGACCAAGAACTGACCAGAACATGAGATTAGGGGTATATTTGAACACATTGGTTGTCATGTTCCAGTTACATTTTAACTAAATTTGAGATACATCTTATATTAAACTAAGAGAGATTAAAGTTCAACAATTGTCACACCACTTTTAACCCTTGCCCCCCCCCCCCCCCCAACAACTATTGCATTTGCTTCCATTAAGTTTTAATTGAAAAAACAAGATTCTTGGTTTGCAACAGTAGTGGAATAATTTGAATTTGCTTTAAAGAGTTTTTAGTTCTCTTGAATGCATAAAAATGTTTCAGTCAGTGATCAAACTAGAGAAATAAAACCCTGAAAATTAAATCAACTGTTAGTTTAATGGTGGATTAAAGTTTCTAAGAAATGGGTCCTGGATCCAGTAGTACAAGAATAAACACACTGATCATAGTCTACAGTTCGTAGCAGTGAAATTGGGCAAGGGTTTAAAAGTTTTTGGAAATGTGACCAAATGGATACAGTGAAACTATTGTTTGGTATAACACATCCACATTTCATACGATGGATTGTAACTCTACGGTACCTAGTGGCTAAATATGGAGAGAGGCTCTACATTTGTTAAATATAACAGTCAAATATTTTAGAATATCTGAGTGTCCTACTACAAAGCCAAGCATAGCACTAAATATGTTTTTCGCAATTTAAGTGTGGTGTTACAAAATTGGCTCTGTAAGAATCACTTTCAAAACCCAAACACGTCTAAGAAAGCGGTTTAAAAGTAGTTTCTATACTATTTGGTATGGCTGGTTATTGAATAATTATACTTATGTAGCTATAAGAATATTAAGCCATAATTTAGTAAAACAATTAAATTAGGTTAAAAAAAAGAATAACAAAAACATAATGAAAAACAGTTAAAGAGTTAAAGGAGTTGAAACAAAAATTATAACAAAAGGACATTAAAGATTTATGAACACAGCTTGGTATCGAGAAGATATAAACTACCGATGAATCTATGAAAATAATATCTATTAAGTGACAATCATGAAATTCTTAATAATCTTTCACCATTGGGTAGGCTTAAATTCTCGAAAACGGAGAGAAAAATTTACCTCTATCTTCTAACGTATGTCTCTACAATGACTACTGTGACCAATTGTTTTATAAGTTTCTTTCCGATTATAAAACTGTTGTGAAAAAGAGATTTTAAAAAAGAACACACGGAACTTGTGTCAATTGCAGTCTTAATGCATTACAGTATCTCTGTACTATGTGGATAGAAAGTTAAAACATAATTTTCATGTTAACATCTTTCTATGGTTAATAACACATGAAAATAAAACAGAACTAAATTGTCAGTGAGCTAAAACAATGTCACAATTTCCTAACAACCGTAGGAATTGAAATAAAATGAGATCATAAAAAAAAAAAAACAGCACATAAACATTTGTAATTTTTGTCCTTATTGATAGTCTTTGCGACTGTTAAAAATGAAATAATAAAACTCGATTTTGTAATTAAACTGTGAATTCTAACAAGTATTAACGTGTTATAAAAATGGTATAAAAAGTTAACACAAAAAGGTAACTGCATGATTCTATCATGGTATGTGTAACTCAATTATGTGTACAATAATTCAATTAAGTGTAACTCAATTACCGATCAATCAAAATTTAATTAAAAACAATTAACAGGTCTCCTAGAAGGTATGACAATTAGCGAGATGTTAAGTTCTTTCTCTTGTTATGTTATGACTCTTTTACTTTCATTAAAAGACTAGTATTTACCTTCATTAAAAGACTAGTATAACAATCAAAAACACATGATTTTTCAAAGTTCTGCCTGAAAGTCAATCTATTGTACTTAATCCTAAAGATGATTGAAACAGCGAAGAAATATTGTTAAAAAGTCATAAATCCTTTGGAAGTAACGTGATCTACACTTTAAAAATGTCATACTCCTGGACAACAAGTAAAATATTTAACTAAAACTGACAGATAAAACAGCAAGCTGAATGAAGGGACATTACCTGATCTTTTCTTAAAGTAATAACAACAGAATAACAAATAAACTTCGTTCACTTGCGTCTCAATACAGAGTATGCAATAATAACATACCATACTCCCAATCTGAAAATATTTTTTTATCATACCAGACTGAAACAATATCTGAAGGCAAATATATCCGTCATAGTTTGTAAAAATACGGTTTTAACATTCTTGGACAATGTGGAAGAACATGTTTTTTTTAGAAAAAATATTACTGAATTGTGAAAAGATAATTTATTGTTAGAACATGTACAAGACAAGGCACTATTCACAGCACAGTTTAGAAAATGTGAAGTGGTATCTATAAGTATGACCTGATGTCGTATGTGTTTCACTGATGGATGAGTAAAATAACATAAAAAGAAAAAGTTATTTGAGTACTTAAATGACACTTCTAGATTAATTTTGTTGAACACATCTTTGAACAAATATAATGCCTTGGCAGTGTACAGTATTAAATAAAAACACAACACGTGGATGGTGCATACAAATGCAAATATACAAAATGACGCTAAACAACGATCTTGGAAATCTATGATATTGAATGGAAGCCTTATTTGTTTTTCTTCCATTCTGAAACAAACACAGTGGTAATGAAATGAATCATGACATATTCAAATACTGTCAATGCATGCAGAAAACTGTTACTCATGAAAATAATACTTTAACTTCTTATTAATGAAGACAAAAGGGCTATTACATTTCAGTTTCCTAGTTGAAGATACCTTCTGTTTCAGGTTATAAACAACCAATTTTTTATGTTAATAGACATCTAATTTCTGAGCATAACATGAAGGGGCTAACACCACTGTGAAAAAAAGAGATTAATGAAAATTGCGAAAGTTCCTATTTCAAAACCAAAAAATTACATTTTTCTACAACACATTGACAATATTATGAAATCATGAATAGAATTTTATGAAAATGAGAGAGGAACAAAATTAAATATCATCAATGATTATGTATAACGAGGGATAAAATAAAACAACACATCCAATAACCCGATTCAATTTCAGTATCACACAAATTTTATTCATCTTTTAATAGAAAAAGTTTTCAAAATCTGTGATTGGCTTTTCAAAGGCCGTGACAAAACTACTTGAAAATACTATTTTTCGGTTTTGACTATTGTGAAGATTTGCTATTATTTATATTTTGTTAAATTTTCTAGTATCTGTTTTCCTACAATGTAAGTACTATCCAGTAAATACCAGCATGCTTTTTAATTTGTTAACACAGATTTTCTCAAACCAAAAATTACAGTATTTGCAAGATTCTCCAAAATATAAAAATACTGCTTGACTGTACAAAAAAAATCTATTATTTTGTCTTAAAAATTCCTATAAAAATGAAATTGTCCTAGGAAACAAGCAAGTAACACTGAACTTTTACTGTTCTTTAACATCTTTCGACTATCACATTACTTGGAAACAAAAGATTCTTCTCTAATTTCCCTCTCTCTATGTACAAACTTTCGTAAAAAATATTAGAACTATTTGTAGAATTTGTAATAAAAACAGTAACAGCATGGACATACATCCTGGGAAATAAAGCAAGGAGATTACATCTACTTGGAATAAGTGCCAAGTAAATTCAACCACCAAGCTCTACCCCCATTAAGATTCTTTGCAACCATTCGAAAATTCAGAGTAAATTAAATCTGCATGTCCAGGAAAACTGTGTAACAAAACAGACTTTGCAGGTAAAAAATTAACCCTTTTACAAACAATATATATCAATTCCCTAACAAGCTTTTAAGCCTATCTAAACATCAACTGAGTGCAAAGGTGTTTTTAGTGCACAATAAAATTAAAGTCAAATTAGCATTTTTTCTGAAAGAATAAAAAAAAAATAGATTTCAGCTTTATGGAAATCAAACCTGGAAAATTAGCATGTCTAAAAACAGCATGTATTAGAAACTATTAACTTTTTCCCAATGAAAATTATCAGATTTTAGAATTAATGAATGGTTGCAAAGACAAATGGTAATAAAATATAATTTACATATAAGCACTTAGGAAATATGGATTTCACGGATACAGAATGTGGTAAGAGAACATCTACTCATCATGTATTCAATATGACACTGACCTTTGACCCAGCCAAACTGCCATTTGTTGTCAAAAAAAAAATCATAAAAACAAAACTAAGGTCTTAAAAACATAATTCAATAAAATTTGTTCTTCAGTCATGTCCAAAACTACGACTGTTTTGTTACTATGGCAACACAGGTAAAAAAAACAAAGGTAGAGAATCTTTCTCATGAACACATTCATATAGAAATAAAAAAAAAAATGTACAACAATAAACAAAGTAACAGTTAACTGTCAACTGTTTTAAGCTAAAATTCTGTATACTCTCCCTGAACACATCTTGCGACTCCCCCACATAACAAAATACTCCAAATCAAGGCCATTGTCAAGGCATGACGTGGATTATCCGTCAGAAGAACACAACTAAAGTTACTTCTCCTCCTCGTCATATTTTCAAATGAGTTAGTTTCTTTTGGTACTTCGGCAAAATAACCATATTGTATACGACAAATTCCGTACAACATGGATTCCAAATGTGTAACTGTATTTTGTCTTTTTTCCATACACTGAGCTAAATATAGCTGCATTAACTCCTCTGGTACCATGAAATCAGCGTAAAATTACAATACACCCTTACAATTATTGTAAAAGCACGGAAATATAGTCTGTTTCTATATTTATCACAACTGAAATAAATGAAGTCTAATTCACTTCATAACTGTCTTAATTTGTTTCTGAATGTGCGCTCATTTTGCTAAAGATATTTCAACAACGGTTATGACTACTACACACATAGACCCCAGTACTTTCACTCCGTGGACAAACATGTAGGAGTCTTCGAATTTTCAACAGGAAACAAATTCTTTTACTAGTTCCAAGCACAGTCGTTGACCATTATTTTACTGTTGTAGAAGTTGTCAGATTTAGTTATCCTACAGACTTAAGTCTGTTTCAGACTTCAGAGCACTAGTCTGCCCTACATGGCAATCTTTGCACACACTTGGCCGAAAAGATACAACACTAG
This sequence comes from Saxidomus purpurata, assembly GCA_022818135.1. Lineage (NCBI taxonomy): Eukaryota > Metazoa > Mollusca > Bivalvia > Venerida > Veneridae > Saxidomus > Saxidomus purpurata. The sequence goes on from JAFMSR010000014.1 coordinate 16,678,538, forward strand.
AAAATGAAGTTCTGCCATCGCTTTGCCAAGTGCAAGGATTCAACATTAGATAATGGCGTTCTGTCGTTACTTTACGACACGTGTAAAATTCAACACTACAAAACAGTGTAGCATAGTGTTTATACACAGTAGACTTGAACACTAAGATACACTGTAGTATGTACTAGACTATCGTACCGCTGATGTCACTTTCACTAGTAGCAGTACTGTGAGACATTGAAGAATATTGACTGTCTGAGGAACTCATTAACACAGTTTCAAAAGGTTCAAGGTCAAGATATTCCTGAAAAAGAAAATGAGAATCTGTTACAGTCAAGGTTTAAGTACTCTTAAAACAAGCTTCAGAAGTTGTCTCCCTTGTTAAAAAATTAATAAAGGCATCAGACTGCAGTATTTTATTTAAGTAACTGACAAAGAATTCAGGAAGTAACATTTAAACAACCTTTTTGTACAGGTGATATGTCTTTTTAAATGTCATGCTTTATCTAATGGGATTCAAAATCAGGAAATAACTAACATTAAACTTTTATCTTTTCGTATTCCTATCAAAATTTTAAACATGCTTCAACAACACACGTTTGATGCAAAAAAGGACCATCTTCTTCTTTACTATATACAAGATAAGTCTGTGTTTCATTAAACACTGAATTATTATGTCTCCCCCACCTCGGGGGGAGACATATTGTTTTTGCCCTGGGGGGGGGGGGGGGGGGGGGGGGGGGGGGTGGGGGTCGTTCCTCCTTTTTTTTTTTTGGGGGGGAAAAAGGGGGTTCTTTTTGACCTACAGCTCTCAAACTTCATAGGTGAATGGTCTTTTGAGCAGATGATCCCTATTGTTTTTGGGGTCAGTAGTTCAAAGGTCAAGGTCACAGTGACCGTTGGTCAATTTCTCGTTCCGGATGATAACTAGAGTTCCTTTTGACCTACAGCCCTCAAACTTCATAGGATATTGGTCTTATAGAGCTGATGATCCCTATTGTTTTTGGGGTCAGTAGGTCAAAGGTCAAGGTCACACTGACCGTTGGTCAATTTCTCGCTTCCGGATGATAACTAGAGTTCCTTTAGACCTACAGACCTCAAACTTCATAGGATGATTGGTCTTATAGAGCAGATGATCCCTATTGTTTTTGGGGTCAGGGGGGGGGGGGGTCAGGGGAAAGGGGCAGGTCACAGTGACCGTTGGTCAATTTCTCATTTCCGGATGATAACTAGAGTTCCTTTTGACCTACAACCCTCAAACTGGGGAGTCCGTCAGTCCGTCCGTCCATTCTTCGTGGACGAACAGAGTTCCTTTTGACCTACAGCCCTCAAACTTCATAGGATGAATGGTCTTATTGAGCAGATGATCCCTATTGTTTTTGGGGTCAGTAGTTCAAAGGTCAAGGTCACAGGACCGTTGGTCAATTTCTCGTTTCCGGATGATAACTAGAGTTCCTTTTGACCTACAGCCCTCAAACTTCATAGGATGATTGGTCTTATAGAGCTGATGATCCCTATTGTTTTTGGGGTCAGTAGGTCAAAGGTCAAGGTCACACTGACCGTTGGTCAATTTCTCGCTTCCGGATGATAACTAGAGTTCCTTTAGACCTACAGACCTCAAACTTCATGGATGTTGGTCTTATAGAGCAGATGATCCCTATTGTTTTTGGGGTCAGTAGGTCAAAGGTCAAGGTCACAGTGACCGTTGGTCAATTTCTCATTTCCGGATGATAACTAGAGTTCCTTTTGACCTACAACCCTCAAACTGGGGAGTCCGTCAGTCCGTCCGTCCATTCTTCGTTTCCGGACGATAACTAGAGTTCCTTTTGACCTACAGCTCTCAAACTTCATAGGATGAATGGTCTTATTGAGCAGATGATCCCTATTGTTTTTGGGGTCAGTAGTTCAAAGGTCAAGGTCACAGTGACAACGTTGGTCAATCGTTTCGGATGATAACTAGAGTTCCAACAATTCAACACCCTCAAATTTGATAGGATCATTGGTCTTATAGACGATGATCCCTATTGTTTTTGGGGTCAGTAGGTCAAAGTCAAGGTCCTACTGACCGTTATTCCGTTTCGATTAACTAGAGTTCCTAACCACAGCCTCAAACTTCATAGGATGATGGTCTTATTGAGCAGATGATCCCTATTGTTTTTGGGGTCAGTAGTTCAAAGGTCAAGGTCACAGATGACCGTTGGTCAATTTCTCGTTATAATTTGGGGTCACTAACTCAAAGGTCAAGGTCATAAGGGGGAGACAAGTTTTTTTTGAAAAACAATCTCTAGTTTATATTATTAATAATACTGTCAAGCTGAAGTCACTAGGTTTTTTGCAACCTGGTCAAACCTACCTCCCCATTACCAGCCTTCGATGTAAGAATTCTGTCGACGTCCTGAACCAAATTTGTGAACAACGGTCGTAAAAGTGGTGACTGGTTCCAACAATTCAACATAATTTGATAGATCTCGGTCGACGCATATGGTGGTTTCTCCATCCGATGACCATTCCGTAACAAGTCAAATAGATCCTCAACTGGAACTGAGGGATAAGGATTCCCGCCAAGAGTGAATATTTCCCATAACAAGACACCATAGGCCCATACATCACTTTTGGTTGTATATCGCCGATCAAACAATGCCTCTGGAGCCATCCATTTCACGGGTAATCGACCCTGAAATATATAGAAAAAGGCAATAAAATGGTTAGCTTACATGCACACACAGATATATATATATATGAGCTATGGCAAAGGTAACAGAAAGTTTTTGCCTCAAGATCCTCTGACGCGCAGATTTATAATTGGCTCAAGCAATACCCTGCTGAACTTTGATCTGAAATGGACATGTCCAAATTTAAAAACTTAGAAATTGGACTGTGCAGGGGTGCTACAGACTGAACTTACTTTTTTTAGTGTAGATCATGATCACAGATGTTCAGGGTTGATCATGATCTACAGTGGTCACAAAAGCCGAATCACTCTGCCTCAGCAGTGTAAGAGGTAAGCACTACAATTCTATCTTTATAATGCCTTCTCTGAAAGAAACTTCGTTTCTTCAGCAGAAACAAATAGTTTGCCATGTTGTACTGAACCTTTTATATCAACTATATTTCTAGTTAATTTACATTCTGTTGCCTGATTTATACAAAGCGACAGCTGGTGTTAAATATGCACAACGTAAATAGGTAACCAAGACCCAGTTTTGCATACAACTACTTTACACTGCAGCAAAAAGGCTCAAACCTTTCAGAGTAACATAAATAAAGCCCATTCATAAAAATCATTAGGGTCGTAGGTCATGAACAATATAAACATAGAAGTATCCTAACCAGAGAAACACAATTTGCTAAAGCTGAGCAAAGTTCATAGTTACGTACTTCTACAAATAAGCAAGTACTAGTGCAAACTCGTTAACCCCCCCTTTTTTATCATTTATTACCATTTTTTATTTCCCCTGACGGAATGAACATGCATTAAAATAGCATGTGGACAAAGGGTAGACAAAGCAGGGCTTCTGAAGATTACATATATCTCATATACTTAAAACTATCAGCATGTGGTAAATAGATTCTGGACACACTTTCTTCACCAAAATTAACCATTTTATTCCGCCAAAAATTCTCATGCTTTTCTACACACCAATAATATAACATCCTAATTCTGAAGTGATGATTTTATTATATTCTGACGGCTATAAATAATTCTGTGTGGCCCGTTAATGTTAATTCTCGTACAATTCGGAGTGGAAAATTTCCAGCCTTACATTCAACAGGTACTTAGCCAATACAGTATTACAACCATGTGTATCCAATTTTTAAAGTTAACATTAATGTTTTCTTGTTACCAACTCATAACAAGCCTTGCTCTGGAAGATTTCCTATAATAACAAAATGCTTTCTCTACTTCCAATATTGCAATGGCTACCGGGCTTGTTATCCAAGCCTCTGGGCTGAAATCTGCCTTTTTTCCTGTATTTTTTCTTTTTCAAGATGGTAAAAATCACTTCTCCAGAGTAGTACCGGGAAAGATCCTAATGTAAACTCACTTGATAATGGGAATTGTTAGTTATAATGTTTGGTCTCCAACTGATGTTGACACATAAAGCATTCTATTAAGGGGTAAGCCCAGGTTTGTAAGAATGAGCAGTAAATTTGCCACACAGGAAAGTGGAACATAATTATATTAGGTAATAGAATACTAAACTTACAGTGAAGTTAGTCTTAGCAGTTATTTGTATTAATCAACCAACTCCCTTAAAGAGCCACTAGTTTCATGTCCAAAACATACAATTTACTAACGCAGTAGTTCATACCAATTTATTTTAGCTCAATTGTGAAGAAAGCTTGTAGCTTATCGAGTCACTCCCTAGTCTGCTTCCTGGAAAAACCAGTACTGGTGTCATATGAGGAGGTACAGTCGTGACCACAGTTGGGCTTGAACCCACAACCTCCAACTTCTTTTTAATAAGTAGCTTCCTTTTTAAGTGATCAAATGGTATACTGCTTAAGACTACAACTTAGTTTCACGTAATATGACTTTGTTTAGGTTTTCACTCTAAAGCCTGAATACCTGTCCTTGAATTTGAAGTTTGCATATTCGAACAACAGTTACTATTGGTTACTTAATCCCGTTCACACAATACTTGTCAAATTTGTTCTTTACTTGTCAAATACTTGTCAAGGCTTCTATATTTTTCATGATCTTTTTTAAAATCCTATACAGCTGTGACATTGTCTGATGCTAAAATAAGAACCATCATATGTATTGGTTAGGGCAGAAGACAACTGCAACATCAGCTGCTTTGTCACTCTGTCAAACTAATCAAAAACCCAGAGCATTTAAGTTATTGTGGGTGGTTATTCCTGTAGCACAACGTTGTGGAGCTCATTCAAGAGAGTGACAAAAAAAAACAAAACTATTCAGCAGCAACTTAGATGGCACATATTCAGCAGAGTGACAAAAGGAACTATATTGCACAAAGTCTTGGTACATGCAAAGAGAAGTGACTAACTGTTTACCCTCATCAAAAATAGAAAATAGGAGTGATTCAGAAATACAATCAGGACGCATGCATAGAAAATATATGTGATAGAGACATTAACCTTACAAATGATTTACATTTTCCATACATCACTGTATCTAGATCAATTTCCATATATGGTATATACTGTTCTATTACGCATCAACAATTAAACATTTAATAGAGTCACATGCAATATTTAAAATTATTTTTGCTTTCACTTCTGGCATGCAAAATGTACAAGTTAATTACAAATACAGATGTGTAATAGTAACAGATGTTTCTGAAAGTCATTATGTATAATTAAAATAAATGTAGGGACACACTAAATTTTCAAATCACAAATACAATATTTTGCAAAACACGGCCTACCTACAGAACCTTTTCTTGTTCAAGTTCTTAAGTCAGTTTCCAAGGATTGCACATTTTTGTTGTGAATTACAACTTTTTGACTTAATGATATTCAATCTCACGCTTTGTTGACGTGCAACACATTCTTTAGATTGAATGATCGTTCTGGTGCAGATGTATTACCGACACAAAGACTATACCAAGTTTATCTATTTTCTGTATGGACCGTACTTTTTTTTTTCAATAACGTTAGGGTTGTGAGACACTACTTCCTGCTATGTAAGCCATATATGGGCTTTAAGTGTGACCTTGAACATTTTCAGCTGTAGATCTGAGCGCTATGTAAAACTTTCAGATTGTGGCCAAGGCATGACCTGAGACAATGAAAGGACTAAGACAAATTGAAGGCGCAATGACCTGTACACTATGCCTACCATTACTGGGACAGACAGTGTTTTGTTATCTATAAGAAGGGCTAAAAAAGTTCAATATACTTACATCACCACTCTTTTTGTAGTAATCTACCTCGGAGAGGTTTCTTGTGAGACCGAAGTCGGCGATCTTGAGTACATAATCCTCCGCCACAAGAATATTCCTCGCCGCTAAATCTCGATGTATACACTGAAAAAGAATTTATCCGCCCTGTAACTATCTGTTCATTGTAATTTATTTTCTTTCTTAATATTAAAAACTCACACCTGCACTTGACTGAAATATTATCAAATTCATACAGGATGGCCAACTTTCTGTGCATTTCATTGCAAATGTCTTCTACCTAACATTTGGAAGATAATCAACACCTGTGCTCTTCAGTCCGAAAAAGTTTCACTTACCAATCTAGATGCCAAATATTCCATTCCTCTTGCTATTTGATAAGCAAATGAAATCAAATCTTTTTCTGTTAAAGGTTTTTCTTGGATAAGAGGTTTTTCATAGTCCATTGTAATATTAATGCTTGATGGTTTTTCATACTCCGTACGAGGTCGTCTGCTTCGCAAGAAATCCCGAAGATTACCATTTGGTGCAAACTCTGTTATCACAAATAAGGGACCTGCAAAAATAGATTAATTATATACTTTTCCTTTTCTTACCCATGATCTTATAACCACAGTTTGTCTTTAAAGTATCCTGTGACTAAATACATAACAACAGATAGGAAGACTTTGGTAAAGCACAATTGTTGACAAAGCCTCAAACGTGTATGGTTGTAAACCATTATACTAGCTACCTTTCTTCCCATCTTTCAGTTTGGGTGGTACCATTGATTATTCATAGAGAACTTTCGCTGAAAATTCACTGACTGAATAGTGACCAGTGCAGATCATGTGCAGGCTGCATGGATCTGCTAGCAGACAATTTGTCTTTTGTGCTCACAAAGGCAGAATGTCTTACAACTAGCAAGATAAAAATTAATTTACACCACTCTTAGATTTGATTATAAGTATCTCATTATGATATATATGGCTGGTACCAAAAAGTTCATCTACTTTAAAAGTCTTTATAATCGTGAGTTGTTTATTTCTCGATTTTCCAATTTGCAGATACAAACATGGAATAAATTTCAATGAATTTTCGATAAACTTCAATGTGCATAACTATATACATACCACCCTGTGTACAGCATCCTAGAAGACTTATAATATTTTTATGTCCACGAACAATTTTCATCATCTCCATTTCAACCATCAAGTCTGTCATCTCTCGATCTGTAGCATCCGCTGAAATCACAATATTAAACATGTATGAATTCTATGTTTTAATAGTTAAAATAACAATATTAACTGTGTATGCTTTCTTTGTTTGAATAGTTAAAATTGTAACTCATTAACGAAAATACCAACTGTCCTTAGTTCAGTTAAAATTCATTTCAACAAATATCTGAATTTCAGAAAAAAAAGTCAATTGTAACTCAGTAACGAAAATACCAAATATTCTTAATTTATTTAAAGAGAAACAAAGTCAATCAATTATGTTCTTCAAAATACTAAAACATCCATGTCTGCTTGACAAAATGTTAAGAAACTCACATTTCAACATTTTTACTGCCACTGTCGTTGAGCCTTGTCTGTTATTAATTCCGACTGCGTCTCCACGTCTCACAACTCCAAATGCCCCAGAACCTAGCTCTTTCCCAAGTGTGAGTCGGTCCCGCGGGAATTCCCACTTACTGTCGAGAGGCAATTCGTATTCAGAAGCTGTAGTAAGATCGGAGGAAAACCTTCGTCGCCGACCAGTTCCTTCAATCCTAACTTCAGGAAAGCCAATGGGTTCAGCAGTCGGACAGTCGGGGTAGTATAAATCATTCTGTAATTGAATAAAAAAAAATTATTTCAACACAATACAACCTCAATATATGTTTCAACGACAAATATGTAGAGTCATAATGAGATAACTAAATGACCATATTTCTTGTGTTTCGGTGTTAATAACAAGCAATACCATTATATGACTGAATACCAACCTGTTTGATAAATCTGTCTATTACTACCAAACAAGGATAAAATTCTTGACATAGAAATTCTTTTTTTGAATTTTCTGACTTAATTTAAACATTTTACGAATGAAAGTGAACCAAATACTTACTGATCTCATCACGATAACTCTCTTCACATCGGCGTATTTGTATTTCGGCTTTCTTCGGAACTTGCAGATGACTGCCACTATTACAATAACTAGGATAACAACAGCAGCACAGCTAGCTCCGATAAATATGACCGTCTGCCGCGGAACCTGATCATTCTGGTTCAAGTTCATTTTTGATGCTGATGATATTGTACCATTGTCCTTTTCCTTGAGGTTCTCCCATTCTGTTTCTGAAACGTAAAATACTTGCCAACTCATAATTTGTCCAGAAACAATACATGTGAAAAACAAGCATTTCTTTAAACTGATGAGCTTCTAATGACCAGAGACTTCAAAATTACCTAGAACTTCTTGTTTTTCTTTTAAATATTTGAAAAACTGTTAAAAGGAAATTTCAAGAGTAAACAATTAGAAACCAAAACTTATCTGTAATAATAGCGGTAAAAATATGTAAAACAAAGTACCATTTAATACGGTTAGCCATGCACTTCTGTAGTTCATACCAACAGTGTTAGCGACCAAGCACGTGTACCAACCCTGGTCCTCCTTTGTGACATTACGCAGAACTAAATGTTGTGGGTCATCTATGGTCCTTTGAAATCCCGACTCCTATAAAATACAACAAAGAAATGTCAAGTTTGTTTACTAGTTGGATAAATTTCTTAACCAATACTGAATAAATTCACAGTGTTAATAGAAGTATCATTGTCTGGACTTTTCTCTCACAAATCTGAAAGATGACTATGTCTTGAATATTACAAAATAGTGTACATTATAAAATAAAATTCTCAGAGAAAATGATCCACTTATGTTAAGATGTCTGCATGCTTTTAGTGTGATGCCGCAAAAAAGTATGTGCTTTTATTCTAGTCATTTAAAAAATGGTCTTTATTTTCCGTTTTGTTTCATTAACTCTGGCCAGGTACCAGTTTGCTAAAGTGTATGTTATTGAAATATGCAATCAAAACAGGCTGGGGACCATGTTATTTGTATATTCAATTAGAATGTACAGGTAAAACACTTCAAATACAGCTCTGAAATGTGAAGCACATACTTTTCTTATCTAAAACAGGAGCATTTTTGAACTGTTAAAAAAAAAAAATTCAGTCAGGTTCTCTCATTCACTGTTAGTCTATGGTCAGACCACATGTAAGGTCTACACTGATGGCAAAGTCTGAAATATCTAATTTAGAGAATGTAAAGGTTGCAAGGACAGATGAAATGAAAACTGCCAAAACAGTCTGCTATAAATTAGTGGAATGCAACACAAGGACAGACAGTTTCTAACTAGCCAGTGTCTTGGTGAACAATCTGTCATGCTTCTGGTGTTACAATAACAACTGGGTAAGACTACAACACTGAGCACAATTATAAAACACAATACTGCTACCATATTACTGATTTTGATTGCATGCAAGCATGTTGTACTTCTTCTAAAGAGTGTACTATTATCCCATTCAACCGTAATTTAAAATTTTTTGATTTTAGCTTTTTGCATGAAATTCTTTTGCATGTCGATCAATATTATATTTGCTTCAGTATAAAACTTTCATTTATTCATTGCATTAAATGTAGCAGTATAATGCTTGGCAAGAGTTACATACTTGAGTGAGAAATACTTATATCAAGAAAAATCACATGTATAACTCTTTATTTGCAACTAAAAATCATAAGCATAAATCAAAATGAAAAACACACATAATAATAAACAATAATCACATTTCTTCAAAAGTTTAAAAAGTGTGTGACTCATAGAAACAGACCTGAAACACTGACAATTTGGGGGGTTGCAGTTAGCTTCCATGCAGGGTGTCACATGATCACATCACATGATCACAACTCTATTTATAGCTACCAATCAATCAACCACATTTTCATTCAAAGACAGACTTCATTCTGTTGCAGGCATTCTCAACAATTTTAATAGAATTATACCTTCTGTGTCTCTCCCTGTGTAGATGATGATTGAGGGAAAAGTAGAAAAGTTCATCAGTTGATCAATAAAATTCATATCAAAACATTTTCACTGACTTAATTAATGCTGATTTAGTTTACACAAAATTTTGTTTATACTTGGTTCTTATAGCTCGACTGTGAGCTATTTTATGTGAAAACCAAAGCCCCTCTTACTGGTAATAAAAGCAGTACTGGTGCTTCACCCAGTAGTCCAGAGATGGATTCGAATCCAGGACCGCTTAAATGACTGCCCTCCTAGTCAAGCATCCTACACCAATTCACATTTGTCACTTCTTCATTCATATATTTATAAGCATTACCAAAATGATGTCTTTAATAATCATAAGCTGTCATATCCAATTAACATGTTGTTCCTTTTTACAAATGACAGTTACTATCTTATTCTATATAAATCCAATGAAAAACCAGTCATCTAAAACATGTACCTACTTAAAACATTTTTTTCTGACATTAATTCAAATTTTACAGATTCATTCCCATTGAAATTGCAATATTTACAGCAAAATTATACAATTTTATTATCTGCATGTTAGCAAAACCAATTAGCAGGTCCAAAAAAGAGAAACGCATATCTATCAAGACTTTTTAGCACTTTAAAACCCTGAAACATCGCTGAAAATAAAAAGCGATTTATTTTTTCTCAAATTATGTACTAATGAAAATTTACTACCTTTATTTTACATATAAGACCCATTGTACCTTTTAACTTTTTTTGAAAATCAAAAACAAACCCAACACCTGTGAATTATTTACTGAATTCCAGTCATCAACAAAATTTCTTTGAAAGTCTTATCTGCCTGGTACACTTACATTTTGCCTTTAAAAAATGAACAAACTCCTACTTCTTATCTAAAATTGATCACCAATATACCCAAATCCACAGAAAAGAACAAACATTTACCCAAATCCAGTCATATCACTAAATCAATTCTGATTTTTAACATGTGCAAAGAAAGTCATCGTATTATCATGTAAATTTTGTTTTCTTTTTGAAAACTTGAATAATTTAACAAAACTTTACTACTTAACATGATTAGTGTGGGCTATTTCTTTTTTACTTTTTCATTCAACAGATAATTCAAGACCCCAGAAAAAGTCCAATTGGCTTTAAAGACTGCTTCCGAGTTCAAATCTTGTAAAATCCTTAAAAAATGGACTTTGTAGAAAACATTTTACTATTTTTGATAACTGGAATCCAGCAAACCAAAAATAAAGCAGTTTTTATTTACCTGAAGTACTTTAACATAGGGTTCTCCCTTTGCATTTACAAAGGAGTCATTTTTCTTAAAATGCCTCAGCCACTGAAGTAGGGGTTGGGAATCGCTCATCACAATTTGACATGTAAAGGTGACATTGTCGCCAACTAAAGCTGTCTTATTCTTCACATCTTCCATTATTGGTGCAATAGCAACTCTCTCTGTAAGAAAAAAAGAACAGTTTTTAAATAAACTTCAAGCGAAAGTACATTTTCAAAGTATGCAATATACCCTTATTCGTCTTTAGGTAACTAGATGCAAATTGAAGAAAAACAAAGTTCAACAACCCAATATCCTATAGAGTTGAATAAATGTACTAGAAATGGCATAATGCATAAATTTGTGAAGAATAACAACAGCCTGTTAGAAAGCAAAACTTTCTGATCGAAAACAGCAAAAATTAGTATTAAATTACAACTATCTACAGACATCATATCATATCTAACTTCAGAAATAATATCGAAGAAATTGTGTTTTTTCCCCAAACTTCCCGCCAACTTATATCAACCTATTCCACATAGTATCGTTCAACTGTCCAATTACACCAGGATCCATCCAGATTTATGACAGCATAATATCCGCTAACAACTTATTTAGTGCCAAAAAATTACAGATTTATTGCAGAAAACCTGCAACAAGGAGAATTATGGGAAATAATATCTACCCGAAATTTCTGACCTTGCAAATCTCCAATCTTATAATCCAACTTTTATCGTGTATTATGTGAAATGTTCATTTATTTCGTTACAATCATCTGTCATCATTGTCAAATGCCCATTTGGGTATTGATGAATAAATAAACCTTGAAAAATGGTATAGCACTTTGTTAATTGACACAACTAGCATTCAAAAATTTTCTTTGCGTCAACTTTAATTTTAAGTTAGTTCGTTCAATTAGTTGTATCGAGAACAAAATATTTTTTTCTTAAATTATATTTTTACAAAAGTTACTGTTTACCCTAGCAGATCACCTGAATTCACTATTTGGAATTTATATTCATGTACAAGAAATGAGCTCCTGATAAATGAAACTAAGAGATGAGGATAAATCTATAAAATGAAGGCCATTGTGAAAGTGAGGCCCAATTAGTACAGACTTGCTATCATATTTTCAAGGCAAAGTTTCTCCACACCAAAGAAAGTCGTGTGCACCATGTTATTTTTTTGCAGACTGATATACCTTAAACAAGCTGACTTTGAAATGTGATTCAATACAAATCCTCCAATAAACTTGACTGGAAATCTATTACGTTGTTGCACAAACATAATGCAAAGTAAGGAAAAGACTGACTTTTAAATTAAGCTGAAAATCAAATCTTCTATTAAACCACAAAGAGTTATTAAGCCTATGAAATTCTTTATTAAAAAGGATAGATTTATAAATGAGATATGAAGACCCCATTACATATGCCGAGAGCTAACTCTGCCATTTTGAATCAGCAGTATTTTAAGTGCTGTTTCAAGTCACTGAATGTCATGACGGTATAGTGGTCAAATATATTCATAAGAATCATCCCACTAAAAACTTCCATCATAATTATTTGTAATAAATGAGAAAATAGCAATAACAGAATGCTTTATTTAGTCCTGCATGTCTCACGTCTAGACTTCAAAAAATCTTGCAACTTCTTGTTTATTTCCTAGAGTTCTGTACAGTATTCCATTCTGAAAGAATGGGTTGCCATGGCCACTTTAGCTAGATTTGCTGATAGGGATTCAAATCAGTCATAAAAGAGAGCTCTGAACAAATGGATGGACAAACACACCTCCCTTCAGAACTTTTTTCAACCATGAGGGAATTAATTCAAATTAAAACTTCTTTTTGGAAGATAAAAAGAATGGACAAAGTTCACACACGGACAATACAAAAGTTCAATTACTTCTGGAATTAATTTAAATTAAAATTCCTTTAGAAAGGTAAAAAAATATTGATAAAAATCAAATCATACAGTTAACAATGACAATTTTTCATTCTACACTGATAAAACAGAGCACCTGCCAAATATCTAATGAGCCTAAATTGATGTTTTATGAGGAAACATTTGTGGCTTTTTATCCCGTTGGATATCCGTCTTCTATCTACTGTAGAATAATGGCCTCAGCAGATGCTACTTCTCTCAATTTTGTTTTATGTTTATCATATGCAAATTCTGCAGAAAAAGCATCATTATTCTATTGATAAATAAAATTACCAGACCCTGTGCTTTTTATTTTTTCTGTGTTAAAACGTATTTAGACTAATTAAAAAATGGGATTTTTTGAACATACATTTGGTTGTATTAAAATATTTTAGTGAGGTCTGTGTTAGATGAATTCAGAAAGGGCCAATAACTGACATTGTCCTTTTTGAAATGTAGCTGATAGGACAAACCCGAGTTTAAAAACTTTCTGAATTGGGGTTCCGTATTAAACCCACCGAAACTGGGCTTCACATTACTTGGACTGAAACTGGGTTTCTGATTGGCCAGTCACATATGAGAATTTTTTTTCTTTCTGAATTCTGTTATTTCCTAGCTGTCCAAAATCTGATCAACACTTTAATGATTTTCAAATTTATTTACTGTCAATAAAATTTACCATTTCAAAGAAAACCCAATTTACCCTTTCCCATGAAAGCTTGGCAAGCTTCCTCAAGATACTGAGCTGTCAGCTTTATAAGCACAGAACCAGTCTCCAACTTTACTTCTGTCAACTTCAAATACTGAACCAGTCTAATTAAACTTTGACAGACTGCTTCTTTAATCCAACAAATCAACTTTTGCTACTTCCTAACGGCATCTAAATGTATAAAGATTGAGAATAATTTCTGGTATAATTTCTCCTGTAGCTCCTGGCATGTCAGGTCTAATGCACCTGTATCATAGACTGTAATGCTAGTGTAATTAGTAATCTGCTTCTAACTTTCATTCTGAGAGATGGCTTCCAGGTGTAAAAGTTTGCCAAATCTCAAACATGACATCTTCATTTTCTACTTTCATATTTTTCAGAGATGTAAAATGTCTGAAAAAGCAGAAGCTTCGATCTTTGTGTGTGTGTGTGCTTGTTTGTGTGTGGAGGGGAAGTGTGGTGTTTTCAATTGTTCAGTAAAGACCTTATCATCATCTTATTATCTAACACAACAGAAAATGACCCCGTCCTCACTTTCAAAATACAAAATGTAGTAACATGTCTGCCTATTACTTATTTCACTGTCTCACTCAAAAAAGACTAGTACTATTACATTGGTCATAACTTACGCTGAACATCTAGTTTCGTCGTCCAATTCACAGACCCGTATTCGTTGTGGACTATACAAGTATAATTTCCCTTGTCATCAAGAGTTAGCTTCTCAACCGTCAACTTGAAATTCTCAAAGGTGTACTGAAATACAAAATAAGGCTTTTCTAGTCATTTTTACTTCATCACAGAGAGTAGCAGAAGCATTTGTTAATGTATGATTCAAATAATGACTGACAACACAAATATTATACATGTATGCTTATTAAAGATGAACTTTTCAAAGCAGTATAAAAGACTGTGAAATTGAAGCTTTCAGTATGATAAATGCAAGCTCCAGAATTTCAAATTTCAAAAAAAAAAAAAAATACTTCTACAGTTATCTGTGGGATGTCACTATCACTTGAGTGCTTGCTCAAGCTCCCTTTTAACACTGATGACTTCCTGTGGAGACAAAAGCATGTATTTCTCATTCCCTAACCAAGCTCAGGGAAAATATTATTTTTTTGAAGGTAGCCAGATGCAGAAGAAGTCTGTGATGGCAATTGTTCACTGGATGTATGATGGCTCATTAAGTAAATCTTCTAAGTTTTTTCACTTTCATGCCAACTAAACAGCCTTGTGTGAAGCTAATGAACATGTGGTAGCTACACATCAAATTTAACATATATATATATCATACAATATTTTTATAAGCAGCAACTGTTTTCATAAAATTTCGTAGTCAGGACTTCAGACAAACTTTCAAAAAGCGTGAAATTTTCTAATTCTTGCTCTCAAGTTGTGCATTTATGAAAAAATGAAATCTGGATGTTTATAAATGACTTTTACATTTTCAGAATCTAGTTCTTTTTTTGGTGGTAGGGTTGTTTCCATGGAAATAGAAAACACCGTTAGAACTCAACTGCTAGCTATTATATAAAATAATATCACTTTCTCAGACAATGTATGCAATTGTACTATTCTGTCACAACACAGAAATTCTTTCACTGATCCAGCTGTATTTCTAAAATGGACTTGTCCATCTTTCAATTTGGACAGTTCCATTAATTGTTCAAGGAGTGCTCAATGAAAATTTACTTACTGAATAGCAAACAGTGCCAATCATCATCAGACTGCAGGGTTGTGCAGGATGATCATGACCTGCACTGATCACAATAAAGTACCAGGCAACCAGCAAGCAGGGTTATACGGGTAGTTAGGTAACCAGATCGGCAAGTATAGACTAATTATGTAACCTGATTATCTCCTACCTACATCAGTTTTCTACTCTCTACAGTAAATACCATTTGATACCCTGCTTCAGATTTATTCAATTTTCCTGCAGTTTGATTTGACACACATCAGAAGTTAGCTTCTTTTTCGAATTTCAAAATCATTTTGCCAAATTTTTTTTTTTCCAGCAAACTTAAGAGTTGACCTTTCGAGCATCATCAAAATCATACAGACTTGTTGTATGAAAACAATACGTATTTTTGGAAACGTGAGATCCTCTCATGTACAATTTTACGGATTAGCTTAACCAGGAAGGGATAATCATTCCCAAAAAGCATTATCTTCAATCCAAAAGGCATTAGCAGAATGGATTTGAAAAAATTAGAAACATATGGTATAAACGTTTGGCGCTCAGGCTTGCTGGCAACTACTGGCGCTTTTTATAAGTACACTCGTCTGTCTGTTACTCCGGTCAAAATGATGAAACCTTACACCAAGAAACATTTGATTGAAAAATAACCCGAATTAATGTGCATCATATCGTTTGTATAAACATTTGATTTCATTATTTTTAAAAATTCATTATTTACTAATGCGAGTGACTTTGGTAGCACATTTTATATGGAAAATTACACAGGTTATGTTACAAATGAAGGTAAAGTGCCAAGAAAATCTCTTCTGGTTTATAAGAAACACAATTCTTCCTTGGTTGCGGAAAGTAAGCTGCAAAATATGATCTCAATTTCATTTTCTCTTCTTTAATTGTAAATCAAAATATGTAATTTCACAAAGTAAAAACTGATGATTTCTTCTGCATTCCTACATACCTTTCCTTTTCTTTCTTTCACTTGCTGTCCGTCTTTCCACCATTGTATTTTGGCTTCTGGGTATGCTTTTACATCGCAGTCAAAGTCTACTGTTGTGGTTGCAGCTCGCGCCAGGTATGCAACTTGGTTCAATCTTTTCTTAAACTCTGGAGGCCCTATTTAAACAGAAGTATTTCTTAGTATAGGAACTTCCTCATGATAGAAGAGACACCCTTCAAACAGTTACACTGCTTTACCTAAGAATACACTGTTTAAATACTAGATGCAGTTACATTTTTGTATTTCTTACACTGTTATAACAACCTAAACAGACAGTTGTAACAACTTTTCACCAGAGAGCTTCATGCTTTTTAAATTGTAATAAAACTGAAAAGAGCTTTGAATTTTAACTTAAAACAGTCCAGTTACATTATTTATATTACTTTTTAAAAAAAGATACCTTGAAATTAGATTGACCTGTACATTTTCATTCACACAGCATGCCACAGCAGAGCACAGTAGTATCAATTATATAATATGAGCATTATGGAGCCAGTGTTACCAGTCACAATAATCATCTGACAATCTGATAGAACACATGTGCTACACCATCTGACAGATCTCATTCAAGTAAAGTTCATTTTAAATTGTTTGACCTGTATTGAAATTTTGTAGTTCCACCCTATGGAATAAAATAAAAAATAAACTGGGATTTAATGCAATATGCTCTAGTCTTAAAACAAGGTACCTGCAGAGTTACGGGTCTTGTGCACTACATAAGGCTTTATGTTTTCAGTCAGGGGAAATGGGGTAAGGTGCTGTGTGTGGAGATAGGGTCAAAGGCAGTGGCCAAAGGGCGATCAAACAAAAAAATCAGGAGGATTGAAAATCATCACACACACATAGCCAGTGTACATGTCCCATGCTCTGCCTCTTTCCTGATGGAAATGTAACTAGCAAACTAACCTTTCAGATCTGCAAACTCATCAACTTCTGGGTAGTCCTGATACTGATCAGGGACTTTCACCTCATCTGTGAAAATGTAACATAACATATTGTTAAAATTATGTGACTTCATTATCTTTCTAAAAATAAGTATGTGCAACAGTAATACCATGCTGATATCAGAGTCCAAAGGAAAATTCCGTTGTTTTACCCAGCCAAGCTTTAGGACCAGTGCAGATTGTGATCTTCTCGCACATCCTTTATCTAGGCAGTAATTTTTCAGGAGAATTAATGTTATTGTCCAAATTGAAAGATTGACAAGATTTAGATATTTATAGTGCAGCAGTTCAATCTATAAATCTTAGAAATAAGGTCTAGATTTTAGATTTCATTTGAATCATAAAATCTGAGTCACAACATCAAATGAATGTTTTCAATTAACATGCATACAAAACTAGCTATCACATAATTAACAATAATATCAGTTTCTCCTTCATGTTTAAAATTTATGGGGAGAAAAAAATCATCAGTTCAAAAGACTATCTTGGTAGAATAAAAAATATACCTTCATCTTTTACCACTTGCAAGGTGAAGTTGCCCCAGAGTTCACCGTAAATATTGGAGGCTTTACAGGCATAGTCCCCACTGTCGTTCTTGTTCAAGTTGAAAATTTGCATAGAATATTTCCCAACCTTAATTCTGAAAGGAAAAGTTTTAAAACGATGTCATGACTATTCAGACTTATAGAAATGTACATACAAGGATTTACTTTCTTGGTACATGCACTCATTGTTACAGGTCTGTGATGAAATGAGATAAAGAAATTGATAAGAAATAAAAAGTTAATGTAGAGAGGCAAAATAATCGCAAAAAACAGGTAAAATAAATCAATTAAAGGAGATAAGAAATTAATAAAATTAGGCAGGAAATTCATAAATCTATATAAGTACTGGGCAAACAGTAACTTACTTTTGATTTTGAACTATCATTTCATTTCCATGGTACCAATGTAAGAATGGTTTTGGAGAGCCTCTAACTTTACACAGAAACTTATGTGATCCATCTACTACGGCCACAAGATCATGAATAAGGTTCTCCTTGAACCGAGGTGCCGAACCGGTTTCTGAAATCAGAGAGATAAATAATTATATACATGCATTTCTGACACTCAAATTGGGGCTACTCTGACTCCGGGGCTACCCGAGTCATAGTTTTGCGAGCATGATAAACTGCTCATATACCAGGCTGTCAAAACGGATCAGTACACACCTCAACTGTAAATGAACTAAAATATTCAATTTAAAAAGACACACTATCCTAGTCAGATAAAAATCTCAACTGTCTAATCCAGCCTCACCCTGGCAATTCTTTACACCCAGATAACACTTGCTATTGTTAGCTAATGTGGAGGAGTGCCTCTTTCAGTATATGCAAAACTCCAACAATTTCAATTTCTAAAGTGGGGTAAAAATTGGTGAAAATATCTTTTTGATGTGGTTGCAATATAATAATACTTTTATAACATCAGTTTTGGAATTAAGGCTGCATGTACTATGAAAAACAACGCTGAAAATACTCGTAATTTGAATAATATTTTATCTTAACATTATAGCCAGCTCACTTTTCTTCATTCTGATAAAGCTCTCGTAAAAGTGTAAATCAAATCATTTCAAATTCCAATGCAAATGTGGCAAACCCAAATTAGTGCATTATTTTATATTCATTATACTGTTTCTCAAAACTAACACCTAATGTTCCACTAATAAATGTGTCATGTTGTACAGACACAAATGTCAGAGTGGGTGTGAAACATCAACATTTTATTTTATCAGCATTTTCAAAATTTGCTATTTCTCTGAATTTGAAAATGTTAACTTCACTAAGTTATGCATTTCCTTCTTTCTATTCTACACATTTCCAAGCAAGTCATGCTTTTGATTTCCATGAGACACTTATAATATTTCATATACATGTTTATGCTCTTTAGGCACGCATGAAAATAAAAAGCTACTTTCTAGTTTAAAACAATTTTCAGAATAATGTTTTCTATTGAAAAGGTTTGAAAGATTTTGGCATGGTAATGTGCAGAAAGAGAGCCTGGATCATGCTATAGGTTATCAACCTTCATTTTTTCACAATCCAGTTTTAACTTTTTCAAAATTATGTGTAGAAGTAGCATTTTATAGTATTTTTGTAACATGCAATCTTCCTAAAGTTTTTATCATTGAGGTGTGGGTTATCAGAGAACAGTCCGGAAATCTGACCCAATTTAATTGTTGTTATTTCACATTATACTTAATCATGCAACCCCAGACACTGATTGGTCTATTGTTTGAACACTTCTAATTTGATACAGATCCCCAAACAACTGGGCAGGAAATAGGGTCAGGTTACGATAGGATTGGTCAGAACAATGTGTTTATTTCAAACTTGCTAGAGTATAGTATATACTTTACTTTTTGGGTCAAGTTCTTGTTTCCAAATGAAAGGAAAATTGTATGTAGTTGAACCTGCGTTAATGGACCCATCAATTTAGCAGCCACTAGCCTAGGTAGCAAAACCCTGTGTAAGTGGTCTCTCAATTTAGCAGCCAACTGATGTATGGCAATTAGCCATTCTTATATTTATTTAAATATACCCATTTTAAGCAGCAATCTGTTTAACCAATGCCTCCTGCTATGACTTTTATAACATGCATTTTCCTGTGCAACTTCACAATGAAAACATTGGATGGAAGATGAAAATACCCATATTTGGATTTCACTTGTACAGCAATCTTTCATCAATTTTTGTACAAAATTAGAAAAAAAAAAGTATCTGACTTGGGTATCGCAAACTTTGTCTCAAAATTTCATAAAAGGTCAAAATGCAAATGGATTGTCAGAATTTCTTCAAAATACCTAAATCATAATACAAAGGCATTAATTGACAAAAAATTATCAGATAATTGAGATAATCAATTAAAATTTTGACTCCAGCAAAAAAAGAATACTCACTTATAAAAAGTGTATTTTATAGAGCTAATTTTCCATTAAAAATAGAGAAGGCTGGGGGAGTTACACCATTCACAAGATATTTGTAGCAAACAATACACCTTATAAGCAAGAATTTAAGGAATGCCTTTGACTTTTGCATCTCCTTAAATACCTGATATTTTTATAAAGTGCATGGCTGAAGATTATCCACTTGTAACAATATTATATACCAAAATAAAGTGAAAATTTATGTGAAAATAAGCAATTTAGTCGAGTTTTGAAAGCTTTTAACATGACCAATCAAGTAATTATCGTTGCTATTAAATAAGATATTAAACATGAATTTACTACCTTTGTGAAAATGTTATTTTCTGTGTACACTTACAAACAAACCAGGCTCCCTTGAAAGCATAGTAATATAGATGAAGATTTTGTACACATTTTTTATACCAAAGATTGTACTATTTTTATGTGCAACAACCACAGTACGGTGTTGATGGCATACTGTCTTTGCAACCAGTGATGATCATGATCAGCCTGAATGTCCCATAAAGGTTTAGGGTCAAAGTTTGTAACATTTCAAGTAAAGTCTTTGAAAGGTCAAAAATGATTTAATGTAGATTAAATGGAAAACATTAAATGGAAAAAGACTACTTCATTCTATAAAAAAATCCCCAGTACTTCAGCCACTTTTTAAAGCACTCATTCACATTTAAAATAACAAGTGAACAATGGCAAAAAAAAGACACATATTTTAAAATGGGAACATCTTTATATCCTATCTTATTACGTTTCAATTAATAATGGGTTTTTAAATGTCAGGGCAATATATCTCAGCAAAATGGATACGTCATGTTCAAAAACTGAACAACAGAAATATTCTAACAAAATATTTTACTTGTTTCACCTTTCTACAAGCATGTGTAAGCTTTCTTAGTGCTTATTTCTGACAAAGGTCTTGCTGTGTGACTTCTCTGGGCACTAGTTGGCAACTTCCTTGTTACCAGGTTTTGGCTTTTAATACTACACAAGATCACGAGAAGTTTTCTTTAGTCCCCAAAACCTTTACATACCAAAAACAGACCAGAACATAATACCAACACTATACCTAAAATGTTATACCAAAAATATACCTAAAACACTAAAACATGTTTACTGAATGGGCAAAATATGATATTAAAACAAGACAAGATATACATGTATAAAATACACAAGAACTGCCTATCGCCAAGTCATTACAATGACTCATTTCTTACATTTTATTTTCATAGTTAAAACTCTCCTTGTGAATTTAAGTTTTCATGAAAAAAGTTAAATCCTTAAATAAAGGAGTGCTCTAAATTTTATGGGGCCAGAGTGTGATGCAAAAAGAGCTTATCTCTGTAACTACACTTCACGTAGTTACAGTGGTACATGAAACCATTGGCAAATGTTTGAATCACTACGATTTATCTTTACACAATCCACGAAACTACACAAAAAGAAAACTGTTTGCTACCCCGGATCCCTGAGGAAAACATCCTGTACTTCTATTGTAGGGTTTAGATAAAATCTTACGAACCATGTTAAACTTGCCATTCTGTCATAGTTAATTTTCTACAGTAACACACTAGGTGTGAAACATACCAAGAGTCTTTTCAGAGCTACTTTGTGCAAGACATAATATGTGGCTGAATATATAATCCCAGTAAATCCCAGAATAATAACCGCGAGAGCAACAGTTTCATTTGAAAAGGTGTTTTTGCCCTCAAAATTTAACTACAGGTGTTAAAAGATCTTTTTCACCAAAAAAATCCTGTTTTATAAATCAAATACTCTTAACAGGTGCTGCAGTGCTTATTGTGTTTTTTAATTGGGAATTAAATTTCTTTCAGTTATCATCTTTTAACTGATAAACAAATCAGAGTATTCTAAAACGTTTCATGAATTTATAATAGAAATCTTTATTGCACTTCCATCACCAATCTGACATTAAAACAAGAAATCTGATGTGCAATCTACCTGAAATGACATTTTCACACTGACCTTTAAAAACTGAAATTTATATTTCCTAACAATTGGGAAATTTTAAAGTTCTAATTACGTATTTCTCTCATTTGAAAGTATAAACAAAGAAGATGAATCTTTTCTTTTTTTTTCTAAACTATTTCACCAGTACATTTTTCCTACTTCTGGTTTTTTTCATGGCAAATACAGTATGATCTTCAAAACTGATATGCAAGCAATGTGAAAGGAATGCTCCTAGTAAAATTCACAATACCTACTTTGTAACAAAAACACTGTATGGAGAAAGTTACTAACATTATTAGTGTCTTGCAGATACGAGAAACAGCAAAACGGTGTTACTACATTTTCTGCTTCTCTTTGATAGCAGAACGATTCTCGTTTCTGGAAAATATTACTGCGTTACTAGCACTTTAGCGGTAGAAACATGGGAACTCCGTGATTGATGGACTACTGTTAGCAAGACAGAGTATGATTACAGTGAAATATGTCAGTGTTTGTTTTCCGCACAAAATTTCTATCAACACACTGATATGTGGGAAATGCAACCACTGTACAAAAAAAAAAAAAAAATAAACACCCAAAATCTTGAAAATATGGTAATGAAAGTAGGCAGTAATTTATTCTAATGCAGTTGATATCAGGGTTTTAGCCTAATTGCATTTTAATCTGAATTTTCAATCTAATTGAAATTCACTGAAAAATTTATTAGCTTATCCGTCTACACAGCACATTATCAGCAATCATATTAATAATAAATACAAAAAAAAAACTTTATTAAAACAGTTTTTGCTACTGTCATAATGTAAATTTCATTGAATTAACAGATATAATGTTAAAAAGAAAATGTATATAGATTCAAGACAATAAATATTTCTTTGACCTTGTATTTTTCTTCACTTACTTCTAATGAACAAGTAAAAGTGTTTTATTTTTTCATAATTAAAGTAGTAAGTTTTTCCCTAACAAGTTATATTTTGTAATTCCTATTTTAACTTTAAATTTTTAAAAAATTAAATCAGTCTGTGTTCCATTGAATTACCATGCAAAAATGAAAATGGGCCACAACTCTGGACCTTTAAATGGAGGTAATAGCAGATACCAGTCATATATGATATGATTCATTGTATCTAAGGGCCAGGATTAATAAGCAAATCAGTGCATGTGCTGAAAGTTAATTTCTTTGTTGTTATTTCCTTTGCTTATTCAATTTCTGCAACATGTTACAAAACAGGCTTAAAACAGTTAACAATGCAACTGGTCTCACTTTTCCTAGATTACCTCAATTTTTCCTAGATTACCTCGTCTGGAAACCGTTTTTTACATTAATCTACGTTATTATGATACAAATCATTTTCGTAAAGTGTTTTATCTCAACTAGAAATCCTGGCATGCTGCAGTTGATATCAATTGCTATCATAGGAGAGGTTCCAGGATCCACATTATTATACAAGTAGGAAAATATTATATAATACCAATAGCAGGCAGAAGATTAATTGATAAATGGTTAGTAATTGGTGTGAATAATTGCTGCTGGCACACACAGTAAGCTAGGTTCCTATCTTCACCCTATATCTTACATTATGTTATGATAGACTTTTATAGTCTTGTCTCTATAAGATCTGTAGATCTCCATTACATCAGGTCATTGATAGGGGTCACACCATCCCCTTTGATGTAAATGGAAACCCGGGGAGCTCAAGTGGTTGGGGCACAATGGTGACCATCTTAAATGTAAATAACCCAGGTCTCAGTGCTGACTAAAGTAAAGCTCTTCTGATGTAATCATTTAATTCCAATTTTTTGTGATAAGTAGCATGTAGAGGGCCAAGGGCCACACTACAGCCAACTGATTTATGTAAATTAATGATAAATTAAATATATTTAAAGTGATAATTCAGAAAAGAGACAAAATTAATGCAGGTGGTTGACTCCAATCCATATCCAAAGCAGCCATATTGTACCCTCCACCCAGTTCATTCCCTCAAGGGTACAGCTTGCAGTAGGGATCATGCCTTTTTCCCGTCAGCTTCGCTTCTTAAACGACTGTAACAAAGATGAAACAAAGCCAGAAAAGACACTTCCCCAACTGTAAGCTGACCTTTGGATATTCTTATTGTTAATATCATTTATACATTCACAGTACGAAACATTTATTAAACTCTTAGTCTTTCTAAAAAGACTTTGTGAAAGTTTGTGTATGTAAGTCTACACTGCAGGGTCTACTCTAGACTACATTCCCGACTTAGAATGTTGTGGAATACATGCCCAAATAATCAGCAATATCATTTTCCTGCAAATTTATCATTTTCCCCCATAAAAACTTATAAGCCATTAGTAATTAATGCAAAATTTGGAGTACAAGATGGTTGGTTACCTGCAAGTTGTTGACTGGGCCTATCAGTAGTGCTGGTGGGGGTTCTACATGGGATGATAGGTGTTATCAGCAGTAGACTAATGGCCTAGAACAACACTACTAATTGGGAACAGATAATAGCTGACCACAGGCAGGTGAATGATAAATGATGAATGTGCAAGTCAAGTGAACACTGCATTCCCTCTCACATAACATTCATTTTCAGAGACATTCCAGAAATTGGTTCTTCCTTGGAATTCTGTATTAGTTTTCTAAAGCATTTATAAAATTTATCCATTATCTCAATATTCTATTTACTGTATCTTGAATTTAATTCACATAAACTATGCTACTTTTGCTGCTCAAGTTCAAATTTAATTTCATTAAACTTAAGTAAAGCATGTTTAATAACTTTTATATATATTCAAATAAATGAAACACTGAGATTGTAATTCTCAGGACGTCGTTTATCACATTGAGCGACAACAGTAAGTTTTTTTTTCCCTTTTATTTTTTTAGATTTTCTGCAGTAACAAATTATCTGCAAGACAGAACTGATTAAAATGCCGACAATACCATTACTGGAAACATGTCTCAATCAACTTAACGTAAAAGAATGCACCCTTCTGGTATCATATTCACTCAGCATTATTTGCATGCATGCAAGAAAAATAACTTACGTAACTATAAACGACATAATGAAAAGCCAGGTATGATTACGTATGGTGCACATTTTTTGCATCATTAAAATACATTTGTCACACAGCGACAAGATCAACTAGAGGTACGACAATGTAAATGCCAAAACGCTAACCGCATCAAGGACCGAACATACTGCAATGTTTCACTCTGAGATGGATGTACCAGTTTTTGTTTGCAACATCATGAAATTTTAACCTCTGCATATCATGACATAGAGACACAATTATCCAAACTAGGCATGTAATGTATTCCTCAAAGCCTGGACGAAAGTTATGTTAAAATTGTTCAAGCAAATGATTCTCTAGCTGTAACGTTAGTCATAAGAATTTTGCCTATTTTATTTCCTGAATGAAAAGGAGGAGAAAATGACAATGAAATATTGTAACATTTGGAAAAAAATAAAGAATAGAAACTGTAGCCTATTATTAATATAAGATGTGGGAGTCCTCCATGTATATTTTCTCGTCAACCCAGAAGAAATCACAGTTGTGAACCTGTCTTACTTTAAATATTAATATGTTTTAATCGTCCAATGATGTCAATGTAAAAATGGCTTGATTTGTGTCACAGATGATTTGTGACATCCACATATCTTTGTCCAGTGTTTTATGCTATGGCATGCATAAGGAATAAACAAAATGTCATCCTTTATAAAGAGACATACAGATTCAAAGCAGTGGAAATGGACCTACTTACTTTGACATTCTTTTTTCCATTTGACATTTCAGTGAAAATGGCTTATAACTAAAAGAAGCTATCGGCTGTATATGTTTTCAAAGATGAGACCGTGTAATCTAAAGTAATTGTCCATAATAACCCACATCCTGTTAAACTGTTGGTAGGAGTGTCTCCTGTTCTCCAGTTGCAATTTTCACAGTGCATTTTTTACATTCTCTTCTCAAATTAAACTATTTTCTTCCATACATTTTTTAAATATGCACTTTACAAAATTTGTGAATCCATTTTTTTATTTCAATTTAAATTTATAAAAGGAATCTCAAGTCAATTAACTTCCATTAATACCTTATTCTGAAACATAATCTTTAAGAGACATTTTATTCTTTCCCAGCATGTGCAAATCAACTTCTTCACACTTCCTGAAGTAAAACAGAAGTGCAGCAAGAAGACTCCCCCACCCAGCCCCACGCACCCTACCCCCACCGACTTATGTGCTCCAGTGATGTCTTGGCTGGGCTAAAAAGAATACAGACATAGATAACCAAAATTAGACTGACAGTTTTTAGGTCATGCAGTGTGAAATATTTTCTTGCAAAAAGATATGCATTTGTAACTCCTAAAATAGACATGCTGACCTGTCAAGGTAGATTGTACTATGACAGAATGACCAATTACATGGCCTCGTTTACACTAATGTCATCTTTGTTTACTGTTTTTTACAAGGTTTTACTAAGTATTTACAAATGCAGCACAGGTCATATGTTTATATCTACTGTCATTTTATTTTGTACTTCGAGCAATGCATGCATTTCATTATATTATTTAAGTATTTAACATACACTTTGTGTTCCATAACAAAAATGAATGCACAATGATATCAATTTTGGCAACAAGTTTCAATAAGTATCCAAATGAACCATTTTGACTTAAATTTGTATAAATGAAATATAAGAAAAGTACATGTATGTTTTAAATATGTATTTATTTATATACCTCATAAAAATGGTTCAGAATTATAAGGAATGCATAGCAATATATGGTGCGTGAGGGTTACCATGATAT
This sequence comes from Saxidomus purpurata, assembly GCA_022818135.1. NCBI lineage: Eukaryota > Metazoa > Mollusca > Bivalvia > Venerida > Veneridae > Saxidomus > Saxidomus purpurata. The sequence goes on from JAFMSR010000014.1 coordinate 16,705,664, forward strand.
TAAACCTTGTAAACACTATGTACCACATGTTACATATATCACACATTCTTCCGTATTATTCCAGTTAATCCTGTTTTCTATGCCACTGGGCTTTACGGTGATGTAGTAAATAGTAAGAATTATAATACTCATTACGTTGTACCAGCTGGTCACAGATTGTTAGTGACAGTCAAAAGTACCTAACAAAGAATATTGTTTACGATAATTCCTTATGAACATTTAACATTGTTTTGTCCTGGAACGCACTTCGTAACCTATCAGTATTTCCCATGGATTTGGAACATGTTTTCCTAGTAAATGGTTGCCTGTGTGATATATATGTACGTATCTCATCTACTTTGTCTGTCTGTCTGTCTGTCTTTCGCGCCTTTTTTATCATCCCTAACACTTTTAACATGCCTGCCAGTAGGTCACCCTTACACAAGCTCTTTTGAACACTTGTTTTCATGTGCAACAAGACTGTGACCATTTACCAGAAAGGGTCCATTGTAAACAGATTGCAGAAGGGTAATAGGGGCCATTGAGGCTGGTTCCAGCAACAGATGTTTTTTTGTTACCAGCAACTTTAGTTTTTATGTACAGTTTCTTTGAATTGAAGAAAAAATGTAACATAATCAACATGTGAGAAAAGACATTTGGATTCTTTCACAGTTCTTTCACTAAGTGAACTGAAAGAGTATATCACTAAATGAAGCACTTAAAGTGAAGTTGTTTACAAGTAGAAGGTACTATTTTTTTGGTACGATGACTAAATTCTGAGCCATTTCATAAATTATCTGATTTCACATGTAGTCAAAAAGCAACAAATTGCTACAAATAAACTGTGTTTTGTTAATGCTTTCAGCAATAATGTTCCCTCTGTAATTTTAACATAATAATTTTGACATCAAAAATCAGTTGCGCGTGGAATGCATCATAAATTTTGCACAGTAAAATCGTTGTTCCCTTATCATTTGAAAATAATATTTCAATAAACCCATCCTAGCGCAAATTTATTAAAAAAACGTCCACGATCACTGATCCAATTTCTGTAATTTACATACAACATGCGCAAAAATTGAAGATGTGGTTTTTCGATGGTTAAGCTCTTTGCCTATTTTGAATGAATATTACAGGAAACAACGTCTTAGATCAAATTAAAAGATTATCAACAGAACAGGACTTTTGTCAAATTTTAACCACCTTCATTTAGCAATCAACTACATTTTTTCATGTAACAATCAGGTGTAAAAAAGCAATAATACTAAACTTTAATTAAATAAATATACATGTGTAAAATTTTATTGAGTTAAATGAAATGTATTGTATTGATGCTAGCGGATTATGTATTGTTAACTGCATATACATGTATATAGTAAAACGAACAATGAAACAACAGTGAACTGGTTGGTTTTAGTTTTGGAATAAACTTTTACAGCACCAATTTTAAGATGTATACACCAGTTCTGACAGGTAAATGTGCTGACAAGTTTGACTATTAAACTGGTCAAATAAGTCCACATAATATTCTCATAACTGGTCCTGTTGTCTTTGCCACTACAGTCTATGACATGTACTGGATGATACACTTGTTTGGTCCCCTGTCTAAATACACATGTTTGGAATAGATGTGGTGAGCAAGTTTGTTTGGTTCAGTACCGAGATAACACATTAAGAGAATGTAAACTTCGAAGATTTTTAGATACACTAATTGATTGCCAAATTCCTACCAATTATAAGGTGATAGTGAGTCTGCTTTTTCCATGGGAGAAACATTGTGTACACCATACAGCTTTCAATTTCATGTCTTCAGTTTCGCAACTCACCTGAATGGGCGGAGGCTCAGTTGCATGAAGTTTGCAGACTATTTACTGCTGTATTACAGTATGACAGAAGTACACCATGTACAAACAGGTACACGACTCACCTTTCAGTACTAAGAACACCTATAGAAAATGTGTGATAGACTTGTGCAACATTTTCTTTACAACTTTTGGTGACCAGAATGACAGCTGAGTGGCTTTGACAGTATGCATACTTTAGTCTAACTGTCCATTCTACTTCACCCTGATTAAATGAACCAATTGGTCAAGTAGAGGTATTGCTCTATTGAGGTGTGTTATCCAGTATCTATTTACATTTGCACAGTTTCATCCCCTCTCCCCCTCCCTAGCCCAAAGTCCTTCCATTTTTACAGATTCTACTTTGCTGGATTAATGGGGACAATATTCATATTTTAGGGCTTAGTTAACCTCAATTTATATAATTTACAGTTCTAATTATGTAATAACTGACTGCTTGTTCAACATTCCTTACATGTAGTCAAACTTATAATCTAAATTTTTACAGAGCCATAACTATAACTACATGACTAATATAAAATAATGATCAATCATTTTAACATGCAAATTTTCAGCTAAAATTAATTTGCACCATTAAATGCAGCATAAACCTTTTAAAACTACAATCATGAGGCCATTACTTAAACAATAACTCCGATTAGTGTTTCAATGTTAATTTAAAGAGACTCAAATAAGTTACAAATAACGTTAGGAATTCCTCCCTAACCATCGAGCAATTCTTTCATGACGCTTCTAACTCAAAGCAAATGAATATGATGGAGCCACTTGGTGGAAATTTTCTCAGTTTTCATTAACAAATGGTCAAGGACAATTGAACAGACAATAAAGACTGTATATAAATGCTTAGTAACTGGGATTCAAACTTACCGTCGGCGCTGACGTTGGCAGCCAAGACTGCAAGGATGAGTAGCGCACAGGTTAGTCTTGTGTCTGCTTCCATCATCTTTTTAATCCTACGATAAATCTTTGTCAGATAAAACCAGTATCAACTATCTCTCTGTAACACCATTTCTGTTGATCCCTTTTTTTTTAAAATAAATCTTGCGAATATTACAAGCAACAGTTCCCTTTTTTCACACAAACTTGTGTATATTTCCAGCTATAGTTTCCTCTTTTCACACTAACTTTAATAAAATCTTGAATTATTTCCTGCTAGTTTCCTTTTTCACTACAAACTTTTTTGTTAATTCTTGCAAATATTACAAGCTGGAGTTTCTCCTTTATTTCCTGTTTTCACATCAACTTTTTCCAAAGTTTTATATTCTATACCTTTGCTTCTTGTCTGTTTTTTTTTTTCTTTCTGCAAAAAAAGAAAATAATCGTAAGTATATCAATTGTTATAATATACATGTACATTATAATGTATAGTCAGTACAACGTTTTTGTCATAATAATTTTCTTCATGTTTAACAGTCTACTGAAAATAACTGTTACAATATTTTTTTTTAATGAAAACCAGTTTAACCTATTCTTTTTAACTACATCATCTGGCCACTGGTGTAGGTTTGAATGTTTTTCTGGACTTGAGAATATTAGCTGACTAAGCCCCTTCAAGCTGAAACTGACCCCTTATGGCCCTTGCCACATGTGGAGAGATGTTACCTTCACCCCCAAGGTGTCACTATCAATCTATTTTCACAGGATGTTAGAGGGAAAGAAGGGATTACAGTTTCCTGCCTTCAGGGCCAAAATTTATTATTGCAAGCCCTCTGGTCAGTGTTTCACACATCTATATATTACAGTTATAACATGAAACACCTTTGAACTAATCACAGAAACACCTTTAACATTGGTTATGAGTTATTTGCTTTTCATAATATTTCAAAGCCTTAAATTGTATCTATTTTTGTTTCTCCCAAAAATAAAACTGTATCATCTTAAAACAAACTTTTTCTTTAAATCTGACCAATCAAAAGACTATATATGTATACATTCCATAAGTAACTTACAAAATGGCATTACCAGTATCGATATAGAAAATATCCTAGAGACATGCCCTTAAATTTAATCAACAGTTTAAACACAATATATGTATATAACTCCAATGAATTCACATTATATTGTAACATCATTTAACACTATTTATATCACTCTTCAAAACCTATCATATAAATCCAAATTGAATTTCAATATGCAACAAAATGCAGGATAATCCAATGTTAATTGCATACACTCTTTTAACGCTAGCAAACTTTTCGGTACAAGATGTTCTGTGTACGCTCTATGAATACGGCCTATGATTAACTGATTCATTTCGACAGGTACAACAAGAATGCCCTTTGACAGTCACCAACACGTGACAACATGACAGAAACTTTTTGAACATCTTTAAACTTTACTTTAACAATAAACATTTTACCATTACAAGAAAATTTTTCAAGCAACCAAACGAAATCTCGCCGGCCATCAGCCCATAACCTTTGTATTCAAAATAGTTCTCAAGACGTCAGTGACACATGGTATTTTTTTTTATCCCTTAACAACTATGAAAAACAAAAGAAAAATATCGGCAAAAGGTGTTCGTGTTGAAAAGGTGGCAATAATACATATAAGTTAATTATTCAGATGCAAACTGTGCCCACTTTAATAACATAGCAAGATGTTACTGCGCTCCCATCTAAAATGTTCCAGATTTTTCCTATCTTAAGATTTACTATCTTTTAGTCAAGGAAGTACTTATATTTCATCTTGAAACAAAGCATTTCAGTGAAATAAAAAAATGAAAGTACTTTTTAATACTACATGCCATGACACTTAACTACATCTCTAAAAAGTTCACTCTTATAGTTGAACAGTGCATAGCCTATAATCTGACCACAACTCTATTACTTGTTTGAATATCTCTGCTTGTCCCCCTCCTACAACACCATCCTATCCAATCAGGTTCCTGGAGAACCTTGGGACCCTCCGAGCCCCCACCCCAAGAGCACAACCAAAATTTAAATACTATATCACAACAGTGACTGGAAGTACATAAAACTAACACTTTTAATATAGCATTTAAATAACACAATACATTATTTCTATTCAAACATTAAATTTTGTTCAACTTCAAATCTTACTTGTGCAACAGATTGCATGTTCTTATAAGCTAGTTTAGTGCATTAATTGATACAATGTACAATGATTTGTTATGCACCAAATCAGAATTCTAGGCAATAATTACTTGACTATAAGTTAGTTATTCCTCATACTTTCATCAACTCCAGTTTAGTTTCATGCCCAATAAAGCAAACCCTCTAACATAAATTTTAAATGAAGCTACCCCTTGGTTCCTGCAGGCCGTGGGAAAAGCCAGTGTTTTTGCAGAAAAATGGGCAATAAATCAAGTCAATTTAAGCCAAGAGCTGAAGACAATGAGCCCCCACTTACCTTTGCTTGTATATATATAACCTAGTATATTAAATTGCAACCATAATTTGTATTAAAGGTCATTCCTAAATAGATAATTTGTGACAAGCCAACAAATTTTGACAGCTTCATTGTAAATTATGATCATATTTTTGCTTTTAACAAGCTGTACAAATCAATTTGCCAACTTACATAAATTCAAGGCTGACCACCTTTGAATCAAGACTTTTTTCAATTAAAATCCAATTACAGGGCTCTTTCCAACTTTCATCTCTCCGAGACATTATAGTTAGACAGGTGTAAATGAGCCACAAAATGTGAAAACCACTGTCTGGATTTATGACAGTTACAGAAACTGACCAGTCCACAAAAAAACATTATGAGTTTGATCAGTGCCAGCCAAGTAAATTCAAAACAACAAGGACCTTTGAGACCAGTGCAGATCATGATCACTATATAAATACATTAATTTCAATGAGACATACACGGTCAGTAGCTAGGCTCAAACCTATAACCATCGATCAATGAGAATTGTAATTACGATGTTTTCAATTCTATTTTAAACCACCTGGCCACTTCTTGTTTTAATAAAAAAGTAAATATATACATAAATAATATAGCCCTGTAGATCTGATGGTTCTATAAACTGATTATTTACCAACCACAAATATGTTAAAAGTGCTGGTGGTACTGCAAAAAAATGTTTTCTCCACTATCATGATATAATACACCAGCAATAAAATGGTCCTGTAAAGAGTGGTATCATAATAAATGGAAATTAACCGGTAATTAGAAAAATCTGGAGGTAATCTTGATATCTATTACTGATTTTTTTATACAACAATTATCCCCTGTGCCTGCCTCTCTTAACTCTGGTTAATTCTTGTGAATAAAATTATATTATGATCAATCCATATTGAAATACCGACCCCAATACAGATAAGCTCATCCTGCAGCTGAAGCTCCCAGCACAGACACCGTTAGCTTCTTTTTTCATTCTGTGGATGTAATAGATGTAAATTTTGACTTTAAAAATTTAAACTGCTCCAAAACAGTTTGATTGAGACTAGATAGGAGTTGGACATTATCGAAAGCTATGCTTCAATATTGAACAAATGGGTACAATGAACCTAAATCATATATAGGTCTGTACAAACAGCACAGCTAAATGGTACATGAATATCTCATTTACAAACAGGCTTGTGCGAAGCGCCCCACTGTGGACAGGAGTACCTGTTCTGGTAACAAGAAATTAGCCAGCTTTTTTACGCAACAGCGTGTTTCGCTAACAATATCAACACTTAACGACGGGGCGCTTTACTACGATTTTAAAACAGGCCATATTTTTGGTGCATTTTTTAAGATCTCCAAGTGAAAGATCTTATGATCTTGTTCAACAAGAAACATATGCTTTGTTACATTATTCGACAATTTTTTCCCTCCTATTCTGTTTATTCCAATGATTTTATCGTAATTTCATTGTGTAGGTGGCATTTCTTACTTCTAAAATAAAGAGGTGGGTGGGTGGGGGGGGTGGGGGGGCAATACGAGAACAAGGTATTAAGAAGCAACTTCTAGGCAATGAATCTAAAGCTTCACATTATAAATTTGATATAACGAAAGACACATACTGTGACAAGAAGATTTATGAGTGGTAACAATGACTGCCATATTCACATTTTTCACCTATTTTCAAAAATGTCTTGAACCATGATTTAAGGAGCAAAATTGTAAAACATTTTAATATTCATGTAAATCTTTTTTTGAAGACAATTAACCTGAATTAACTCTGGAATTCTGGAAACCAAAACCTGAATTCTGTCAAGTCTTCTGGAAGAAATGAGAAGAGCTCAAATTTTTGTCACCAATATCTGAAGAAACTGGATCAGTAGATCTGGGCCAGCACATTTAGCTACGGTAGTTAGTGTAGTAAACAATACAATATTTATTTAAATACACACACTTGCATAACTTAATGTTGATATGAAACATAGACCTATGAAATATTTACACTTGCCACTGTAATAATATTGAACTAAATGGAGAGTTCAGAAGTCAAAAGACATATGACATGATAGGATAGACACCATATGGATACATGGAAAAGTTGTTGCATAACACACTGTTAAATTGAGCATTGCATTGTTTTTCGATAAAAGTGTTACAACTGATATGTAATCTTTGAGCAAAATGATTCAATTTCTTGACATTATTATTGGGTTAAAATCATTCCAGCATGTTTCCTATATGTCTGTTCATAAATTGATCTCATACAATCTCAAGTTATATATATAAAGAAAAGGCCATATATCCTTCAGTCCCCTCAGACCTCAGTACCCTGATTAAAGGTGTTTGGAGAAAATTTAAAAACTGAGCAGCAAACGGTAGGGGATCATTATCAAACTGCATGACTGATCGTGATCTACACTAGTTCCGAAGACAGAATCACTTGCTAATATCTGGGTTAATGACTAGGCTGTAAAAAGAATTTATTACATTATATTAATTACCCGTTATTGAAGGCCTGAGTGTAATGTATCATTCAAATATTTTGTAACACAAAGTGATTGTTTCGTGAAAAAGCTCATATTTGCTATTAATAAACCATGAGATTTTGGTTCTATTTAGAAAGTTATCGCTGAAGCACTTGGGATGAATGCCATCCTTGCTGGAAGTAAAGTTACCCTATAAATTTCAATCCTTTTTGGGCATATTCCATATTTGCATGCAAGATTTTATGGCACCTGTACATTGTGTGTACATTGTGTGTACTTTCTTTCCTGCTGGATACTGAGAAATCTAAGATTTCATAGCTTACAAAAAACTACATCCTCAATAAAATTGCACTATAACAAATTATGACATTTTTGAGGAAACTGTAACCATTTAGAGGACTAATCAGACCATTATTATTATATAAACACCCACAATAGATTCTGTACAGCTATTTCTGTATGCATATCAATTATCAAAGTACAAAATGTGGTAATTTAAGACTGAAATTTCTTGTTCCTTCTCCGCAAATACTGGAGAAATCCCAACTTTGTTGAAACGTACAATAAAAATATTAATTTTATTATTTCATATTATAATATGCATTATTATAAAATGTTCCAGTATTTAAAAAAACAACAAAAAAACACCAAAGAAATCAGTTTTCATTTCATAAATTCCTTTCTTTTGCTTCTGCTTTTCCCCCTTGTTCTAATTGCCAGATTTTGGCACACTCCTGAAGAAAGCGATGGTATAACACACCCTGACTCCACAGCCTACTGTAAGCTAAATATTTATCTTGACAGCCATGTGCAATCCATTTTAATTTTCTTTTCTAAACAAAAAGATCCCCTACTCTGTAAATTGTTTAATGTCTGTCCATCAATTTATGCTGTTTTAAATATCTCTACCGATGCCGAGTACTAAGGAAAAACCACAACATCAGGCTCTTCTATATGATAATGGTAGTCAAACACTTATGATTTCCTGTTTCAACTACAGAAAACACTACCTCTTGACCAACTTCAAGGAAAAGATATTCAGTCAGTCTGGGGCTCATGGAAACAACAGGACATCCAAAATGAAACAAGTCCAATATAGTATGCCTTTTAGTTTAATACAAGAAAAACTTGTACTGTGCTTTTAAGGGAATTTCTGCATATCAAGAAGTATGCCTTTTAATTTAATACAAGAAAAGCTTGTGCTTTTAAGGGAATTTATGCATATCAAGAATTGATTCTGAAACATGTACTACTTTGTTTGTACTTCTTTACTTATAAATAATTATGGTTATACACATCGGTGTTCTACTTAATAAAAAGTTTCAATCCAACATCATGCAGAATTTTTCCCCGTCCAATTTCAACTTTGAAACGCAAGTATTCAAGCAGACTTCAATTTAAATAACAGTTTGTATCAGACACTTTGATGACATTTATATGCAACCATTATCTAATGTTTGAAATCTCATATATCTCTCTGTATATATTTAACCAAGTCATAGAGTATATTTTACATAGAGATTTGTTTGCTGTTTATCTTTTAAAGTGTCTATTATCAATTCTTCTTATCATAGATATATCAGATTAGGCAATTTCTTCCTCTAAAATTGTGTAATCCTTCTTCAGGTTTTTCCTGCTTGTAAATTGTTAAAAATTATAAAAAACACACATATTTTTAAACCACTGTTTTACTACATACATTTATATTATAATTTACAATGTCCATTAATGTATAAAAGTCAAATATACACAGCAGAGAATTTGATAAAGCTTATTACTCACTACTGATACAAACTAAACATTTCAATATTTGACAGGTCTTTGTCAGTTTTAATTTACAACTTTCTTTCAATTCAACTTTATTTTCTCCATATAGAACTGGTCAAATAGTTTGGACTCAATTTCATCAAAAAAAATTGATGTGTGACAAAAAAATCATCTAATTTAAAATTATTTGTTAACATATTCATAAATAACAACATAAAAATTCGAAAATTCAGTACTTTAACTTCTGTTTGCACAGTTTGAAAATGTTTCCCCAGTAAGTGAAAAGCTTCGCTCAAAGTTGTTTTATTTCAGCTATGATATGACAACTATGGAATGATAGGGATCTCAACACAGATCTGGAATGCAAAATCTACACAGAAATAAAGACCTTATCATCAACAGGCAATTTGAAAACAGTAAAATCTCACTATTCCCACACATGTCTCTCTCAGATTCCCTGACAAATGTTCTAAGGAATGGCCTGTAGATATTTTCTGCTTCCTGTAAACAAACTGAATGATGACAATTGTGAAAAGCACTCCTCTTTAATGCAAGACACAATAAAAAGTGTATTATAATGCATTCACAGTGTAAAAGCCTGAAAAAAGCACATAATTAAATGAAATGAAATATCTAGATGATCTATCTAGACCTAGTCCTTTTTAATGCCATAAAGGATCTAACGAAACTTGATGATTTTAAGTATTTTCGCTTCCATATTACCATTTTCCTGATAGTTAACAATATACTGTATCACCTCCATGTACTTTCGCTGAAAATTTACCCTAAAACAATTCGTGCACAGAAAAAAAAACTGCACTCGTTGACCGGTGTGATACCCGTTATAAACATGACACGATATGCAGAAAATCACGCCCAATGCTCAAGTCCGATTTCTGCTAAATATATTAGAGCTGTGCAAAACAGCTCAAATAAATTCTAGTGGTCACTTGATGATGCATATATTGCGCACATGCTTTGTATATGCTGCGCAAAAGTGTAACAGGTAGATATAAAAAATACTTACAATGTCGATTTAACATCCAACTATGTCTGAATATAGTAATTCCAATAATTGTCACCTTTCTAAATCCATAAAAACACACCTACAATCCAAAAGCTAGTATTTCACCCATAAACGTGGTATAGATCCTTACCTTGCGTTCACTACTGTGTTTATGTTGTCTTCACGCTAAAATTTCGACAAATGGTAGTCACGTGGTATAAAGACCTGCCCAGCTTCATGCTAAACCAATGATATCGCTTTCTTTTATCTCCCTCCAGTCGTTTTGGGAATATTGGGTATCTCAAAATGTGTAATACTAAAAAATTAAATAGCTCTATGTCCTATTTTATGTTATTAAAATTTAGGTAAGATAAAATTGTGGAAAGGGGACAATAAGCAACCGAGGCGGTAATGCACGTGCAACGTGTCCAGTAGATGACGACTTACAAAAGCATCTGGGTTACTATGAAATTTTATTTTTACTCCCAAGTTTTAGTGCGCAGTCCCCACTGTTCTAACAAACGCGTAGTATTGAACCTGTTTTTAAGTTTGATATATGTGCAAATAATAACAAGGCACCATTGAAATTACAGGTAGACGCTTGCAAAATCCCGATGGAACAATTTGATAATTGCCGGAATATATAAGAATGCCAGAGACAAGTTGGAAAATACAAATGCCTACTGTTATCAGAATCTCTATCGAAAATAATATGTTTTTAACTTTCCCCGGCTCTGGCGCTCAAAAGGCAATGATTAGTCTCTGTAGACTGGTTCTAGAGAGAAAGCAACCAAAATGTCTATGATATCTAAATAATATTATTTCAAAGAGACATCAGCGATGCCTTTATCTCATGTACATGCTGCGTTGCAAACACTCGAAGTGACCATGAAACAAGCTTACTGTGTCCGACTACATCGTCAATAGGCCTACGTACAAGCACTGACCTTTATACACATTATATTAGGTGTATATAGTCCGTCCACTGGCACCAGAGTACTGAACTGCCCTGTAATGTCAACAAAATACTAAAAGTATACATAAATAACACCCTATCATGAAAAGAAAATACACAAAAAATGTTAAAAAAGTCATTTTCTGACAAACCCCCGTATACAATGTTCTATATTATATAGAACTGTGTTTGTCAGAAAATGACTTTTTACCATTATTTGTGTATTTTTTCATAATAGTGCTATTTAGGTATATTTTTTGGTATTTTTTGTTAAAATTACCGGGCATTTCAGTACTCTGGTGCCAGTGAGTCCGTCATACAAGTCATTGGCCAAGTAATAATAATCTAATTTAATTTTGATTGAATCGAAATTTAAATAAGAAAATAAGACTGCAGACAAGACTTTATAGCTATGATCGAAGTATCTGCTGTATGTTCGCGTCCACCTCAGTGAGTAAAACAACAACAAACTTCATGTAAGGGGGACTCTATTACAAATGCATTTTACCAATTTGCATATGAATTCAACCTGGGTGTCGTCCACTTTTGGAGACAAGACTCCCTTCACCTTCATTTTGACTTCAGAAATGCCCATTAAAAATGAGGATGTCATACCGATGTCCGTACTCTTATCCTTGGATACGAACCGTAGCAAACATATGGGTCTCATTCTAGGTTGAACCGAGGTGAAATGAACACAGTTTATGGTAATAAATGCTAAACCGATATTTGAATATTAATAAAGTTGTCATGAAGTTTTGTTCTTTCATCATCCCTTGTGAGGAAATGCTAATCATTATGCAAATGATCGACAAAAAGAGTTGTCAAAATTTGTCCGTTGTCAAATTTGACTATAAAAATGGCTATTATGGTTTCAATTATGTCTTGTTCTATTGTTTTAGACACATTCTTCGTTAAATCAGTCAGTTTTATGAACTACATGTACAATGTTGTACATGAAGAGGTATACATGTATACACCATGCCGAAATACTTGTGCTAATTATTCATCCTACAAAATGTACATCACTACAGAACTTCTAAAAAATCTGACAATGATGAATGCCCTGTATCTTGGGCTAAAATGAATTACATGTATAACGTTTACTTCATATAGGACCCTATACGACCTTGAGAACATGACTCCCCAAAATATTGAAAATATTTATCATTTTACATTTACCCGATACTTCACCGACATGGGCTGAAAGTGATCAACACATCAGATAGAGAACTACGGTCTCCTGTGCCCAAGCCCCTTACAAATATGATTTACAATATACGGAGAAGTAAAAAAAATATGACCTTGAACTTTGGATAATAGACAAAAACTGATTATTTGTTATTTTTTTATATCTGAATAATAAACACATTTTCTTCTAATGACAGATTAGGAAAAGCAACATAAAAATAATAATTATAACAAGAGGGCTATGATGGCCCTATATCGCTCACCCGAGTATCATTGCACTTGAAAACAATAAAGTAGGTCGTCATAATCAAGGTCAGTTACAGAAATTTTGAAAGTCAGTTTGCAAAACTGCACAAATCTAGTACAATTTCAACTCCAGCTTATATAAAAACTTGGTCAAAGTGGAGGTCAAAGTTGAAACCTTCATTCAAAACTTGTAAATATGGTTTAAATTTCACTGCTGTCGTGTCAAAATAGGAAAGTAGGTCAAGGTCAAATTGAAATATGCATGCAAACATATCCAAATATCATTGCTGTAGCTTCAAAAACAAGAAAGCAGGCCAAAAGGTCAATGTCAGCCAATGTCAAAGTTGACATTGGCATGCAAAACAGTATACTTGGTCCAAATTTCATTGATGTTAAACAGACTGTAGGTCAGAAGGTAAAGTTCTGCCAAAGTCAAAGTTTGCAGGCAAAACAATCCATATAGTTGTGGGCCTCGATAGCTCAGTGGTTAGGGCGTTCGCCTCCGGAACGGGAGGTCCCAGGTTCTTGGGCAAAGACACAAACCACACGTGCCTCAGTCTACCCAGCTGTAAATGGGTAGCAGCGATGAAAAACTCGCTGCCTCTCTCTCGCGAATGTGATGACATCTGGAATGAGTGTTCGAGAGCGTTTAAATAAGCTACGGAGCTTTCTTCGCAATCGAACTAAAATAAATTCATATAAACTAATCCATATAGTTAAAGTGGCATTATTGTAGCTAAAAAAACAAGAAAGTAGGTCATAAGATGTAGTGATCCCAAAGTTTGACCCCGTGACCTCAAAATCAAGAGGGGTAATTTAATGGTCAAGAACAACCTCACTTTCTGGTTTTAAGATCACAAGCTTAATGGTTCTCCAGTTATTGAACATAATAGATCTGATTTGACCTTTGACCCTGTGACTTATATAATGATGGTTAAGATAAACCTGTCTATGGGCGTGGTCAATTCTGACCCCTGGATGTAAACTTCGTAGAGGACCTACATACACTGCTATAATGCTCTGGCCTGCACAGTTTCAGACAAGAACTTTAAAAAAGTCCTATAACTCTATATACAGACAAACAACCCCATGGCCTGGTCAATTTTGACCCAAGGTACATGATTTGAACAAACTTGGTAAAGGTCCATTAGACAATGTTACACACCAAATATCTAAGCTCGGTGACTTGTGGTTTCAGACATGAAGATATTTTTAAGAATTCTCTATAAAACTCTGCAAAACAATTGACCACCTGGGTGGGGCAATATTGTCCCCAGTGGCATGATTTGAACAAACTTGGTAGAGGACCACTAGATGATGCTGTATACCCAATATCAAAGCTCTGAGGAGAAGAATATTTTCAAAGATTTTTCTTTTCAATAGCTGTCACATTCAGGTTGTTCAGTCAACAGGAACCATTTGAACAAACTTAAGATAGTTTAATGCCAGGATGCCTGGCCAAGTTAGGTGAAGTTCAATGAAGTGGTATGAGAGGAGGTTTAAGACATTGTTGATGGACGGACGGAAGGAAAACGAACATCACATGATCACAAAAGCTGACCTTGAGCATGAAGTGCTCAGATGAGCTAATAAAGTGTTTTAAAAGATAGCTTGTGTGCCAGGTACAGCAGCATTGTATTTTACTTAATTGAAATATATCATTGTATATAATACATTGTAACAATTAATTTACTGGATGTGGAAGTATAATCATTAACAAAACATGTATAGAAAAGTACTCTGAAACATGCATTTTAGCAAACTTTGTGCACTGATGCAACTTAATAAAATATCAAACAGAATTCACTTTTTATGTTTTACCTGAAGAGGAGTCATATTAATGTCCTCACACACACAAATCATCCAGGTTACTTGTTAAACAGTAATCATTATTCACAGACATGTTTCAAATTCCAATCACTTTTAATTGAATAAAAATACGGACTTCAGGTGTACATAATCAATCAAAGTACTGAAGTTTTCAAAACAGTTGTCAAGTTTTGTTTTATATATACTCATAATTCACATAAAATCATACATGCAGATAATTCAAATTTTATCAAGTACTTGATGAACAATTATAAGCAAATACAGTCAAAGTCAACAGGATGAGCACCAAACTTTTAACTTAAAATGAATTCAACATAAAAAGGTCTTAATCTATTTAAAAAAGCATTGTTCCTGATGGCAAATGATTAAGATAAGCAGGAAGAGTTCATGACAATGAAAGTCAACTGTCTCTTTCTAACTGCTTCACATTAGATTATACAATTTTAAAAGAGGTCAGGGCACTTCTTCTTCAAACAAAAGCACTCTTTGCAAAGTATTTTGTGAGCAAATAACAAAGGGCAATAACTCCGGAGTAACTAAGACAATCCTGACAAAAGTTGTGTGTGTGTGAGAGCATTATGCTGTTGTGTACTAATAATAACTTTCACGAAATTCTATCCAGTAGTTCCTTATCATGGGACAACAAAACAATATCCCTCCGCCTTTGGCAAAGGATAATAATGTCATACAAAACATTGCTGGTTGTAAAATTTTATTCTATAGAAATAAGACAGGTTTAACATCATGCTGAACAAATCCATGCCCAGATGTAATGTTACGTCATAATAACAGCATCGTCTGTTGCATCATTATGTCCTGACAAACAGTGTTAACTGTAACATCATATCATACAAAAACAATATCCATTGTAACATTATGTCATACAAAACTTGCAGCAGTACATCATACAAAATACTGTCAATTTTAACATCATGTTAAAATGCACTGTCAGTTGCACGCTATGTCCTTCAAAAAAACAACAAAAAAACAGTATTTTCTGCTGTAACCATTATTTCCTCAAAGTAACTGGGATTTGTTCTACAGAAACTCTCTAAATACCCAAAACAAATGTGTTAGGCGTTGGTTAGGCGTTGGACCCGACGTGGATCGAGTTGAAAGTTTTTTAGGCGGGCGGTTATCTGGTTGACAACGGAAATCAACCATTTTCCGACATGATCCGACCTTTGGCCCCTGAATCCAACCATTTTCCAACCTAAACCCAACGTATCACCACCTGAATCCAACCATTTTCCAACCTAAACCCAACTGTATTACGACCGAATCCAACCATTTTCCAACTTAAACCCAACTGTATTAGGTGAACTCATTTTCCAACTTAAACCCACTGTTGACCTGAATCCAACCATTTTCCAACTTTTAATCCAACGTTATCATGAAGTGAATCAAACTATTCCTAGTTCAAATTCAACAACTTCCAAATCAAAGTACAAGTTTGCCAGGCATCCAATATCCTTAATAAACAATTTCCCCTATTGCAGACTTGAACCACAGCCCAAAAATGGGCGATAGTTTGTTTATTAATCTCGGATTAAAATGAACAACGAAAGTGTCAGTTCAGTACTAAATATATTTTATTAGTCATAGTCATAATCATTATTAGGCTGCGACATAATCAAAACCATGCATATCAAAACAAATAAACCTTTTGGTAAAAAGAAACAACAAAAACACTTCAAAATAAAGTAAAATGTCTTTCTAAAATTATTAATTCAAATTTACAAATAGTAAGAAAGTAGGTACAGTAGTTTTAAGTATATTTAAATCATCCTTCAAGTCAGTCACAGTATAAGCAATTGAATGACGGTGGTATTTTAAAGTACAAGCAACTTAAAGCATGTTCTCAAGCAAGCAATGGATTAAATGTTAGCAGTAGGTCTATATCACATTTCAAACAACATAAAAGTCACTGTAACAAAAAAGTATTGCTAAAAACAAGGGCAGTTGCACCGTTATCAATCACAGAAGAGATCTTATAGAATTACACATTACAACAGTCAGTTTGATTTCTTTTCAAAATCATATGTTTTCTTCAGTTTGATTTTTTTGCCCACCACCATCTCTCCGATCTGGTGCATATTTCAAACAAATTTGGATTGAAGACGTTATGTCATGTTCTGTCAGCCTTTCCTTTACTTTTGTCTTCATTGCACTGGCTAAAATAAAAACAAAAGGTGATTAGAAACATATCTGATAACACATGTTAACCCTAAAACAAAAGAATATATTTTTTTTAAAGTTAATGAATACTTGAACATCATTTAATTCCTCTCAGGTTGTTATTTGTCACTGAATCGAATGAATCTAGTTGACTGAAAGTTTACCCAAAGGAAAGTTATTATTAATACAACAATTGATTGGTAAGTTTTTATGATTACTCACTAGCAACAACTTTCCAAGTATGAAATGTTTCAGTTTCTTGCGACAGAGATTGTGCGCAACATAATCAATGTTCGAAAGTATTTTTACCGATTTCATGTCCATATGCAGAGATCGATGCGAAGGGAGCTTCTGTATAAGCTCTTCAAGTATAACTCTGCCATAAGTTCATTGGACAATAACTGAAAATATAGTTAAAGTAAAATGAGTTCAATACAATTTAAACAAGATATATGATCACTTATTAAAATCATCATAGTACATCAGTACAGAATGATATGGTAAACAATGGTTAAGCACACTAAAACTAAATATAATTTATTATACCATTAACCCAGATGTGCGAAGCCGAGAATTGTCCGTCGAATTTTTCCATTACACTAATGATAAATTATGTCATGTACACATTTTATATGCCTGTTAGATTAAGTTGGAATTAATATAATGCTACGTACTTCATGCGAAATGTTTACATATCATGCTTTGATAGAAATAATTAATAAAACATATGAAAAAACATTATCTAAATTGATAGTATGCTTATATCCGGCATTTCTATAATGTAGTGGTTGGGGTTCAGACAATTCTGTTAATCGATCGTTCCGTCAACAATGCACGGTCAAGCAAACAGGGATCGTTTTTACTTAATGTAGATAAACTATAAAGAAATCAAATCCATTTTCATCTTACCTTTTCAAAAGCCCGGTAGCTTCTTTGTTCAACTGAGATCGAAACTCCTTCGCTGGTTTGCTGTCTTTCACTTTCCGCCAACATTTGACTTGAAAAGCTATAGATCTAGTTGTTGCACACGCATTTCAAATTTTCAAATTAGAATCTTATATATATATCTTAGAATCAAGATATGTGATAGCAAATATGAAGTTCAGTAATACGTTAGCGACTATATAAAGCCAGGTGAAAGCTTTTAAAAGTAAATGGATACATCCGTTGGAAATGCGCCACCTACAAACATATTTCCCGCATATCGCAGCGCCACCTATTGAAAATATCTAAAGGGGCAAAAGGGGAGTAGTTTGACGATAAAAAATCACAAAAACTTCTACGCAGATGCAGTTATCAATTAGATCACACGATTTAATAGAAAAATGTCCGGGGATTACAGTCTTTTAAAATTACGACCTCAATCCGACGTCGTTCCAACGTCGGACACCGACGTTATATAGATGTCGGGGTTTTGACGTTGGATTGACGTCGGATTCAGGTCGCCGACGTCGTGACCAAAATCCAACGTTGATCCAACGTTGTACCGATGTCGCGTGTTTGCTGGGTAGTTGTAAGAACTCATAATAGCATACAGTTAACTCTGTATATAAAGACTTCGGATATAGCGAAACTATGGATATAATGAATACATTTCCTGGGTCCAAGTTTTTTTTCTCCTTATTTATTTTATACAAAAATACAATATGGATATAACATTTTCTGGATATAAAGAACAAATTTAAAAGGTCCCAATGGGTTGGTTATGTACAGAGTTTACTGTACATGTATAACAGCATTGGGCTAAACCAGACTTGTTACTGTATTACAAAGTTTTTTTATCTGGGTAGTTTTGGAAAAGGTCAGAAAACTTTATGTATACAGCTTCTGACCAAGTTTTGTAATGTAAAAAAAAACGACAACTTAAAATAAGGTGAAATCTAGACGTTGTGACGAGTACAGAAGTGCGAAATCAGTGAGTCAATAAAAAAGGCTCTGGAGTAATGCTGGATTTCGTATACCAGGCAAAAGTGATCAACTACCATGAATTATGAGAAATATATTATAGCTCACACTCATTTAGTTCAGAAAAGTTAAAAACTCAGAATCCATTGCAATTTACGCAACAGCTAAGAATACTTGTAAAATTGTATTTTCACAGAAATGACAATGTAACATCAGATTTTGTTGTCTTAACAAGTTTTGTAGGTAATTAAACAGAGATAAAACACCTCGACTTGCAAGCAGAAAACACTTTAACATGCATAGTAATGCAATTGTGAGACAAAGTTTGTCCGAAAACAGTACCAGTGACATTTCAAACCACTGTCAGACAAGAAGCCACTAAAATCACGTGTGCTAAGCCGTGTGAAAACCAGATCACGAGTTTGTTCTAGTCTGGATCCATTCTGTTTCATCCGAATTAAAAAAAATCAAGTTGCTTTACAACACCGCTGAACTTAAAACTTGTTTCTGTACTTAGCACACTCTTTGGGACCATTTTAATTTGTTCCTTGTATCTGGTGTATGTTATATCCATTTTGTAATGTCATATCAAATATATTGGGCCCAGAAAATTTGTTACTTATATTTGGATTTTTGCTTTATCAGAAGTTTACTGTACCTGCATCTACTTCTTTACAAGTAGTTTCATGGCCAACCCTCACTATATAGTATCTTTCCTTGGGTTATGTTGCAATTTACAATGGCTACAATGGTTTCCCCACAGCAGAGCTTTTATTATGGAAGAATGTTGCAGGGTTAAATGAAACTTCATGTTTGTTAAAGAAACTTCAAGTGACCATTCTCATATTGTTAAAAATTCTGATTTTAGACTTTTGAGAGAAACGCTGAAAATACAATATAATGGAATAACAAAATGCTAGACACTAGCAAAATTATTGTATGGGCAGTACAGAATATAGAATACAAATAATATTTAGTTAGTGTTATGTACAATAATCAACATTATCGATGAATTGTTATTGACCGACATCTGTTCCCTGATGAAGCCTTGAAATTATTTCTGTATTACAAGACTGTTGCTTCCAACAGGATTAAGGTGTTCTCAGCTAGTGCCACATCCAATTGCCCCACATACAGCCTGAAATGAACAAAACATATTTAATAATAACCTGAAGCCAGCTTGTGTTTTTACTTTGTGTCACTATATTTATTGTCAATACTAGGACAGGTCTAATTAGAATAAATAGGGTCATTTCACGTTGGTGTACCCCTCATTAATATTGTGTCAACATTTGCTTAAGGCCCATCATAGGTATACAGATTCTTCTATGCTTTGCTCACCTTAACCTCTGGCCACATCTTTCTTCTTGTGAAAAAACAAAAGGATACAATACAGATATATGTTGACATCTTTCAAAAGAAATGCTACATGCTAATTAGTTATGATCTAAACCATGCATGTTTCAAAGCAACTTCCAATGTCATTCACACTTGTTGTTACATTGTGCGTTCTTAAGTGATAATGTTCTATAATTAACCTTTTACAAAATGTGTCTTAAAACGTAATTTTCATCTAAAAAAATTAAGTAATTTCCGAGAGATTAATGATAGAACTGACCTATGAAGGCAGCGTCACATAATAATACCATGAGCATTTGTTGGCAAGCTGTATCATTCATATTTTTTATGCATAATTTTGTACTTTTTGCTGGGGACTCGTTAATCAATTATGCGAAGCATTACCTACAGGGGTTCTTTTTTCAGCTGTGAACATACTTATCCAAATGAAGATTACTGCGATTTAACACTGAATGAGTTTTTGAAACATACATTTTACAGTCAATTTTGTACTAAAGACCATCCTTCAATAAAGAGCACCCTACAAACTGAGACAAGCAGGGAAAGAACAGTGAAATTTGAATATTCATATTTAGTTAATGAAGTGCATCTGTTGACTAGGACCAGCTTAAGATCTTTACCCATTTCTACCTAGATTTTTACAATTTAGACATAATCTGTTTCTTTAAATGGGAGTTTTGCAGAATTCAGGTCCAAAAGGCTAAATCTTGAGAATTCAGAATTCAGTTCTTGAGCAGACAACATTGTTTCTTGAAGGTATAAATTTTTATAAACACAAGGCATAAATGACTTATACAACAGGTATCTATTCTATAATCAAATAACAAAATACAACATAATTTATACAAGTATAACAGAACATTTCTTATTAGAGAATCTTCTATGATGGAAACAAAAAGCACAATTACAGTGTATTAAAAGTCAAAACCCTCCAAGTGGAGAATATCCCAGTAATTACTTATACTTTCATGATTAGTTCCCCCAGATTCAATAAATTGGTACATTTAAAGAAGAAATTCAACAAAATTACTGTTGGTAGCAATTCATTTTACAGTGACAGCAATGTCTCGTTCATCAAATTTTGTATTGTGTGTAAGGTTTCCTATTGTCTTTTTTTAACATATTAAAACCCTTTGACTGACACGAAGTTGCCAATTAGCAGGAAATAATCTTACATACTGATAATTAAAGCTGGATAATTTCTTGTTTTTCTTCTTTTCGCACTGAAAATTAACCAAATATGACAATAATCATAGTGAGCCGCATCACACTAAAAGAGGGTCTTTTGACGCCCCTGCCTTGGTGGAATAGAACGTAAAACAACCTTTAAAAACAATAGAAGACTTTTTCATAATTTGAATACTCTAAGCAAAAGACCTGCAACTTGTTCTTTCACGCTGAATTGAAGTGAAACTTCGATTATGTACTGTAAAATTATATGGAGCACTCAGAAGCAAGGTTTATTTTATAATGAGCAAAGGATTGTTTTTGATATTTTTCTGTATTATACTATTTCAAACCTCACAATTCACTTTGATGCAGTCTTACACCATCTTTCTTGAACAATTCTCACCATTTTGAAAAAAATATCGTCATTTTTTTCTTGCCTATGCAAAAGCAAGTATTTTACTAATGCGGAGTATGCCAATGGATAGTCAAGAAAACAGTTAGTGACTTTATGTCATTTCAGAACAATTACCTTCATTCTGAGAGAGAAGAAATTAATTATATTCTAACAACTTTATTGCCTTCTCTCTGAAATCATGCCCACATTGTTTTGCCCTTCTCTATAAACTAGACAGTTGACAAAGCCTTGTTAGTAAATAAGTTATGAGTTACATTACAACATTTAAGTCATATTTACTCAAGGCAAAGATTTCGGGGATAAAATTTGAACCGATATCATACTATCAAAGCCTTTAAATGGTTACTTATCAACACAAAAGCTTTTACTGGGCAGGAAATGATATAATTTAAATTACTTGCCGCTACCTACAGTAAATAAATAGTGTGATATAGAAATATTTCATGGACGGGAAGTGTTGGGGGCAAAAGAGCATACATATAGCTTTAAGGACTAAGGATGTCACAGTTGCTTGCAAATCACGTATAATTTAATGAAATCTAACAAATACTAAAATAATTTATTTATAGGCAATTTTGATCCCCATGTGTTATGTATAATGATCATGAAGAAATAAAAGCACATCTAACCTTTATCAAATTAATTTTTACAAGGTTTGGACATTGGTTGCATCTCCAGAGTGAATTTCAGCATCTCATCAATTTACTAAATCATGTAATATTTATTACAAGATAGAAATAAAACCAACATTTCTAAGCAAATACATTATTTGCAATTAAAAGAAGGAATGATACTTTCTATGATTAATACTTTTATTTTGATAGAACGTGAACTTGTGTCATGATAAGGTCTTAGTGTGGGTTTATAACTCATTTAATGCCTATAACTATAAACTCTTTATTGCATAATAACAACATAAATCAGTTGGGTTTTCAGCAAAATGCCATGAATCAGGAAATGAATTTCTTTACTAGAGGACCATGATTGCCTTATATCGCTCACCATGAATGGAATAAACTTCGTTGAGATCCATAGACAGTGTTACATACCCAATATGTAGCGGTTTTGGAGAAGATTTGACAAGTGTTTCCTATAGAAACCTATGTTATATACATTCAAGTGACCCCATTTGAACAGTCTTGGTAGAGGTTCACTAGGCAATGCCATATGCTACATATCTAAGCTCTGGGCCTTACAGTTTTTGAGACAAAGATTGTTTTTTTAAGTTTTTCCTTTCCAGAAATACATTTCTTTGAACAAGTTTGGTAGAAGACCATCCATGAATGAACGAAAAGTTGTATTCCTAAAATGTAATGTAGATGCTGTTTTTGTCTATCAAATTAAAAAGACTACAATGGTGTAAGACTGACCAACAGACAGACACTAAAACCCATCTCCGCGGTTGTGAGGTTAGAGTCACCGACTTGAAATCACTGTAACCTCTCAAAGCTTGTTATGAGTTTCAGCCCTGCTACCGACCATGTCTCTATGTGAAAACATAATGGCAGTTTACAGAGGATAGGGCACTGGTTCTTCAGGAAAGTTAGATAAACTACCAGCCTGTAAAAATGACTGAAATATCGTCAAAATGGGCCTTAACTGGTACAACTACAACAGCTATTAGGCAGACATCAAAACAGGCCAAGGCCACAATCACTTGACATAGCTCTTTGTAAGCACTTCATGCCTACAGAACTTTAGTTTTCTGACCCATTTCTAAATTCATAGCAATTTTTACTTGTGGGGCGAAGGCATATGCATAATTTGCACATGTTTTATATAGTTTAAAAACAAAATTTGAATTTTCTAAACATTTACGTTGTTTGAAGTACCATGCATTCAGCCTCTTCAACCAATATAAAATAAAGACATAATCTTTTTACTCTGGAGGCACAGAAATCACTCAGCAAGCTATTAGTATAAGTGCAACTCATCATATTTCAGGTTCCCCCCCCCCCACCAAAGAAAATTATCATTCAGAAAGATGAAAACAAGGTTAAAAATGCCTTTTCTGACATTCGATAACTTATGGAAATATAAATGAATATTTTAATAGTGAAGTTATCCAGAAAGTATCAATAAAAAGTATATTCATCATTTAAGAAATCTACCTTAAGAGCCAGAGGATGAAGGTTTGAATCCCCGCAGAAATCTGTCCTAAACTGCAAGACCTTTAGCCACCAGCTAGTTTTAAGAATGGTAACAATTTTGCCTGCTTGCCTACAAGATGCCTTGCACTAAGAGATAGAGTAGGTAAGTAAATGTGCTGGGAAAGAATCAGGTATATCTGGTCCTTGAAATATGGGTGATTCCATAATACATTTGTAAATACACACCAATACTCCAACAGAATTGTACAAATATCCTGCTAAAGTCAAACGACTGGTTTCTTCATACAGTTTCACATAATATTTAGGCTACGTATATTTGTATGTAAATGTACATGACAATTCATGTGGCCAGAGAAATGTGTTTTTTATAGAGTGCAAGAAGTATAAAGAACAAAAATTGCCCCAGAAATATATAGAGAAAAAAATCTAAGAAAACGCACATCTTGAAATTCAATTAGAGCTGATAGGAAACCAAATGACTGTCAATCACACCGTTTGTTGATTTGATCAAAAACAATTATCTGGGTAAGTAGGAGATGAGTAGCAAAGAAAGATAAAACAGTCGGTAGATACTTACTCTAATATGATAAAACCAATATATTAAATGTTTATTTATGAAACGATAGGCTTTTACTGCTTACGTTTACCCGAGATAGGAGAATATTTTCTACAACTTGTGTGTTTTCCTTATCACTGTTTGTAAATCTTCATATATAAATACTGTTTGTTTGTTTGTTTGGTCTGCATCTACAACTGTGTGTTTGGTTTGTTTATGATTGGATTTTAAGCTGCTGTTTAGAAAAGTAAGTCATTGACAAACATTGGGTAGTTTATACAACAAAACCTTTTTTACTTCTAATAATTCTAAAGTTCTCTAGGTATGTTGCAGTCTTCAGCTTCTTCAACTCTTTTACCATTACTGGATGGCTACACATTTTTTCCCTCCAAAATACAACAAATTTACCATCAAAAAAATCCAAAGCAAAGAGCTAAGTATTTCCAGATTTATACTACTTCAATGGAAATGACCAGCCCCTATGGCAATTTTCAAGAGTATGTGATATCCTACCCAAGGTCATACATCTGTTTGACCAAAGGCTTGGCTAATCAAAGTTCAAACATAGCTAGGTTTATGACAGGAAGGGCTACTTATTCTTCCTCATCATTCTAACATTGAACTTCAAATGTTAAAAGCTTACTGGTCAAAATATTGAAATAATAAATCTTCCAGGATAAAAAAAGTTAAACATTTAGCACATTAAACTTGAAAACAAATGTGCATTTTATGCCTTTACACTTCCTACCTGACCCTTTAATGCTCGAGACAGTTAAGCATTATCTTCTGTGAAAAATGGTATCATAATTTACAGGCTCTCTTAACAGTTTTTTACAGAATTTTTCATAAAACTTGGACCAATTTTAGTTAATTTTCACCCCTGTAAAACAGATAGTTAATGCAAATGAGTACGAAAACAATTATATACTGCATTTTAAATTATATTTTCTATGGGATTAATACCTTCTGAGCAGAATATTTGATTTTTTTTGCTTAAATTAAAGTAAAAATATTAATTATTAAAAAAAATTGATTCTACGGCAATTTTAACTTCTGGTATTGAAATAATTTGAATCATATATAAGATTCCTACCCCTTTAGAGAAAGGGAAATGGCAGCCTAAATTTATTTCACCATGTAGTAAGAATATTATACAAGTTAACATTACTCTATAATTATGTATCTAAACTTATACTCAAATAGCAACATCAACCAATGAAAAACTTTTTGAATCTGTGCATTCCAAATGATTTCAATGCAACCCAGTAATCATTCATGTTTTTGCTGATTCCTGCTGCTAGAGATGCTATGAATTATTTCTGAAAACAAGGTTGTTCAATTTAGAACTTCTTTTTTATTTCTTGCTGTGTGTGTCCTGGAAAATTCTTCGTAGAATTTTCAGGAATACTGCAGTAATGACTTACTTAATCACCTTCATGTGCTATTAACCCTAATAAATTGTACTGAAATTGCAACAGAAGACATTGTGCCATTCCCATGGGTTTTTAATAAAATTAAGATTGCTTTAATTCAGTGTTCAAATGAACAAATGTTCAGCAAGATCTCCTCCAAATCTATTTCTCCCCTAATTTTAATTAAGTGCACAGACATTGTATTTAATTTGTGACAATTACAGTGTTACTGCTACTTTTCAACACTTGAAAGGTTGGGATGGTAGAGTCCAAAGCCAGTGGAATTTGAGATTTAGGGCTCTGTTGCTATGGGAGGAAGCTAAGCTGCGACATCCAGTACTGGGTTTATGGTAACAGTTTAATCTTTAGGAAAATTACAGGATAGGCCCTATTAAATAACACTAAAGTGGGCTTAAGTTGTCTCTTGGTTACAATGTTGGCTTCCAAATCCAAACAAGTTTGATCCCTGTTTAGACAACACAAGAGTTGTTCTTTTGCAAGACAGTCCAATTCCAAAAGTCTCTCAGTCCATCCAGCTGCAAATATGGATGCCAGTTATGTCCATTGTACTTATAGTGATTGTCTTGATCAAGGATGGTGTCTCCAAAGCGACAAGTAGAAAGAACTGATCTCTGTTCTAGCCTCTTGTACCAGCACTGAACTGATCTCTGTTTCTGCCTCTTGTACCAAGACTGACCTGAAGTCTGTTTCTGCCTCTTGTACCAAGACTGACCTGAAGTCTGTTTCTGCCTCTTGTACCAGCACTGAACTGATCTCTTTATCTGCCTCTTGTACCAAGACTGACCTGAAGTCTGTTTCTGCCTCTTGTTCCAAGACTGAACTAATCTCTGTTTCTGCCTCTTGTACCAAGACTGAACTGATCTCTTTATCTGCCTCTTGTACCAGAATGAACTGATCTCTTTATCTGCCTCTTGTACCAAGAATTTCTGCCTTTTGTACCAAGACTGAACAGATCTCTGTTTCTGCCTTTTGTACCAGCAATGAGCTTTAAAAATATATAAGTAATACTTAGTGTTAATCGATGTCATATACAAAATAGTGGAAAGTTTGTAGAGGTTTTGAGCAACAACTATATATTCATAACTACTTAAAACTAAGCACTATTACCATATGAAAATGCAGGTCTGTCGTAAGAAAACATTATCAAAAGTTTAAATTCTAACGAAGTCTTTTGGGAAGTAGAAACAATCAGCCTTTGTATGGAGGTTTGCTTTTTGGAGAGGGATAGGTAATTAGGAAAGATTTAACTGTATCAACAGTTTTGTCTGCTTCCCACAAACTGGTGAAAAACTAGCAATTCTAAGGCAGTATGTGTTCAACTAGGCTTTCAAAGTATTCATAGTTGTCAAGTATATTCACATTCATCATTTATCCTACCACCAAAAGTACATTTCTTTACTAAACTTGCCACTAAATGTGCTTCTTCTTTTCTTACTAAATTTGCTGCCAACTGTACTATTGTTACCAAACTTAAAGCTAATTGTACTATTGTTACATATCTTGCTGCCAACTATACTATTGTTACCTAACTTCATGCAAACTATACTATTGTTACCTAACTTCATGCAAACTATACTATTGTTACCAAACTTGCTGCCAACTACTAGTATACTACTGTTACGTATATTAGCCAACTATACTATTGTTACCAAACTTACAGCTAATTGTACTACTGTTACCTATCTTGTTGCAAATTGTACTACTGTTACCTATCTTGTTGCAAATTGTACTATTGTTACCTATCTTGTTGCCAACTATACTATTGTTACCTATCTTATTGCAAATTGTACTATTGTTACCTATCTTGCTGCCAACTATACTATTGTTACCTATCTTGTTGCAAATTGTACTACTGTTACCTATCTTGCTGCCAACTATACTATTGTTACCTATCTTGTTGCAAATTGTACTACTGTTACCTATCTTGTTGCCAACTATACTATTGTTACCTATCTTGCTGCAAATTGTACTATTGTTACCTATCTTGCTGCCAACTATACTATTGTTACCTATCTTGTTGCCAATTGTACTATTGTTACCTATCTTGTTGCCAACTATACTACTGTTACCTATCTTGCTGCAAATTGTACTATTGTTACCTATCTTGCTGCAAATTGTACTATTGTTACCTATCTTGTTGCCAACTATACTATTGTTACCTATCTTGCTGCAAATTGTACTATTGTTACCTATCTTGCTGCAAATTGTACTATTGTTACCTATCTTGTTGCCAACTATACAATTGTTACCTATCTTGCTGCAAATTGTACTATTGTTACCTATCTTGCTGCCAACTATACTATTGTTACCTATCTTGTTGCCAACTATACTATTGTTACCTATCTTACTGCCAACTATACTATTGTTACCAAAGTTAAATCTAACTGTAATATTGTTACCTATCTTGCTGCCAACTATACTATTGTTACCTATCTTGTTGCCAACTATACTATTGTTACCTATCTTGTTGCAAATTGTACTATTGTTACCTATCTTGTTGCCAACTATACTATTGTTACCTATCTTGTTGCAAATTGTACTATTGTTACCTATCTTGCTGCCAACTATACTATTGTTACCTATCTTGTTGCCAACTATACTATTGTTACCTATCTTGCTGCAAATTGTACTATTTTTACCTATCTTGTTGCAAATTGTACTATTGTTACCTATCTTGTTGCCAACTATACTATTGTTACGTATCTTGCTGCCAACTATACTATTGTTACCAAAGTTAAATCTAACTGTAATATTGTTACCTATCTTGTTGCCAACTATACTATTGTTACCTATCTTGCTGCCAACTATACTATTGTTACCAAAGTTAAATCTAACTGTACTATTGTTACATATCTGTATTAGTGTATGATGACTGCAAGGCACTGACCATCCTTAAAACAGAAATCACATCTTCTTACATTACTGGTATTAAAAAAAGATCATGTTTTCAATTTCAAGACATGTGCTTCTAGTTTTGTGAATGGCAGCCACAGCAGTGTCAGGTTAATTTTCACTTTATTTTTTCTCTTGATTTTCGTAAAACAATACCTCCGATAAACTCAATCAACCCCTCAGTGTACTCTTTATGTTTCTTAACATATTAAATCCAGATCAAAATTTAATAAGAAGTTGACCTGGCTCTTAAATTGTGTTTTTGAAACCACAAAAGATGCCAGAAGAAGTTATTGCTAACAGAGCACTTTCTGTTAAGTACTTTGTATCTGGTGGCTAGTGCCTGGCATTTTTATTTTAAAAGTGAAATAGTTCACACCTTGAAGATACTCCTAACACATGATAAGGGCTTTCTGTGAGCTGCAATCAAATTTCTGGCACACTTAAGATTATATGAGATGTTGCACAAGATGTGAGTAAATTTTAATGTGAAAGCTAGAATTTTTTTTATATAACTTATCTTCAAGTGATATAAAATCCCTTTAACAGAAAAAAAATTATCCAAATAAATTGTCGGCAGCCTATCATGTGAAATACCACAGAAATGTATGCATGCATTATCACGTAAATGACTGCATGCATACATTATTACAGAATTAACTGTATGCATGCACTAATGCTGCAACAGTTTCATTCAATTCACTGGAAAAAAATAAGGATCTTGAGAACAATTTAACAAAAGCTGTCAGTAGAAAAGCAGCTACATACTCTAGAAGGATATGCTACCAAGGACCATAACTCCTGTGCTTCTGAACCAATTCTACTGAAACTTAAGTGGCATAAACTCTAAACATTTCTATAGTTTGATTGAAATTGCATTACCAATGTTGCAGATATTGCTCCGGACAGAAATTGCCAACAGACAGACAGGCAGACAGACAATCAGGGCCATAACATAACACTTCCCTTTGGGCATATAAAAAGTTGTAAGCAAATCTAATTCATAGATGTCTTGTGTTTTAAACATTTTGTATTCTGCAGTATAGAATACAAGTAATTTCATAGAATGTTCAAAACTACTGTTTACGATTTTTAAAAAAAAAATTATATGCAATATCAAGGACTGACTTTGATGGACAGCACCAGTAGCTCATTGATTTCATTGCCCTGACTCAACTTACATGATTTGCCCTATAAAAATCATCTATATTTATGAAGTCTTCATCTTTCTTCTGCCGCAAGCTCTTGACATATGTAGACATCTGTCTACTTGGCACACTTCTGCACTCTATCTCTGTCATATCCCATAATTCAACTTCCTGTTTGGACAATGCCTGCTTCCTGCAAGATTAAACTTTGGAATGAAACCATACACCGAGACTCTGGAATATTTATACATGAAAATCCCCTCTTAACTTCCCAAATCCCTTTTCTTCACCTAAAATTTATTCAACTGTATTCCATGCTCTCTTTTGATAAGAAAAACGATTTGTTTTGGACTGGAACAAGAGTTACATAGTGCTATTTTTCTTATTTTTAAAAATAAAGTAACCTAATCTTTGAATCATAATTCTGGTTAATTTTGTCTTGTTTTCAGTTTGCATTTAAAAAAATGAAGCAGAAGTCATTGCCATAATTATTTTTTAAATCAATTTCTTTTTATCAAAAGCATTGTGGATGGGGTGGGGGTACTAAAGAATGAAAGAAGCAGGTATAGTGATGTAGCAAGAGTAAACAAGGGGTCAAATTAAGTAAATCCCTTATATTCTACCAAAACAGCTCCTACTCCCTGTCGGACTTAATTTATACCATGCAAATGAATAAACAGATTTTTTTGTGAATAATTTCATCTAACGGTAATAATGGCAGAAAAAAAAGGTGGAAATCTTCGTTTGGCTTTTTATATTTTGGACATAATGCAGAATTTCAAGATGGCTGCTGTTAAAAAGTTTGACAACTAAATATTGATAGAACTTTTCATAAATAGATGATCCTAGTCTATAAAAATACCAAACAGACTGGTTAACGTCTGAGGTGAACATTCTGCCTCCTCCGCTCGCTCTGAATTCTGTTCCTTTTTTTTTTAAGAAACAGGATACAAAACTTCTTCAAGGAAGACAAATTCCTCAATATTTTTCATAAACATGACTGAAAATCTAGTAAACAAAAATTAATCAATGGACAGAAAACCACAACAGTCACTTGGAGACAAGATCATAAAGTGCTTTTCACAGTTAACGGTTTCGTCCAATTTTAAAAGATAATTTTTTTACAAAGATAAAAAAGCAAATTTATTCATTGATCATATATTTTGAAAACTAACATACGTCCAAACTCACAAGATTTCCATTCAAGTTTGGTTGGTGTTTTTTTATGTCTCCGTAGATCACGATTTGGCAAGTCTCGCAGGAAGCAACAGTATAAATCTTTTACATCTGTAGCATACGGCTGCCAACGTACAACAGAAAACAGAGATTCAGCCATTGATCAATTGTTTAAATACTCTGTATTCCCAGTACAAGCACCTAAATTAGCTGAATTCACTCCGTTTGTATCTTTTTCTTTTTTTTATATCTTTTTTGATTGTAATTTATATTCATTATTTACTATCTGTTCTACAGAGTTTTTCACTTCTGTTTTAAGTGTTCAGCAGTGAAAAACTATCAGTTTGGTACTGATGCACCATTTAGTAAAGATAAGGAGGGGATGCCAAAGTTTTTATTTTTGGATTACATAATACTTTTTTTGTTTTGTAGAGATAAAATGTTTAAATCCAATTATTGTACTAGCAAGACTTGATCATGACAGGATTTTTGTAATTTATTACCCACAAATGTTAGAGGTATAAATTGAATGCATTATAATTACTTTAAAGGCAAATGTTGAATGCAGCAAAGACAATCTTTAGAATATTGTATTTTTGTTCCATACTTAGATTTATATGACATAGTGGAAAAGTTTTTGAGGTTCATATTGCATTACAGTCAAACTTGTATTAAGAGACCGCCCAAGGGAAAGGCCAAAACCGGTCGCTTAATGAAATGGTCTCTTAATACAAAGCATCACCTGAGACGGCAACCGTTTTCCATAAAAATCGTTCTTATGTCACGTGGTAATTTTCTAAAAATAGCAAAAAAGTTAGAACATGAAAGTACCTAAAGTCGATAAATATCACGTGCGGACATAAGGACGGACGACAATCCTTTGAGATTTGACACCTTCGTGTCTAATTGGGACGTAAAATGCGACTTTAAAGCAGTCAGTTTCCATAGAAATAATCTGTTTGCACATAAATGGTCGCCTAATACGAACAAAAGAACGATTATTGGTCGTTAATTACTGGTCACTGCTCGCGTTAGACAAAAGTCGCTTAATGAAATAGCAAAACAGTGAGAAAACGCTCGGGGGATTCAAAAGCGGTCGCTTAAGACAAAGGTCGCTTAATACACGTGGTCGCATGGACAAGTTTGACTGTATATCAATGTTAAGAAAGAATTGTTTAAAATGTTAATACTAAATTATTAATAAAAATGTAGCAATTGATATGTTGCTTGACCTTGAAGATAAGATCAAGGTTGTTGGTACATTATACCTTTGTCTTTTTTACAGTTGCTTCACCTTGACCTTATCTTCAAGGTCAAGGTTATTGGTATCTTTGTCCTTTTCTCCTCCAGGATTGGCTAGGTCACCTTAACACTGTAGTGAAATGCTGTCAAAATATATATGATATTTTCAGAGTTATTGATCAAACCTTAGATAAATGACAAACAATGTTGATTAGTAAATGACTACTTTCAGAAGCACAAAATTACCGGTGGCATTTCACTTTTTCGAGATGAACCTAATAATACTATATATAATAACAGTATTAATATCTTCCCTCCACACACTTCCTTTCCTTTCATGTTGCTTCCTTTTAGATTTCAAATCTGTACACATTTCTACTGGCAGAGCACCCTGCCGAACTTATCAGGAAAGAAAGATGAATTACCGATGTAGTAAGATTATTCCTATATCAAAGATGATAAAAATTATCTTCTGCTTATATTGAAAACATTTATAGAAAGTGATAATGGACAAAAATAAAGTTAAAGACAGTGTGTGGTTTGGCACTGTCTAAAATACTACAAATGGCATAGATACTGGAAAAACAATTTACTTGCCAAAAGAATAAACTGGCATTTAAAAGGGAAGATGTTTTTTATTGTCAATCTTTGACAATAGATTGAACCTGCATTAGAACTTCTATTGGGATGGTGGGGGTGGGGGGAATCGTTTTCATTTACCTATAGATAATTATGAATAGTTCTACCATCCAACAAGGGATCTATATATTAAGTGAAATTAATTGTACTCAAATTATTGTGAAAATTTTGTTTAAATATGCAATTACAACTCTTTACAGGTCATATCTTTGTGGAAGTTGCAGAAATCTTACCAAAAGGCAGCAAAAGAATTGTAGAGAAATGTTTTTCTTGTTTTTGTTTACTGAAATATTCTTATTCCATTCAAAAATCTGGTGGTTTCAAGATTTTCAACACTAATATCTTTTCCATTGCAATAAATTTGTGCAGGGCAAAATGACATATACATTAGTTGATAAAAAATTTGCTATTATTTTTCATTAGGAAAGTGTTTCTGCAATAAAACTTTCTAAATAACCACTTCACTTCAAAACGAAGATACGGTACATTTCGGTAGAGAAAGTTCCAACAGCTGCTGGATTTTCTGAACCAACTGTTACACGCATCATTTTCAGAAATTATTTCATCTCTCATCTAATATAGACATTGCGTACTTTATTATGATATTTCTCATACGTCTTGTTTCCGCTTGAATGTTTATATGTAAGGTTTCAATGAAGTCTTACTGACTCAGTATATAAACACCTTCAGAACAAGGGATTGTCTACAAAAATATCATTTATGTTATTTTTTAAAGCAGATTCTGATATAGTGGCAGGATGATTCCTTGCAAGACTTGTACATAATGCAAACAAGACTTTGTATAAAACTAGTGAAATAGATGCTGAATCAGTTATAACTTGTTCACCCTTGCCTTGCTAAATTAAAAAAATCCTTCAAATTTGATCATACTATAGGGTGTTCAGTGAAAACCTGCTGACTGCAGTAGTACATCCCGCAGACAGAAGTCAACTGCAGCAAACTACATAGCTGTGTAGTCTCTGCAAATTTCCCATCCGATGAAGAGTTAAACGGTTCAATCCAAACTCACAGATGGACAAGTCCATTTCATAAATTTATGGGGATATTGGGTTCAATTCCAGACTTAATCTTCAGGATTGCATTTTATCCAGAACTTCAACAAGAGATTCAAATTGGAGTCCAGTGCTTTACAATTGAAATTAGCTATTGAAGAAAAGGCATTTAAACATGAGTAAATTGGGTGATTGATAAAATGGCATTTCAAATGGTGTTTTTTCTATATTGCTCTTTCTGCAGAGGGGTAACTGTGTTATGTTCAGTATAGGCCCTACCTAAACTCTAGTAAGCAAACATGTCTGGAAAAGATCATAATTTCTGACAGGAAACTTTTATTTTCATAGGCTGTAAGTAGTTTGCTCTCATTGACGCAGTATTACAACAGCAGTGTTTATGTGTTGTGGCACGCTTTATGCTTTTTTGATGGAATCTCTTTAGAAATGACCTTCATGTGCTGAAAGATGTACAATGTTTACAATATAAGATAAAGATGTGATGAACATTACAAAGTGATGAAGAAGCTATAAAATCTGACTCTGATGGTCACCATAGCAATCTGAAACATGGATGAAAGATTCGGACCTTTGACCAACTGACCTTGGAATCAAAAGAAAGCATAGGTTGATGCTAAATATTTGCAAGTTCCAATAAAGTCTAAGGGACTAGAGTCACAAGACCCTAATGGTTTTCATAAAACTAGCATATCAGATAATATAACAGAGAATCTGTAACATTGAATATTTGGAGGGTCTTTAGTTATTGATTGGCTATGATGAAGGCTGAAGTTCAAATGAACGCTCTTGTCTGAAGTCAATTACAGAAAAATCTGGGGTCATAACATGGGCTGTCATTTCTGTTGGTACTTCAAGTGGTAGGCATAATTATAACTATAGTTGATGAAACCTACACTAAAAACATATTAATAAATTCAATGTTTTATATTCACAGATGACAAATGAACAGCATCACCCATGAGCCAAAAAGTCTGGTGTTACAGCTTGTTTCATTTTGAAGTTTTCAAGATGATGGACAAAATATAGAAAAATAGTGCAAAAGGATAGAGAAAATACAACAAATAGATGGAAGAACAAAAAATAGATGTACATGTTCCTAATCCTCAAAAAGGTCCATTTGACTTGAAATTTGAAACTACTAAGAACAAAGAAACAAAATGAAACTAGCTGTTTACAACCTTATCAAAGCTGAAACATTTTGGATAATATATCAAATCTGGAAAAACTATATCAAATCTGGAAAAACTATAGAAGAGCAAAAAGTATCAATTTCTTGCATCACAAAAAATCAAGTTTCTTTTTCTACAATCTTTTGTTTGGAAAGATGTACTGAAGATGTACTGTGATTTAAGATTATAGAGTTTTACAAAATCCAAGGGTAAATTTACAATTGATGCTATTTTGGTGGGTTTGAAAATCATACAAAATCAAATACATTGTATCTAGTGAAGCCAGAAAAAAAGTAACAAATTTATCAATATTTTGCATCTTTCCAGTAGACCTTTGCCATTTGGACACTTTACCAAAGAAGCCAAAAATACTAGCGATGCTCAGTGAATCCGATACTTATATCTGATCTAAAGTCAGACACAGATCAATTTATGTTCTGCAGTATACACCCTTTTTGAAATATGGTATATTGGCTTTCATTTAAAACTAAAATGACCAACAAAAAAGAAGAAGAAGAAAATAAGTTTATACACCCAAAACAGTAGTTTCTTCAGATAACAATTCAATCACAATGATGATGCATTTGAATTGTCTTTGTTTAACATCTAGTCACACCAATTGTTTCAAATTTCTTTAACAAAATAGTGATGTACTGACACCTTTTGTCTTGTATTTGTAGGTTTTTATCTTGTCACTATAGAAAGATGAGGTAAGAGATTAATATACATTCAATGTTGAAAAAACTTTATCAGTTAACAAAGTTGTGGTAACTGATATCAATGACAGACATTTCAAAGCCAGTCTACATGCATTATTGTTTTTGTCCTGCAGTGCACTTTATCATACCTTCAAGAAGATAATCTTTGTCTTGTCATGGAAAACTTTTTGTATGTTGATATTCGTTAGGCTAAATCAGTCATTCTACACTTGACATTGTACTGTAAGACTATCATAACTGTGAGTATAGGTTATTAGTCATGGTTCTCAGAAACAGAATGGTTAAGGTTGCTGACTGGTATCAGTAAGCTTCTCACTGACTGAAGACCATAGGTTCAAGCCCTATTACTGGCCTGACTCTTTAAGTGAGAGAGCTGAAGTGAAGCTGATGGGAGTCAGGACTGTACATCAATACATTTCTATGCAAGAATTTAATCCAAGTGAGGTACATATACGGACAGAATATGTTCTTTATAATCATACTACATGAACAAAATGATGTGTATTATTGAAAATCCAATAAGTAGATCACCTTACAATGACCTTGAAATCTTACTAATGAATCAACTACTCATGTTGATATGATATACAAGTTAATAAGGTGTCACTTTAGATGCTGATATGATGCGGTATCAATAAACTATAATCCATACTTGGGAGGAATAAAATTACAAGCTGTTGGCAATGTCCATAGACTAATATAGACTATACATATGAAACTTAACACTAAACAAGAAAAACTGTGATACTATGTATCACAGCGGGCCTAGAAATAAAGCTTTCATGTTAATATTTTGAAATGGGAGATGCAAATAAACTTTATAGACTTTATAACATAGACGGAATAAATTTTATTCTAGGTTCATGCAGTTCCTGGTTCATGTAAAGCAAATACTTGACTATCTGGTTTGTGTAGTTATAAATTAGTAACTGTTACTCATTTTCAGTGTATCATTTCTGTTCCATTGTTTGACCTACGTTCCATTAAGGTGATTTTCAGAATGTACAATACTATTCCTGCCTCTATCCTCACAAAATCGTTTGCAGTCAAAATGTTTGTAAACAAAACAACGCACATTTTCAAGATTACTGAAAAGTCTCATTAATTAAAAGTGCATACCGACCAATTAATTAACTTTGGCTACCTGTCAGTTTATTGCTGTAGACCAGTCTGATAATTCAAAATGTAAATAAGTCTGATAAAAATGGAAAGTGCATCCCAGCCAGTTAGTAAACTTTGGCTACCTGTCACTAAAAATTATTGCTCTAACATGCCATTTCTGATTAAAATAGACTGTCAGTGACTGTATAGTGATACTTTCATTCAAAAACAAGTAACGTAATGGACCCACTTTACCCAATACCAGAAAATACCGGCATGTTTGACCAATATCGGTTTTTATAATAGCCGAACAATAAAAACTTTTCACTACTTATTAAACGTTACATAAGCAGGGGGTGCACTTAGCCAAATGGAAAAAATGAGCCAAATTAAGCATTGAGCCAATTTTTAGCAAGTAGCCAACCATGTAGCCATCCACAACAAACATAAAAGGAACAACAAAGAAAAGGATATCACATTTATTCAAAGGACATACACAGTAACCACATATAAACGAACATAGAAACAATTCTGACATACAATTAATGTAAGAAACAGCACGCATTATGAATAGCACATTTCACAACGGCAGTCTCTACAGCTTTCCACTGTTTGGAGGCATCAAGGGCGTCTTTGTGATCTGTAAAAATAAAAGGTTATAAATGCATGTTAAATGAAAGAACCTAAATGATAGCGATCAAGTAAAAGTTTAATAAATGAAATCTTCTGCTATTTTAATAACCAAACTATAATTTTTAATTTGCCTATTTTTCATAATTAAATTCTTGCACCATACTTAAAACATCTATTAAATTATTCAATAATTACCTTTTCCTTCGCCATGCTTTACAACATTATCACGTTTCAAAGTTCCACAGCCTGTTGGAAAGCTGTTCTTTTTTACATTTTATACAAAGTGTACAGTACATGAACTGCTTAGAATGTTCATATTTCAGCCACGGAAAGTCAATGAGCCATTTATCTTTGAATGCACGGTCGCCGCAGTTTTTGCTTTTTAGATACGGGCGAACAGCCCAAAACCATCTTCAAGAGGCCTTTTTGCACCTTTACTAATTAGACATTTTGGTTTTGTGATTATTCAATCTTTCCGTGACATTTTATAAATATTGACCAAGATTATCGGATATTAATTAATGTTAGATCGACAGCTTTGGTAATTACACAAAAATCACACTTACCAAACTACTATTCGCTTGTTGTTTGCAGCTAGTGTATTAATCACTCGTGTCAGTTTTTCACACTTTACACATTGTCAACTTGACCTAAATTACGATTATCAGACTGGGTATTGGTTTTTGCTGAAGTATAGAGCGTTTCCGGTTAAAGTTTGTAAACCAGTCTGAGGTTAAAAACTAGAACATTTTTCGTCACATTCGGTATGGGAAAAAGCTTTCGCCAACGACTTTCGCCAATTAGAAAAAGTTTTAGCCATTTTTTATTTTCTTTCGCATTTGGCTACAATGGCGAACGGCAGCGTGAGCCCTGATAAGCATATAAAATAATTTGACATTTACATGTATAAAAGATAGAAATATCAACTTTTTGACACTTTTAAAGCTACACAATGAACAGTGGTTTAACCCATTCTTTATCGTACCTTCCTAGGCGAATTTCATAACATTTTGCTCAAAGAACTATACACTACTTCACCTACATGTTACATTTTCCAACCACGTATTAAATATAGCGGGCCGCTGCTGCTGCCCGCAATAAAGACAAATGGTACTACTAATTATATGAATTATAAAACCTTATCACCTGTTCTATTATGAAAAAAGCACATACATCTGTATATAAAAATGTGTTTGAAATCAGGAAGGCACATCTGTCCCCTATGAAAAGTAAACGTTGGAAAAAAAAATCAAATTGCAAATGACACCTTTGACATTAAAGTATACAAAATGTACTACAAAAGTATTGTAAGATACTATCTTTTAATGAGGTTATATATACCGAAGTTCTAAAGTGTATGTAGTATCATGTGCTGTGATTTGGTCAAGCAAAATTTTCATCTATCTTTTTCAAAGTCATTAGCAACTTCATTCAGGATTAATTCCTGTGTCTGTATGTCATAAGTAAAATACATGTACATGTACACAGATTTCATTGCAATTGATGCATACTAAACGTAATGTACTGTGTACATGTAATTTTATTTTCTTGCTGTTCACAAAGATATTTGGTGGGCTTGAGTCCATACTGGAAAACTGAACAATAACGACTCCCCTTCCTGCTTTTTACAAGACTTAATGTACCCTAAAGACTAAAATCTTTGACTTTTTAAAACTGATCTGATTTTAGCAAACTTATAATGTTAATAGGTGATGATCAGCACAGAGTCACAGACCAATGATTTCCCAATTGACTTGGACAAATAGAAGTCCTAGCAAGATGAACCCAGTTGACAGCGGTTACTTTGCTACCGCACCTTTATGAATCAGCTTCATACGCATAAATCACGTGCTTATTAACACACAAAATACATTCTGACAATGACCACTTATCATCATTGCAATAAAAAACGTGACTCTAGCCTTTAATTTCACGATGTCCAAACACACCCATAAACAACATGCTTACTGACCATCAAATATCTAAAGAAGTCAAAAATACAAAGACTTGAAGGCTGTGAAACAAACAGATTAAATGACCAGGGACAAATTTACTGTCAAAATATTACATGCCTCTGACCAGCAATGGTCAGTTCAACAGGTTTAGGGTCATTTTAGGGACACAAGGGGATCTATGACAAACGGACATGAAACAGACATGAAAATCACATACTTGATGGTGACCAGTTAAATAGAATCTTCAAAAGGCATGTCCATCTAATGACCACTCTTCAGCGGTTGTGTACAATAGTATTGTTCAATACGATAGTAAAACAAGTCTAAACGATTTGCCCTTAAATGTATAGAGTATTCAGAGGCTATGTGATATTCTTGAATTAAAACTGAAACACATGCGCTGGCGATACTTCAATAGGTACAACCTTCTTTCAATGGTGTGAGGTTAAACAGTCACCTAAAAGCAGTGGAAAAAACTACTTTTATTATGGAACATTATGTATAATTTACAAAGTGCTTTTTTCTGAAACTAAGAGTTTCTAATGCTTGATTTCACACAGCAGTGCTCAATTATTAAAACAACATAGACTGCATTGTCATCAGTTTGACTGTGATACAGAATGATATGCATTGACATATTGCTTAATCTAAATAGAAGAATACTATATGATTAGCTGTATATTCTCAGATCTTGACCAATCGCAGTCAACACATCGACCTATAGATATTATTGCCATAGTAACAAATCAAACATACTTGTCGTTTTGAAAAAATTCTAAATTTTAAAATTCATCCACATTCAGTATTCTCAGCAAAAGAATATCTTTTGGGAGACACAAATAAACAAGTTTCCAATAAAACTTGGCAAATTGTAGTACCTTGTCAAAGATGAAGATGTCAAAATATCATATTATAATTATTACAGCAATCATCCTGTCTATAAAAATTTGTGGATCAAAAATTGTTTCACAAAAACCAGTCTGACACTCTTCACCTGGATGTAGTCTTGGAAACAGGATACGTTTCTAAAGACAACATTCAATTTCTTCTTTCTAAAAC
Source organism: Saxidomus purpurata (assembly GCA_022818135.1). NCBI lineage: Eukaryota > Metazoa > Mollusca > Bivalvia > Venerida > Veneridae > Saxidomus > Saxidomus purpurata. The sequence continues at coordinate 16,746,237 of JAFMSR010000014.1, forward strand.
AAATCCTCAACCAAGGGAATCAAAACCCGTAATTTACATCTTAAGACATCAAATGCCATGTTTTTATTTTTCAATAAAGGAAATGACAGGAATAAATTCAATATCATAAATTTTAATAAATTAATACACCATAAAAGTCAATTTTGAAGTTCTCATTCAATTAAGTTGTAAAGATGCTGAAACAATTTTATCGAGGAAGCTGTCTCCACTTGTCATGTGCAGCATAAAGAAGACGATCTAGCATGTGACGAGGAATGTTCGATCAGATGACCATTTTACGATCAAAAAGACAGACAGTCACATGACTCTAGTTTTGCTTATTTGTCTTTTTTGTAAAACATAACCTGGCCCCGATTTCACGAAAACACTGAAGTAATTTATCTGCTGAGTACAATATTTTAAAGTCAAACTGTCACTAAAAATAAGGTTATTTCTTGTTGTCATTTTTCACGATAAGTCTCTTTTTTTAATGAAAATAACATGTTGAAAGAAAAAATTGTTGTATAATACTAAACGCAGGTCAGATATAGCAAAAAATTCATTACTTGCTGTAAAACAACATTTTCTGCACAAATACTGACAAGACTTTTTGTGTATATAAATGTAATAAATGGGTAAATACGATTTTGACAAACTTGAATTCTTTAAAGAAATAAACATGCAAGGGGTTAATAAGTGTTGAAATAAGTTGAGCATGTTACTGAGTAATTACTTAAGTATTTTTCGTGAAATCGGGGCCTGGTGCTCAGATGCTCAGTGCCTGCTATTATTTGTTTAATGGTAAAATTTGACTTATTATCCTTAAACTGATCAACATGTTATTCCTGGCAATAACAAACATTTGAGGGGAATTCATGATACTTGCATATACATGGCTTTTCTAAGATTTAACCTAGTGACCTAGTTTTTGGCTTAAGATGACTTATATTCAGTTCAATATAGATTTTATAAAAATAATCTTTCTGACAAAGTTTCATGAAGATCCAGTGAAAAATGAAGCCTCTTTTACATATAAAAGGTTTTCCTATGACTTGACCTGGTGACCTACATTTTGACCAGAGATGACCCATATTGGAATTCGACCTAGATTTCATCAAGATAGCTTTTCTGGCTAAGTTTCATGAAGATTCAGTGAAAAATGTAGCATTGATTGCATACACAAAGGTAAGTGTGAACAGACGATGGACATCAAGTGATCACAATAGCTCACCTTGAGCAGGTGAGTTAAAAATTCACTTTTTTTAACATAAACATAACAGAAAAGCATTTTACCAGTTTTGGTTGTCCTAGGCATGTGGTTATTCAATACAGGTGACTGCTAACACAGGTTAACTTTTTTCTTAAAACTTAAACATCAACCTAAGCCATCAATTTCCGTCTCCATTGATCCAGTTAGTCATTTCCTGTAGCTTCTATTTCAATTAATGATATTTTTTCAATAAAACTTGTAAAATCTGTAATTTGAAATTAATTTGAACATTGAGGTTTCCTGTAATTTGATTTGGTCCACAGCCAGGGACACCTGTTTTCCAATTTTTCATATAATTGTTGCATTATGACAGGTGGCCAATAAACACTCATATAACACTAAGGATTGGAAAAGGAATTGTTACAGAGCCAACAATAGTCTCCATGTCAAACTTGGATGGATGGGATGTCTTAAGATTTCATTTCACTTTAATGAGACGATTGTCACTGTTACAGGGTATCTTAACAACAGGTTGAAAAGAGAGCGAAAGAAGTAGGATGTACCCATTTCCTCTAAGATTCCTATAGATTTATTATTTTGGAATTATGACAGGGGCAATGAATTTTATCAAGTGCATAATTATAACAAATTTAGTTTGACAGTCTTTTCCTCAGTCAAACCATATCAGTCTGTCTTTTATTCTATTTGTCTGTATCTTTGATTCAAGACAGGTCTTTCAGACAGATTTTAGGCTGCTGGTGTCAATTGTACGAGTTTAAGCAAAATCTGAAAAAGAATCTCTCTTGAATTGGTAAGATATTGGAATGTAAGCTTTTTAAGACATTTCTTCCAAGTTTATAAAACCAGTCTAGATCCTCCAGCTTATTACACAACAGTGACTGATCCCAGTTTCAAAACTGACCAATCGAAAGCCAGAGTTCCTTTATAAAAGTTAAAGTTTCCTTTATAAATGCTAGCTTAATTTGCAATGGAAACTCAAAACTATTCAGTCAATCCAGAATTAACTTTCTAGCAAACATACTATACTAGATCCTATGAGGGAAAGGTGACTGTCCGCACTGCTTGTTGCCCTGATCACCATCTCTGTACCAGTGGCTTTGAATCTTATAAGAGAGTACTTTAGTTCCATGCAACTCTTAAGAAGTAACACTATCCACAGAAAGCAAACTATTATGCTTGTTAATGAAAGTTAAACATGTAAATTGAAACAAGCCTTTGAAGGTGAAGATAAAAGCGACAGAAATCTACTAAATCTTTTGTACTTGATCGCTATCTCTCTTACAGTAGCAGGAGATAAAGCTTCCTACACAAACTAGCGGCTCATTCACTTTCCTGATTTGAAACAATATGTTTATTATTTAAAACCACAACAATTAAACTATAAATGTGTTTCCTGTGGAGAAAAGAAAGGCTAATCCTTTTAATGCAGAATGTTTATCCCAGACAGACAAGCGGAAAAGGTAAATAAAAGCTTGGATGAAAGAAGAAAAATATCTGGAGGAAAGACAAACTTCCTGTATCATTGGAACATCAGCCTTTCAAAACAAATGAGAGAGTGCAAATATGACAAGAAAAGAACATGTATGTACCCTGGGATTTAGTTTCTTAGCTACAAAGGGGCACTGGTTTAAATGCCAATTAAAGCTTAATTGCATGTATTCGGATTTCAGTGTAAGTGTATCTTTTACTAATCCTATTGGCTATCAGGTGCCAAAAGACACTTCTGATTTTCCTTTTTCACATTCAATTTACTGTAATTTAGATACAAGATCTGGAACATGTCTTTAACTTTGTTCTTACAGTTTGTTGTTCCAGGAACTACAAAACCTTTTACACTGTATTTATGACATCTTCTATATTATCTATAGATCAAGCAGACAGAATTCTGACAGAAAAATATTGCATACTTGAACAATGCTTGATCTGTCTGTTTTTCACCAAAGGTATCTCAAAAAGGTATCTGAAATATTATTCCTTTTCCAAAGGTATCTCAAATGTGATTGCAAAAGATTTCCAAGGTATCTCAAATATGATTCATTTTCCATAGGTATCTTAAGATATGATTGCTTTTCTTAAAACAGCCAAAATATTAGCCATGGACTTCCAATTGACTACCAGTAATGATGCTTTGTATTTTAACAGTATAACAGGGAAGAGGGAGGTTTAATTATGGAAGTGAACATAAAATCTGCAGCTGAATCATTAATGGTTTCATAAAAATCAGCAGTGGCATCACCAAAATCTTTTATCTGAGACCACACTCAACTCTCTGGTTTCTTATTGGCTATGGAAAATTGCTCAGCATCAAAATTGTCCAATCAGAAGGCATGACTCTGAGACTGGCTGCAGAAGAGACATTATAATCTTAGGATTTACTTGATTTTACTCAGTTGTATTGGCCGACAGTCTGAATCTGAAAAATACTCCATTATGTTTAAACCTAAAAAAGAGGAAAGGCTAAGCATTCTTACGCCAATGTATTTACAATTAGATTTTTTTCACAGAAACTGTGGCTTTAATGTCTTCCCTTAAATAGATAATTTCAAATTTATTACAATACACAGATTCAAAGAACCTATAAAATCTATTTAGACCTGTTGAAAAGGACCAACTAACTAAAATAACATACGGAAATACTGGGAGGGGAAAAAAACTTATTCAAAAAAAGAAATCAATCTAAAACCCCTTACAGCAAAGTCAAGATTGTCTCATTGTGAACGCCTCATAAAACCTGTGACAAATATCCGACAAAACATTGGTTTGATCACTGTTCTGGAAGTAAGTGAACAATAGAACAAACACAGGGTATTTTATAGTTAACAAAACCGGGATACCGATATCATTTTTCATGACTTTAGATGTTGCTACATAAAAAAATACGGTATAAAAAAACAATTTTCGCAGGTGGGGTGGTAAAAACTACAATAGTACTGTCAGATTTTACCTCTGTCCAAATCCATCTGTTTGTCAGGATAGTAGTTCATTTGTATTTATATTCGAATTTTTGTTTTGATTTTTTTTTCTCCTGCTACAGCAAAAAATCCCATAATTCTTACAGTTACATACAAGCAAGAAATAAAAAGAATGATTAAGCTGTTTTAAAATAATTTTTTTTAGATTAACCAAATGTTTGTTCACACTGAACAGAAGCTGTGCTCTTGCAATGACTTCAAATGTTTTAGTCTCTCTTACCAGTGAACATATCTGCAACAGATAGTGAAGATAACCTCAAGGTCTTAGAAGAAATTTTAACCATTTCTTTGCACATGCTTATGCATAGATTAAATACAAAGATATTGTTTTAGTTTGACTTGGTGACCAATGAAATCGCTCTGTAAAGATTGATCACAGAATAATAATGTAGTTACAGTGGATATGCTCAAAGTAAATACACTTAACCGCAAAGCCCTGTTGAACATTTTTATTTGAATGATGCTATTGTTTTTATTTCTATTTAAGTCATTTTTTGCGATGAATTATTGAAACTTTTACAAGAATTAAATTTTATACTGTTTTTGTTGTGTATGAAATTTGATTAAATTTGAAACACGATAACACTGTTAAAATAAATATTTTGCAACTTTTGCGTTTATAAATCGGTTGAGTGTTCATTACCGAGGGACACATGAAAGCAACTATACCCCTCCCACCTCCCTACTCATTATGTGAAGAAACTGAACTGGTACAATTTTCATTCTGTAAGTCATCTCTCAGTCATATTCAGTCATTGACTTAGTAAGTTGATCAAGCGTTAACTAACAACATTACATTATTCAACAAAGTTTAATGAAAATCAGTGTAAGAAATAGCACACTTGGTGAGAATTTCCAGGCACAGAAGTAAGTTCCACCTACCTTACAGGCAAACAATATGCCTCAAGTCTTTAGTTTATTTGAAAAATATTTAACACTGACTGGTACATGCAAATTCAGTTTAAGTTTTTCAATTTCTTTGCTATTACCACACTCTAAACGATGGATAACAGGTACAATCGTAACAGAAAACACCCATGCTGCGGAAGTTAATGCCCGCATTGATAAAATACCAGGCATTTACTGCCACTGTTTTTGGAATACTTACCTGAAGTACTCAAAGTCCCAGGAGCACAATTACAAGTAGCTCTTATTTTACCAAGAAAGATGTCTTACTGGTGCAAATTACCTTTATTTGCAACAAAAACATTTACTTTTTAAATTGATAAGTATGTGTTAGAAATATAGCACAGTATTTTTTTCAATGACATTGCAAAAATTAAGAAAGGCTTCCTGGTGACTTCTTTTCATGGAGGAACACTTTGAATGCAAAAGAAATGCATCTGTTAATAATGTTTTAGAGTGAAAAGAGTATGGTTCTCTTAGGGTTGGATCATTAACGGGAGATTTGTGAAAAATCGCGGGTTTTTGGACATCACAACAGGGTAAAAACGAAAACCAAAAAGGTTCTGACGTCACACACTGACGATATGTTTATTCAACTTAATGTAAACACATGCAGTCGCCATTTTAAGCACATTTAAACCTTGATTCTCAATTTCTCATATGCAAAATTATTACTCAAACAAAATTCTCTGAATTTTAATGAAACAAGAATAATGTACTTACGTTTGATCTGGATACAAAGCAAAACAAAACAAACAAAAGCAACAATTTTATTTCTTTCAACTGGCGGTACATAATCTTTAATCAACTAGTACATTAAAAGTATCATATAATCATATTTAATAATCCTGACCAAGGTCTTTCAAATCAAGGTCTTTCAAAAGACCTTGTTCAAATAGTATGGTCTGGAAACGAGCGTAATACGATAAATAACTTGCCTCGGATCACGTGACAAACATCCGGGTACCCGCAATTTTGGAAAAAAAAGAAAATATTGAAACTTTATATCTACGAATATCGATATTTTACCAACAATTTGACCAACAAAGAGATCCTTAATACAATATATACTATTTGAAAGACCTTGTCCAGGGTGTCATCTTGTTGCAAACATCAATTACGTCAATCAGGCGATAAGTATACCCCGGGCAAGACCAGATGTTACTGACAATTAACACTACCGAGCGTAATAAACAGCCGACTTTCGTCACCTAATCAACCAATTATCGATCTCGCGTGTCAAGGTTTTGACTTTGTATATTCAAACTTGGACTTAAGTGGGTATTTAACAAATTTTATGGATTTTCTTTTCTTTCAAGACAAAATTTTGATTTATCGGGAGATTTGGGTGTTTTTGCGAGCTTCGCCGGGGCGCCGGGGTAAGGGTCTAAATATCGGGAGAACCCGGCGAGTAACGGGAGAACGGCATGTATGGTATGGTTCTGTCATTATCCTATCGGTAAATTGATTTTTCTATGTCAGTTAATCCAAAGTGATCCTGGGACTTTACAATGATGTAAAACCACACTTCCTTTCGGTTGAATTCCATTATTGAGCAGACAGCCAGGTAGCCATTGTTGTTGAATGTAAAACTGACCAAAAAGTAATGAACAGAACCACAAAAATGCAGCTGTATCACCAAAAACTACAAATGTCATATCAGAGGATCTAACTGCTGACCCCTGGCTTTAGTACTGTTTAAGCAACTTGTTATGTATGAAGAGTTTGGTCAGTACACAAAAGCAGATGCTTAGCCAGTATCTATGATTTCATCATAATTAAATAAGTCCTGCATTGCATGCAAGAAGTTTGTTAAAATAGGAGTATATAATGTCTCAATATCACTGTATATCGAAACCCAAGACTTGTGGAGAAATCAGATTCAACAAAGAAAAGCAAATTACAATGTATGCACAACAATCCAATTTGAACAGGTATTCAATTTCATCAGTATAATGCTTCCAAGTCACTAAATCGCAACAAAAGCTCGCATCTAAGGGGACTGTGTTTATCCAAAAACGTACAAATTGCCGTGTCAGAAGAAATGTACCCATGAAATTACAATGTCTGGGGGCTCCGACGATACCTGAAGCCAAAAAGCGCCAATAGTGTAATTAGAAAACTTAATCCAGACAACGGTAAGTTGAGAAAAAGAGAAAGTTCTTTTTATTGTTAGTTAATTACGGCGTTTTTTTTACGTATTGACAGGTAATCGTACTAATAATCATTGATCTGTTTCAAAAACTTTCGGCTGACTGTCTTCGTCTTTTTTTAACGTCTTGTTGCTGAATACCGCTATCAATAATCTAACAATTCGTCTAACAGCTTTTTATAACATAATAAAATTATCCAAGAGGTTAATTAACAGTATGAGTAATTTTCCACTTAAGGTAATTTAAACTTTTAGGTTAAAAGCATAATTTTAGTTTATCAGATTTGTTACTCATTTTGTTTAAAGAGAGATAAAAATAGGCCATGAAGCCTTTGAAAATGGTTCATGTATTTTTTTTTCAATCGGAACAGAAACTGCCCTTGAAAAGTGTTGATATTTATGATTTTATATTAAGGCCAGCTAAAATAAATTATACAGGCCAGATAAGATAGATTCACATATAATCCACCTTTGACCTGTAACCCATTAACTTCAATTCATAAGCCCATGTTCTATTTGTATTTAACCTTGCATGTGGAGCTCAGAGACAAAATACATGTATACTCAATTAATCAAGTATGAATATGCAATTTGTACTTTTTTAAGGTAAAAAAGCTTACTATTTGAAAATGTTTTCTGTGCAACATTTAACTAGACGGTTTATCAGGACCTTGCAAGTGATCTGTCATTTTACTGTGGTGAACATTGTAAGTCTTGTTCCAGGTTCAAATCTCTTCCACAGTAATGGCTAAATCTGGCTTCCAACCCTATCTTCCCCTGACTCTTCATCCAGCATCAGCTGAAAAATAAAACCACAATGAAGTATGCAGTATTATTTAAAATCTAGGCTATTGCAAAGTGCAACAAGCAAAGAACATTATACAAACACTGAATATACACAAACACATAATAAAGTAATACATTTAATCTTGGAATGGTCAGTTCATCATGTACTATGTACAGAATGCAGTTGTAGATAGAAGGGAATCCGGGGGCCAGACCCAAGCTCTTTTACGAACAGACCCCTTAGTTCTTTAATAAACGTGGTGTATAGCACAAATAGATGCGAGACTACCTCTGGGTTTCTAACCAATTCATCTCTAGATGGGTTGGAAACACTGAAAAGCGTTTCTGACATTTCCCCTGCCCCGGTTGGGATTCGAACCAGGAACTTCCTAGTTGGTAGTCCAGAGCATTTACCACTCGACCACCATGCCTACTTCACCATTGGAGTCTATTACTGTTCCCTCCTAGGAATACTGACTGCCTTTATATTAAATACTGTTGAAATGGGTATTAAATCTCAAGAAAAAAATTGGCGTTAAATCTCAAGAAAAAAATAATCATAATCAACGATCTTTTACAAAAAAGCCTAGAACAGCTGAGTATGTCATACCTTACTTTTAACTTCAATACATGTATAAAACTGAAGTCACGAAAATGGAACAGTTCATAACTTGTTTTTACATAAATCAATTAATATTTTCAGTGCAAGACAATTAACTGTCACCAATTTTCACTTTAATCAAATGTTGCTGTTCATTAGAAAAGACAACAATATATAAATGTGCGTGAAGTTATGTATGTTACAATACCCATCAATCATAGTAATACCGTATCTAGTCCGCAGTCTTTTTTTTTCTAAAATGAAAGTATGAAATTAACATTATTTTTTAAATTAACATTAGCTTTGTTACATTTAATAGTATATCAGCAGTTTTTGGAGGGTGTGTCAACAATAAAGTGTATCTGATGATGTCTAAATAGTAACTGATGCTTTTTTGTAAAGATCCCTGCTCTAAGCAGCCACTTTAACAGTATCCCTAATGTGACTGATGAACTGCATTTATAATTTGATTGTGTTATAACCAGCCCTTCACCAAACCATCATTAAACTCATTTTTTTTAATAAAAAAGTGTTCTAGTAAAAATGTCTTCTTTCAATCATCTGACAACATTCTGAACCTGACACAGTTGTACGAGACTGAAGTCCATTGTGCATAGTGACGCCAGACTGGGGATTAAACTTACAACCTTCAACTGAAATTTTTTGCAAATCATTAACAAGTTATTACTCATAGGTGAGTGACTGAAATGCTTAATAGTTGAAAAGTAGCTGTGAGCAGGTACACAGTCCATGAGTCAGTTTTTTTTTCATTGGAAAGGAATATTAATCAGTATTTAAGACATAGCAAATGATATACTACTTATGCAATGCTAAATCTTCATTGAAGAGGTTTACTGAAGAAAAAATGGTCAAAATCTTGTTTTGTATCTTTACAAATTCTGGCCAGTTAGTTGCCACTTGACACTAGGTAAGTCCATTCAAACAGACCTCCCATGACATCTTTGTATTTTTGTAAAAAAATCTCATCTACCCATTGAAGGTGATTTGCTTCATGAAACTAGATTACTATCAATATTTTAAACCCCTAAACTCCTTTTAGGTAAAATACAGTGTTGACACAAAGACACCCAACCTAGTTCACCTGATACTACGTAGAAGACGCTTTTCAAACAGCGATAAAAACCCATCTTTGTTTACTGAAGTTGAATAACAGTACTTGACGAAAAATACAAAAACCGCGCAACAAGTATTAAAATTTGGTCTTGCATTGCGTATCTAAAGATTAGTTTGGGTATAACCATATAAATGGTTTCAATAACCTAGTAACAATTTAAAAAGATTTTAAATTCTAAAAGCCTTTATTTTTCAAGTCGTTAAAATCTATTCAAAGGGACATGAAGAAGGTAGTAAGGGAATAGAATTTCATCAAAATTGATTGTGAAGATGTAAATGCATAATTTTAGGACAGCCTTCTTTTTGTTAGCATTTCAAAACTGATTATTTGCTTTCTTTTGCAAAATAATGTACAGCGGGTTCATTTTCTGTTTTCCTTATCTAGAAGCACTGCAATTTATCACTTGTTACCATGACAAATCAAGTTTGTAAGGTTTTTAAAACTTTACCCAGCAACCTTAAAAATACGTAATAAAACAAAATAAACTTAAAGTGATAATACCCTTCAATTTGATAATGGAATTTAATGTAATACATTCATCATTGGTTAAGTATCATTAAACAAGAGGTCCAAGATGGCCCTATATCGCTTACCTGGCTACCATTGGCTATAATAGAAGATCATCAATAGCAGAAAGGGTCAATTTTGAGCTTGAGCTCATGGATTTTTTTAATAAAAAAAACCACTAGGGGGGGGGCCAAAAAAACAAAAAAAAAAAAAAAAAACCCCTGGGGGGGGTATTTTTTGCCCGGGGTCATGATTTGAACAATTTTGGTAGAGGTTCACCAGGTAATGCCACATGCTAAATGTCTAAGCTCTAAGCCTTGTGGTTTCAGAGACGATTTTTTTAATTTTTCCAACATAAGGCTACATGAAAACATGTGACCTTCGTGCCAGGTCAATTTTAACCCGGGGGTCATAATTTGAACAATCTTGATGGAGGTCCACTAGGTTATGCCACATGCTAAATATCTTAGCTCTGGGCCTTGTGGTTTCAGAGAAGAAGATTTTTTAAGTTTATCCTATATATGCCTATGTAAAACCAAGTGACCCCCGCCAGGCAGAGTCAATTTTAACCAGGGGGTCATAATTTAAATAATCTTGGTAGAGGTCCACTAGGTAATGGCCACATGCCAAATATCTAAGCTCTAGGCCTTGTGGTTTAAGAGATGAAGATAATTTTGTAAGTTTTTCCCATTTATTGCCATAGCAACCAGAGTTCTGCATGGAATAGAATTCTTTGAACAACTTTGATAGAGCTTCATGCAAGGAGCATTTCTGCAAAGTTTCATCAACATTGGCCCAGTGGTTTCAGAGGGGATGTCGTTTGAAGGAAATGGTGGAAAGACAGACGCCAGAAGGAATGCAATCCTAATAGCTCACCTGGCAATTTGTGCTAGGTGAGCTAAAAACAAGCATTGTGGAAGTTTTAGCAAAATAACATAAATATAATTATACAACAGTTTTATTCCTATTGAACATAGTTGAAAAATGACACAAACTTTTTTGACCCACCGGGTCATAAAATGATTTTCTGTGAATTTGATATGATAAATTTGTGTTTGCATGTTCTAATGAAAGAAAAGGTTGATCATAACTTATTTTCTTTTAATTTTCTCAACATTTTTCATGTTTTAAGAACTATTCTTGACCACACTTTATCTGGTCATTTTGAGCAGTATTAAAGCTTTAAAATTTCTTTCAGGTAAATTAAATTGGTTCCTATTACTTGAAAAAGTGTCACAGAAAGCACTGCCATAAGTTCAATATCACTGATGCCTTGAGAAAGTGTTGAATCATAGCACAGAAATCACAGAACAAAATCCAAAAAGCATTAAAAAATCCTAAAGGAAATGGACACATGGAAAGGTAACACACATACTAACTGAAACTGTAATTAATATGTATGCATCATTTTTTGCAAAGAACAGTAGATGTTCATTAGTAATGTCGCTCCAGCATGTATAATGAAATAGGAATACATTTACAGAAATGAAGAAGGTAAAGGATATCACAAACAGCAAACAAAGAATCTCTTACATAGTACTGACAAAGTTACCATCTTGCCTAGACTAGTTACTAGTCTGATAAAATTTATGTTTTTTCAGTATACATGTACTATATTTCATGCACTATTTCCAGTCTATTTTATATGATTTTGCTTTGAATACTGGGGCAGTTCTGAAATCGGCGCTGGATAGTAGACTGGCTCTAGAACAAATCAGTGAAATATTATTAGTAAAAAGGATATTTCAGGGCCTGGTGACCAAGATCTTGCCTGACTCGATGGTTACAGGTGAAATAAAACCTAAAAACTCTTGTACAAAGAGTTTGTGAATCAAAACATAAAAATGCAATTTTCATTTCAAGCTCTTATGTCACTGTATTTTAGTTGGGGATTAGGAATTACAATTTTACGCTTTGTGCCAAACGGTAACCAAGTAGCAAAAGGATTAAGTAACTTTTGTTCAATTCAACTAAAAACCCCACAAATGTTTAATACCATGATTCAACAAATGTGTACGAGTGTTCGGTGATAAATTGAAATGTTTGGCGGCATGCACTGAATATCTGAAGTACTCTTCTCATAACCATGTATTTTCTTAATGAATTTCTTTAATTAGCTTGTAACTTGCTGCTTTCATTTGTTAAGTACCTCATGTAGAAAGACTAAAAATATTTCAAGACTTTCTGAACAGATTGAAGAGCATTCTTTGATTGAAATATTCAGGAATATAGATTACACGAGGATCACATAATTGCAGTCCAACCAACTGGCCTCAGTTAGTAGCATTTTCATAATTGTTCTGACCTGTTATGATACAGTTGTTCTAGTTACAAGGTATGATGAGACACCTAGACACTGCACTGCTGTTGCTGCTGATGTTGAGAATGAGAGCAGAAAAAGGCTGTCTCTATTACTTTATGTAAAATGTCAAAAGTTTACCCTTCATCTACAGTAAAATGTGTCTGTATTTTAGTTATTTTTTCACTTTCAAGAATTTATGGAGGAAGAATAATGGGGGCACAAACATAGTTCCAGGCATGAAATGGGCAGCCTAACAGAATCATCCATGTTTCAGAAGACAGCTATGTGACTCAATAACTTTTCTGCTATGGAGGTCACTTTCTCCACTCAAACTTTTTGTTCTCTTTTCTAAAATTAATGGTGTCCTATAATCTTAACTAAAGCAGGGAATGTGGACACAACAAGGTACAACATTGTACAATATAATCATGACCACAATTTTTTGAAAAACTCTGCAACAAAGGAGGTTGAAATTTGTTTATGTATCTAGGTTACTGTTTAATTCACCTTCAAGTTTAATCCAAAGAAGAAGTATAAACACCCTTGGGCTTTGTTGTTTTAAAAGTGAATCAAAGTTTATTTAAAATTTCAATGTTTGTATGAGAAAGACTATGAAAACAAGCTGATATGATCAAATAAAGCTCTCAGTGTCCAGGATACACAAACCAATGACCTTGTTCACCATATTTTGAAGAGTTTTTATCAACTTTGTATGGGCAAGAGAAGATAACATTGAAAAGAAAACAGTTTTCACTGACTACTTGCAAAGAAACATTTTGGAGGCAGGTAGCTCTTGGTAGGGCACAAGCAAGAGGTCCTTGGATTGTGTCCTGGTTTGGCTGAACATTTCTCTCATCCTGTGACATAAAAAGGCATTATTCAAACTGTTCATTTTATTACAGAATTCAGAAGACCTGCTTATCCTTTTCAAACACAATATTTTAAGATAACCTTTTCCCAAAGCTACCCCTCCATTTATAAATAGACAGAAATTTTATCAGTCCATAGTAGTGTCTTTGTCTTTTCTAGTAGTCAAGGGGTTTGGTATTAGAAATCATGTTGTTTGTCTCTGACAAGTGAACAAATAGACCATGCCATGAAGTGGTTTCATGCACATAATGCACATAGTAAGTATGATCATTTTTAGTCTTTATATGTGTCTGTTAGAGGAGCTGTCAGTGTGTCTGGCTGTGTATGTGATGTTTGTTTGTCTGTTTGTCTAAAATTCTGTCTGTTCTGCTGGTTTGGCTGTCTTCCCTGTGTTGATTTCATGAGTTAACTTGGTTTAATTTCACAAGTTAACCTGGTTTAATTTCACGAGTTAACCTGGTTTAATTTCATGAGTAAACTGGTTTAATTTCACAAGTTAACCTGGTTTAATTTCATAAGTTAACCTGGTTTGAAACATCAAAATACCAATACTGACACTGTATGACACTGAACATATTTGTGGCTTTTCTATGTCCATATATAGGTAGGGGTTCTCTCAAGCCAAATAATTTAGGGGTCAGTTAAAACTGCCTACAAATCATTTATTAAAACAGAAAATTGCAAAAATGTTTTACATCAAAGCAAAGTTGTGTCACTGTTAGGACCTTTTGACATTGAGTGGGTATTTAATTGAATTTAGTGGACATTACCACATTCTTGTGGTCAGCACTGGACAATGGACAATAAGGCATGGGAGTAAGATTATAGAATAGTAAAATCATGATTGGCCAATTCAAAATAATTTACAACTTGCAGTGAATGGACAACCATTGTATGAATGGACGGAAAAGAAGAAGATGCGGAAAATCTAAATATGGTCATGAAACTGTGGTTATTTTTCACCACGTGGGATTGTGAAAATGATTTTACTATTTTTATTATATTTGCCTGTCAGAGGATACAATTAATATGAATGGCATGTCCACTGTCTGATTGGTATCATATTTATATGTTTGGTGTCTAAAACCAAAGACGGTACCTTTGTCCCCCTTCACAAAGGTTAATTATTTTGTATGTCCATCGCAAACAGCAATTTAGTAGATGATAACTGTTCTCTTTTGTCACAGACATCATAAATTAATGTAGTGTAGACAAAAAATGGGCCAGATAAATGTGTGAAAACGAAAGATAATATCTTGAATCATCCACTTTTGTTATTGTACTTTCATTTTTATTACCTTCCATGAATTTTCAACTTGTGTATAAAACTTGATTTATATTTGATGAAAAAGATTTTTCTCTCCTTTCTTTGAACTATTGTCTTCTGTTTAATATCATATGCCATCTTTTTGAAAATAAGAAAAATAAATTTTAAATGACTGAAAAGATCTCGTGACAAAAATAACCCGGTATAAATCCCAAAATGTTCGACTGCAGACACTGTGCAGGACTACTGCAATTTGCACATGTTATTGATATCTTAATAAATTACATTAAAGAGCGTAACTGTAGCTAAAATATTTGTTAATTACCTTTAATCACAGATCATGTTCATGGTATTTATATCAAACACACTCAAAAGTTTTAAAAGCAGAATTTATTTTTTGCATTTTGATAAAAGAGAGAAATGTCTTAAATTATACTGATTAACTGAAAAGATGTCAGATGGATGAACTCAGTCTGTCTTTCCTGCAATTACTAAAGTTATTGGTAATACGCCTACCACAAATCCTGTGCTAGTTTTACAGTATGCAAAGAGGCTCATGACATATTTGACTTGTACAACAATGTCAAGCATATTGCATAACACACTGCATGGAATACAAACACTTTGAACACTCCTGTAAAATTTTATTTAAATTGGCCAAAGGGTTTATGGAGGAGCACCCTTGTGACTACTAAATTGTACTCTGGTGATTTTCATTCTAATTTATTTATTCTTGATTGGAAAACAAGTTCTTATAACTTAAATATTGATCGTTCTCTCGAGACTCATTCTTTATTGGAGAGAGAGAGAAAGTGTCATGTCTGAGGACACTACCATCATGTAAGTTGAACAACAATCACTTTAATTAAACTCTATTAATAGTACTCAAAATCCAATATGTCTTATCAGTTACTGGTAACATGTATGTGTAATTTTACCAGAAGGAAAATGTCAATTACTTCTCTTGAAGCAGGAATTTTATGCACTTTTATGGAAGACCCATCTGCACTGACATGTTCCCAAAACCAGACCACAAAACCTGTGACCCGCACTCTTTTACTAACATAACTGAAAACAACTATGTATAGTAGACATTTGGGAAATATTTGGAATTGTTTCATTTGACTGGCAGTGCTTTACAACTTCTGATAAAAGTAATAAAACTTTTAACTGTGACTTAATCTGACCTTAGCATCTTGCTAGTCAGTAGCAACTGTTAGGGAAAAAATAATTTGACATCAGACATGGTAAATCAAAGCCCTCAACTTCTGGTTTGAGGTGATGTAGCAATGGAGTAGGGGAGAGGTGGTTGACTGAAGGGGTGGAGGGAAGGGATGGAGGCCTAGTCATGAAGGGGTGGAGGGAAGGGAGGGAGGCCTAGTCAGAGTAGAAAAGCTGTCATGTCTACCTCTGTTGAATTGTATGACTGTATGTGTTGGGTGAAGCAGTGAGGGATGGGGGTCAGAAGATCAATCAAATATGATTTTTATGCTTTCAAACTTAATGTTCAATTTTCACTACATTTTTATTGACTATACCCGTAGAGAATGCATTGAAAAAATGCATGTGGAGTTAAATGCCTGCATATTCTACTAGTGTTTTCACATTACAGTGATAAATTACTAACAGAGACAGATTTTGCCTGCAATAATGATTTGACTAGTCGCTTTTTAAATATAGATCTATATCTACAGATACGATATTAGACAATTTTCTTGCTTTTCTCCAATAATGTTTGAACACTTCTGCTGGATGGTGACTCCTATTTGATGAGACTCCAAGCGTATTTATCTTGTCATGGTCCGCAGAATTCCAATTACTTTTCCATAACTCAGTAATTTGCTAATACATTTATCTATCAGCCTCTGCTATAAATCAAGATTTGAAAACATAATTTGATAGCATAAAACATGATTTCATCTAGGATAGGGGATGATTTATCTTTTATGACATGTACAAGACATGGGGACTAGCTTATCAACAATCAGTTGAAACTAGTAAATTTATACTACAAAGAATATACAATTTTCATCCAATTAAATGGACCATCATAAACTTATGATGCTTTGCAACATACATGCTGTAAATTATTCTGTATAATTTATCGATGTTCAGTAATTGACTATAGAGTGACACAATCTTTCACTTCTACTAGAGAGTCTGTCACCTTGTGGGGCCCCTTATCTTTATGAAATGTGATTGGACAGCATTCTGACCAATTTTCATGATGACTGGGTACAAAATGTGACCTATATATTGAGTTTTTACTTCATGACATGCATATAAAAACGCTGATCAAATTTCATGCAGAGCAGGTAGAACAAGTAACTGGAGAACTGCAAGCAATACATTAGTTCCCTATCAGTTTAAAGCCTTCAGGAAAGGATTTGTTTACACCAGGACAAAGTTTTTTTCCCTGATTTTATTTTATATAAAGGGAGATAATTCAAAACTTTGACAAGGAATAGTTAGGGTTCTTTGATATCACAGATTCACTCAATGTCCTATATCTTTGAATGCAGTTTGAATACTTTTGCAGTTATACTCTAAAGAAAAAAAAGAGAGATTATTCAATACTAGACAAGGCAGAGTAGTAGTTCTTGTCCAGTACACTTTCTAAATGCCCTCTGTCTTTGTATATAGTTTGAATAAATTTCATTCCATACTTAAGAAGACAAGAAGTAATTTTCTATTTCTGTTGCCATAGCAACCACAAATTTTATCTGGTCAAAAAAATAAAAAGATGTGCGTAATCCTCATAATTTTTATCTCCCTCTATCCATATATGCCAAGGTTCATGATGCTATTTTGAATCCTTTTTGAGATATCACAGGATCCAGGCTATATGTGTTATTTTTACTTTTTCCGTTGCCCTAGCAACCACAATTTTTGTCTGAAAAAAAAAATAGAGCGTGCATTATCTCTATATTGCCCACTATACACAAACCAAGTTTCATCTGACTAGCATTTGTTGTTTTTGAGATATTGCATAATCCAGATTTTTTTCAAGTGGACAGACATCAAACACAAGACAGAATGACGGACAGACGCAGTCCTCAAGTGAAACCAATAGGGGACTAAAAATTGGCCATTTGGCATGTTCACCTGATATTGAACAATTTTACCTATAGTGTTTGCAACCCTTGATGACACAGTATCACAATTAACAAAGATTTATTTTAATTAGGTGAACATTCTCATCAATGTTTATTAAGATTGGATAAAGTTTGTAGTCCATAGAGTGCTTACTACAACACTGAAGACAACAGGAAGAAGCTGAAAAAATGCTGATCATTAAACTTTGCAGGTGTGCTGAAAAATTCTTCAGTTGGAAAAGGATTTTCTGAAAACAAAGTTGAGAATTTACTTGAAAAATTCTCTTATAATATAGATATTTCACACAGTATAAGCCTCTTTGAATTAATTTCCCAGCCTTAAATACAGATTATTATGACATATTGCAGGAAAGCCGAAGGTCATGAAATCATCATCAAATCAGTAAATAATGAACCTGTAATAAAGGTAAAAATATACAAATCTAAAGAAAACATGAAATATAAGTTTCTGTATATTTCAAATGGGCATGCATAAAATATTCTTTGGTTACTTCACTATATTCAGGTGTTGTTTAAAAAATTCAATCTGATAAGGCTGCAGTCTGATTTACATAACGATAATTATGTCAAGTTTTTCTCATAAATTTAACAAATAATGTGTGCGCACAACTAGCTCACATAAAAAAGGAGGCGTCAATCTTGTTTTTGTATTTTCCGTGATTTTACCCGATATTTCTTTAAATTCTATATATAGCAGTGTATCTGTGACTGACGATGACAGAAAAATTTGAATAGCGACACTGAACCGTAAGACGTGAGGTTATCAATGAAAAGTCACTGAGGTGAGATTAGCGGGGTTACGGGTGGCATTTGAAAATATTAAATAGACCGCTGATAAGATAAAATGAAAAAACAATACAATCTTGGGACCCAATAAATATTCAAGATGTTTAAATGACAATTTTTCTTTTCATGGCATTTAAAAATATGTTGAGCATGATTAATAGCTATTGGAAATACCAAGAGTCCATCTTTGTTCAAAATCTCTAAAAAAAACAACCTATCAAGACCTTTGGGGCTTAAACTTTGCTTACAGAAATTTTACTATTTTTTACATATAAATTATGCAACAATTGAATGCTACCCTACTGAAAGTGTAGGAAAGAGGGACATAACAAACTTTAATAATTACTGTATGCTCATACCTTATCAATCCAATCATGTATATAATATAAACTTATTGAAATAACAAGCTTCCAGATGACCTATTAAGACCACTTATCATCATTATAATAATCATCATCATCATCACCTTCAGCATCAGCATCATTAAAAATACATCTAAGTAATAATAATATTAATAATAATAAAAATACAATATTCATGGGCATATTTAATAAAGTGACTCACAACCTTTAAAAAAAAATTTGAATGTTGTACTGATGCATTTCAAAAGATAAGCTGCACAAACATGATTACCATAAATCATTCAAAGGTGCTATACATTTAAACTGTTTTCTTTGTTGCAACTTTTTTATTTAACTACAGGTGACACATAACTAACTGAGGCATAGAACTATTGCAAAAGTGTTGTATATTATCCTCTGGTTTACTGTTTCCTCTTTTTCTTATGTTTCATTTCGTTCTTCAATGATATGATGATGAAGATAGTGATGATGATGATGATGAAGATGATCAAAATATAAGGCAGATGATGATGGAGATGATGTTGACTATGATACAAAGTGGAAAATTAATGATGATAATGATGATGGCTTTGATAATGCAAAACAATTTCTTACATTATTACTTAGATTAATCTCTCTACAGACTCCCTCCAAATAGAATCAAATTATTGCAAGGCTGACTTCTGCCTAAGGATGCTATATCCATGGCCAATGAGAGGGATCATACCCTGAACACTACGATCCTAAGAAGAACATGCTACCACTGCTGCTACACATGCAGCACTATCTAACATGATCCGCCTTGCATCACTGATGCCATTAATGACAAATGTATTGTGATAACAGCACTGACTATAATGGGGACTACTAACAGTGCCTTACTGCAAATAAAGGGCTGGTGTGATGACACATTCTAGAAGACCCTATATCAGGCTTGTATCTGTGTCACTATAGCAATAAATGGCCACAACTCTTCTCCCAGAACAATTGCACATTGCATCACGCGATTTACAGTTGTCTGTCGAAAACGATACTGATTATAAGCAACTTTATACAATTGTGACACTGCATGTGATCTATAAATCTTTTACGGGCTTACCAAGAAGTATATCTAAAACTTTCGATAAGATCTGACACACAGCATGTAACATTTATTACTATGCACGATGTTAGGCAAAATCCTTCAAGAAACGAACAAGATGGACGGTAAATGAAGATACACCAGTTTTGCATCTCACGCTTATTACGTTTTACAATTTGCATTTCAATACTTCTACCCGCATCAAAGCACGTAACCACAAATTTTCAATAATGCATCGACAATAACATTCCTTAATTCTTTTCTTACATCAAAATACTGAAATTTTACCCAAGGTAACCGTTGATATTCAAAATCTTGTGAAAGCTACGATTTAAATTTTGTTAACTTCGTGCCAGATCATATTTACAGTAAATTAATGAAAAAATGCCTTAGTAAATTACTGTTGACGGTAATTCTTTTTTACGCTAAATAGCAATACTAGATCTCTATAATTAAAACGGTAATATCTATTTAAAATCTGATAGTGTGATGTACATGGTGAAAGGCTAAATTTATCACATTGTTAATAAGACCATCTTCCTTCTGTTATCTCGTATTTCGTGTGAAATATTTGAAAATTTAAAATAACTGACAGTGTCTGTTATAATATCGTCATCTAAACAAATAAAATAAAATTTCAAATTTACCACAAAAATCTTTGAACGAAAAAATAAGAAAAAGCCAAAATCTTTGTCACTTATAAGAACACATACTTTTTAAAAGCCTGCGTTCTTTATTTGCAAAGGAAAAATTATTTTCATATTTGTTTGGCATACTTATCAACATCTTATAAACACTTCGGCCAGAGTTTTTTATTTTTCGTTTTACGGGAATTTTTTTAAAAATAAGCGCAAGGAGGAGGGAATAAAAATAAGACAAAGATGTCGAAAAATGAGCGTCGAGAAAAAAGAATAAAAATAAGATGGATTTTCCATATTTTTTTCTGAAACCTTTATAGAATGTATGTTTTGAAGTTGTGCACTCGTTTTTTGTACTCCATACTGCCTGTTGTATAATAGTTCTGTATTATAAAGGCAAAACAAGCTGTCATTTTCACAAGATGATTATTAGTGACATGGTTGAGTGTGCGCTTGTCATGCCAAAGGTACTGGGTTAAATTCCAGGTTTGGCCTAAAAGTTGGTCTCTCGGTTACTTCAATGGCGACGAGGATAAGTTCCGATAACTCGGTGAGTGGGAATAGGCCACCAGGGGGGCAGTAATGGGCTAGAAACTGCAAGGCTGCACAGTTGATGTCCGGCGCCATGACATAAAGAGGGGAATAGTGTAGTGATATAGGCCACTTCTAACAGCCTCACTGTTGGGATACCTCTTTAGTGACATGACTGAGTGTGCACCTTTCATGCCAAAGATACTGGGTTTCGATTCCCGGTTGATGAATGCCCCAAAAGAGGTGTCTCATAGTCTGTGTCCTTTCCATGTGCTCAACAATTGTGCCTTGTAATTTTAAAATCCTTCCAAGAGATTATTGTGGCAGAGAAGAATTAAAACATTTGACTTTGAAGTAGGAAACTGACTTCTATTCAACTTGCTGGGACAGCAGGTCCTGCACATTGTCTTGATGTCTGTGGAGACAGTGGTAACCTAACCAAAGCTTCTGGAGAACATTTCAAATGTTTTAGAATATGGACTGGACACAAAAATGAACAACCTTGAATTGTAATGACATGAGGAGAACACAATGTCTGCACACCAATTAAAGGAAAGAAATATTTTCAGTGAAGGATTATGGTTTTAAGAGATATTGAGCACAAACAGACTGATAACAGATGGACAGAGCTCATGTCTTGCATGCAGCAGGTGTTACATAAAAGTCTGACAAACAACTGTAAGCCAACCAGCCCGTGTGAATAACATGCAAAATGCTGCAAACCCACTCAACTGTACTTGCACCTACTTGCATGTTTTAAGTTCAAACTTCTTAATTTGAAAATGAAAAACACTGGATTCAGAGTGCTTGAAGAAATATGCATCATCACTATTATTTACAATTCTCTGTTTGACATATTGTTAAGAGCCATAATCCTCGAGACTGGCGTGCACGGATTAGCGTCAATAGCTGTTCTCAGCATGCACTTGTTGTTTACCAAAACATGAATATTCACGTGAGCAAACTTTGGAATTTAAATAGCTTTAAATACAAAAGCTATGCCACTTATTTACATTTTACCATAGTAACTGAGTAAAATTTGTTTATTTAAAATCGTTCCACTGAGTTATTTCAGTAATTTGGCTCATGCTTTCTAAAATACTACCGCATTTGTTTTTGTCTGTATCCTGTTAAAAGGAAAGTACTCAAGTGAAGGCGAAGTGTGGTGAGGAGCACGTGGTGTTCGACAGAAAGTGGTCTTACGATAGAACAATTTGTTTACATGGATACACTTCCCTGATGATGCAAGAACAGCAGGCAAAAAATACTTAAGTGTAACTGGCAAAAAGTACCATTTTTAGGGAGCTTTTTCATGAAGCACACCTGTAAAATGTTATTAACACCTTTTCAGGCATTTACAAGCTAGGTAGAGGACAAGCAATGGAATTCTGTGACCTTGACCTCATGTCTGTAAAATGTTATGAACACCTTTTCAGGCATTTACAATCTAGGTAGAGGACAAGTAATGAAAGTCTGTGACCTTGACCTTACAAACAATACAAAATGATACTACTGGTAGCTGCATACTTGTATTGAAAGAATATATCAGCGCGAAACTTCTAATTCAAGTGAGACCTTTACCTCCATCATAATTAGTGAAGGATTTCTACTAACCAACCAGCTTTGAGCAAATAAGAAAGTTTTTAAACGAAAAGCATCTTACAACTAAACTTAATCATATCAAAAGTCTGATGTCAGTATTCAATGCCAGTCTTACCCACAATGCAACCTTCAGAAAGTTTGTGGAAAGACAAAATGTTTTCATTATTAAATGAGATGAATACACAAGAAACAAGAACAGGCACAGATAAGTAAATACCAATTGTTTCATTAAAGTGTCATCCTAAGTTAATTTAGTTTAGCTGAAACTTATTTATTTTACATGGATTGTTGATTTTCTACTGGTTTAAATAGATTGGCTACAGACTTATGTTGGGAGTGTAATGCAGGAGGAAGAGAAGATAGGCAGAGCAGGGCGGGACACTGAATCAGTTTGGCTGAGTTCGATTTATGTGATGGACTTTGGCAGTTCCTATATTCTGAGATGAGAAAAATCACAACATGAGAAAATTAGTGAAAACATTACAAAAATCTCAAATTAAGATCACTGAAAATATAAAGTCGATCCCTAAATACCTCAATTTTGAACCAATTATTGTCGAGAAGTTGAGAATCGAGAGCTCAAACCAACAACAAACTTTTGCCACCCATAAGAATGAATACTGGAGACCAAATAAAACCTGGTTAAAACCAATAAAGAGGGATTTTTCAGGCAACAGATCCTGGGACTTTACTGCCATTAACTCCTCCTTGGAATGCCTGCTTTTAATTAGAGCCGTAACTTGGGAAGATTGTGCTGGCAATTATTAAAATGAAGTGCGCACTGCTCTGTGTCTATGTTTTAATTAAGACCACAACATTAACGAATTACAGATAACTGTAGTAAACTGCTTTTGAATGTTTTTTAACTATTTTTGAAGCCATTATAAACAAATAAACTCTGAAATAACTTTTGCACAAGAATTTGTGAAAGACTCCAAGTGACAAACACCAGAGAAAACTTTGGTAAATGTTTAAACAAGAACAAGTGATACTAAGATTTCTGTCTCTTCATACGCCTAACTGCTTTCTAACCCTGACCTCACTGCATTTCTAAAATGGACTTGCTCATCTTTCAGGTTGTACAATACTATTAAATGTAAAAAGGGGTGTTGACTAAAAAACTGTAAAATACCTGTTCCTAATGACCAAAAAAAAATTGTTTTTCCCCTATTTACATGATTTTACACCTTATCTTTTCAAAAAGTTTCCATGGCTAGTTTTTGAATATTTTCATGTTTTTGCAACCTAAAAATTCCAAACAAACTGGTACTGCACAAATTCTTCAAAAAGTAAAAAAAAGTCAACAGTATGTAAAACTCAAGATTATCATACAGAAGAATGTGCAGTAAAAGAATATATAGAAAATGTAGGCTTGATAAAAAATTGGGGTAACTATGATGTAATTTGTTGCATCGCCAAAAAAACTTCACCAATGGAATGATAATATACTGTCCTTTGGGGTATCTAGAACTCTAAGGTACCCGAAGGAGTGTAAAATCAATGAAACACAAAAACGCTTAACTGTAAGAATCCTCAAACCAGACAAAAAATGTTTCAATTCCTCAGATCCTGCAGGCGTCTTCACGTTCCCACTGTCTCGGTAATAACCCTCGTGTATTTCGGGGCATCTGCAATTTGCATCAACTTCTAATTAAGTGATGAAAAAATATGAAACTTCCATCATAAAGTGTGGACTCGATTTGTTTTATGTTTTTTTAATAAGCACTGAAGTTTGGATAAAATTTTCAACATCTGACGTCTCTGTTATTTCAACAACTGTATGATTGAATAACTTCATTAGCTTTACGTCAACTTAAGCAAATCTAAACACAGCGCAAAAGTGTAATGGATTTTACATGCTTGCGTTACCTTTCTTTTTTTTTTTTTTTACTGTTTTCCGTAAATATGAAACAGGTCAAATTCTACATGCTTTCACAAAGATAAACCTTTTTTTTTCTTGTGTCAAGGATTTTCATTCAGTATGAATATGCAAATCTTTATACATTCCCAGCTGACTGAAATATCATGTGATTTCTTTTTGTAATTTTATGTGCTGATTATTATCCAACTATGAGGCTGTGCACAGTTACAACAGCTTTATGCGTATTTAATTTACGCATTAATATCAATTTTGAAGTGAGAACATCCTGTCTTAAATAAGATTTCATGGTGAAACTTTGTGACCTCAACTGCACAAGATTCATGCAAGCAATTGCAGTACATGAATAGTTATTACCCAATTACTTCTTTAGAAAATTATGTAATTGTGTGAAATTATATGAAATTATACCAGAAAGCCCCTACCAAAAGCGTAAGATCTAACAAACTCTTACGAAAAGGTCAGTTTTGCACAACAAAATATGCTTAACAGTTTAATTGGCACACATTGCTTTTAAAGAATACCATAGAAATATTTTCAATCGACAAACACGACAATTTAAGTAAATTTTCACCTTTTACTAAATTAAACATTTCTGATGCTATCATTAAAAACACAATTATGTTGACTAAAATATAGTACAAGCATTTAAATATTGCACACTCTATCGGGAACAAGGGACCGGATTTGAATGCTCCAGAATACAAACTTTACAATTTTGAAATCCTCCGATTTCGTAAAGTTTGTTCAAAACACTTGAAAATCTATTGGCAAGTATCTCACTATTTGAACAAGCATTCCCTAAAATTCTGTCGCCATAACTACCAAAGCCAAGTGGCAGATTTGTCACAAAATATTATGCACATTTTGATAAGACACACTTTAGATTGTCCAATTTTACTGAAATTTTCACTTTCAATAAATTTATACCCCTTCTCTATGCCCATCCATAAAGATTTTAGAGATTATACTATGAGATGAGATTGAAATATTGTACATGAATATGGCCCTTAAAGATCTTGCCAAGATAAAGACTACCCTGGTATTTTGATGATAAATGTTCTCTATATGAAGTTTTTAAAGAGACATTGAGTGAACCTTTTTAATTACATATACATTTACATAAATAATTAAGTTTATGCAAACGCTGTTTCTCTAGAAAAGGACCACCTGTAACATTTTATTAATAATGACTTACAAAATAATGTATAGAAGTTTGAATTCCACTTGCCGTTATACTCCCCTAGGAAGGTGCTGAAACTGGTGTCTCCTAGACATTAAGTGACAAATTCATCTTCAGCTGAAATGAAAAGAGAAATTAGTTGAGTTTGCGTAAATGTATTTGTGTAAAGTTATGTCCTGGATTAATGACCACCTGCCTTAAGCAGCCATTATAGGTAAATCCTTGATATACCTTTATCTTGCAGCCACCCTTTTTAAAATGGACATTTTAGCTGTATCCCTTGGCTTGCTGATTAAACACAGGTTCTGTTAAACGCAGGTTCTGATTAAACACAGGTTCTGATTAAACACAGGTTCTGATTAAACACAGGTTCTGATTAAACATTAAAGGTTCTGATCATCCACAGGTCTTGATAACACAAAGGTTCTGAGTAAGGGCAATCACACATTTGTGACCACCATTACAGTCATATCACACGATCATAGTCTTGACCGAAAAACCAAGTTTGAAGTCCACAACAGGAGTCATGAATAAAGGCAAAAGTTCATCAGCTACCAATTGTTTACTATGGTACAACTTTTTTCTCCAAATTGTTATGGTACATGGCATCTCTCTCACTTTTGTAAACAGTTAGTGACAGAAACAGCTTTTTTGTTAGTGGTAGTTACATTTCATTTTGTCATAACTGCTAGCACCAATTACAGAATCTGTGACCTTCCATTCTGTGCAATACAAGAGAGATTGTGACCTCAATCATACAACAACACCTTCTTGTCAAATCTAGGTTGATCTGTCAACACTAGTTCATACTTACAAATATCATTGTCAACAGTACTCAATATATACACCCTAACAATGACAGTCTACCTGATTTTTTTCTTTCATTCCCTCTTTATGTGAAATTAACTCCTTAATGTTAAACAGTGCAAGCAAAATACACTTTTTGATGGTTTTAAGGCCAACTAGAGCTATCACTAAATGTGATTAATACCCCCGAAAGACTGCTTTATAAACTGAGGAAGTTCGTAGTAACAGAATACCTTGCAAAAAAAAAACTAAAATAGAGATATATTTCTTGGCAATAACTCTGTAATTAGTCAAGACAGAGTTATGGTTCTTGTACACTGCACTTCCTTTCTTTGTGCTAGACCATTGTATGAAGTTGTATTGAATTCCAACCAATAGTTTTCTAGTAATGCTCGGGACAAGGAAAAGTAACAAAGGGCAATAACTCTGTAATGAGTCAAGAAAGAGTTATGGTTCCTGTGCACTGCACTTCCTCTCAATGTACTTGACCATTGTATGAAGTTGTATTGAATTCCAACCAGTAGTTTTCAAGTTATGCTCCAGATAAGGAAAAGTAACAAAGGGGAATAACTCTGTATACACTCAAGATAGAGTTATGGTTCTTGTACACTGCACTCACTCTCATTGTGCTAGACCATTTTATGAAGTTGTATTGAATTCCAACCAGTAGTTTTCAAGTTATGCTCCGAACAAGGAAAAGTGACAAAGGGCAATAACTCTGTAATGAGTCAAGATAGAGTTATGGTTCCTGTGCATTGCACTTCCTCTCAATGTGCTTGACCATTGTATGAAGTTGTATTGAATTCCAACCAGTAGTTTTCAAGTTATGCTCAGGACAACGAAAATGCAACAGTCCGCCTGACCGACCGGCCAACCACCGGGTGACTCCTATATACCCCCCCAAACTTTGTTTCGGGGTATAATAACTGGTGATTAATCTTGTGCTTTTAATGTAACAAGTGGCAAAAGACCATTCTAAATAGCTCACCTGAGTCAGCAGTAACCATCTGCAACTATCTGCATCTATATAGATGTAAATTTGATAAGAATGTGGTGTTGTTCTGAAACACAAGGTCAACTTTACTTAAAATCCTTTAAAAGAGATAAAACATGTTTTCAAAATACCCTTTTCACAACCGAAATTCATTTTTAAAAAGTGATAGGGACTACAGTGACTATTTCATTTTGTTTGACCTTAAGATGCACTTTCCCCAAACTGCCAAAAGTACCTTTTCTCCTCCCAGAAAAATGCCAGTTCCAACAGTTCTTCCGTTATTCACAGGCACATTGTTTAGCTGACCATTGTTGCTGGTGGAAATGATCAGTAAAAGACCCCCATTCTGTGAAGACATTATCCCCTTTTTTACGTAAAAGAGTCAGGTCTGTTGTTAGGCTCAAACCCATGACCGTCAATCAGCATAAAGTTAGTCATTTAAACTCAACAGTCTTAACCATTTGACAGTCCAGGCCAGTCACACTTGTTTACTAATTTTCTAACACCTTAAATTTTGTTCGACATAAATACATTTTACTATTTGAATTTTGATAAATTTTGCAAGAATGTAAACAAATATGAAAACTTTCTTAGTGAAGTCACAGAATAAGCTGATCAAAGACTTTTAAAATGAAGCTATACCATGTTAATCATTACTCTGGCATTCTAAATTTACACATCCTGGCAACTTAAAGACAAGGGTGAATGTTGTTGTTGCCAAGTCAATACATTTTTCCGACCGGATGTTTAGACTACCTTCTTGTTGTCTAACTTAAAAGTGATTAGTCTATCCTATAATTACATTCAATTGCTGAAATGTGAGTAATTCCATGTTCATTTAACTAAAATAATACAAACTTTTTAAGAACTAAAGGACTTCTGATTCTGAATGAACTGCGTCTTAATATTTAGTTGTCTAGTTGTAGCAACGTGAACTTTGCATGTTTTACTAACAGAAATTATAGCATGCCCGTAAAGGGAATTTAGGAGGAACTGTGTGTATTATTTTTCATTTTCTCTTATATTTCTTAAATTACTAAAGTTTCATTCTAACACAACCTGCGCTATTTCCTTATAATTATAGGTTAAGAAGGAACTAGGTCATAAATTTAGAACCATTAGTTCACACTTACAGTACACAGTCAGCACGCTATTTCCTTATAATTATAGGTTAAGAAGGAACTAGGTCATAAATTTAGAACCATTAGTTCACACTTACAGTACAGTCAGCACGGTAGATGACACACACATTCGATTGCATTTAGCGCTTGTACCTTACAATGAAATGTTTCTACATGTTGAACACAGTTCAGGGTATTTTACGACATCGAAATAATAGATGGCTCCCTGTATTTTATCGTTGATTAACATAGTCACCTGGATGCTAATAATTAAAATAACTTGTTTTACACACTCTAGATTTGATCATATGCATCAGAACTCTTGGTTGTATGTTAATCAACAATAACATGCAGGGACAAATTTATTATTTCTTAATTAACTGTTTCAATGCTGCTCTATTCCTTTTTTTGTGAAAAATCACTTTCTGACATCTAAAAAATAGAATGTAATTATGTTCATGTATAATGAATTTCTATCAACTTTCTATGGAAATTACATTTATGGAGACACATAAAATCCCAGATTGTACTGTGTACAAAACAGTTTGGATTTTCAAATCTTTGAATCTGATTTTGTGAAAATGTGCAAAATAGTACTTAAAAATTGTAGAATTAGGGCAACAAAATATACATTTCTTTGGATTTCTAACTTTCTTTTGACAATAAGATGCAGTATCTCTAATAAACATGATTGAGCTGAAGACCTTCTGTGGTAACTGACTTGCAAACCAATGCAACTTGTCAAAGCCTGAGAGTCATGGGTTAGAACCCTTTTCGCATGACTTGCACTAAGTTGCTTTATTTTCATTAAGGATTGATATAAACCAAAAATATCACCCAAAGTTTATAGGGGTAAAAAACATTTTTATCCATAATCTGTCAACAGGTTTTTCATCAAAGGAAAAAACAACTTCCGCAAAATCCCCAGAACTCCGGAGTGATATACTGCTTGCCGGAAAATTAACAATTTCGTAGAAAAAATGTTTTCACTAAGCGGTCTGGCATGGAATTGAACTCTGAAGAATTACTGACACTTGTACTTTTCAAGCCTCAATCTGGAGTACATCTTTATCATGTCTGATTAATTCTTGGGATTATCGCCAATTACTTACACACCCCATCAATTAATTAACACCAGAGTATTTTTTTTTTGCCCTCATCTCACCTTGACTGCTTTACCATAGTCTGGGACAAATAAAAAGTTCAAGCTCAAAATGCCTAGATAATGCAGTGCTTGCAAAATATTACTTGTTTCTTTATAACTCCACAGAAGACTTCTGAAATTTTCAGTTTTGTAGTGCAAATATTTATGTATTTTGTACATCATTTCATTAATTTGAAAAACTTTAATAAAAAAATATGTAATTTCTTATTTACATAATTCTATTTCATACAAAAATTTGACATGAATTTTCATGAATACAAATCCTACTTTGTAAATATAAACTTCCGGATACAAGGAACACATTTTCTTGGCCGATTTTATTCCATCTTTATCTAATATCAAAATGCTACATGGATATAACATACTCCGGCTATAAGGAACAAATTTAAACGGTCCAAATGAGTTTGTTATAATCTAAACACATGTCTTGTATGGACATTTTTCAGCTACAAGTTCCATAACATAATAGTATGCTTCTTTTTTGGTGTAAGTCTTTAGATGAGATACAAATCTGTTACAAACATTTGACCAAGAAAATTAAAAGGAAAGAACTTAACAAAAAATGGTCAGAAACCAAGATGGACATGATGGTCCTATATCCCTCAACTGAGTACCAGTGCACTTACCTTAGGAAGTCACTTTTGCTAAAGGGTGTCAGAAGTTGCAAAGGAAGTCACTGGTTGCTAGGGAAAGTCACTGGTTGCTAAAAAAGTCACTGGTCCCTAAAGGTCGCCAGCTGACACAGGCAGTCAGCGATTGTCAACTGTTTCTAGTTGGTAAGGACATCAATGGTTCCTAAGGAAATCACTGGTGGCATGAGGATGCTAAAGGTTGCTAAGGAAGTCACTGGTTGCTAAGGAACAAAGTTTTTGCTGAGGAAGTTGCTTGCTCATAGGGGAAGTCACTTGTTGGTAAGGATGTCAGTGGTTGCCAGGGCATGGACTAAGTTGTTGCTAAGGAAGTCTATGGTTGCTTAGGAAGTTGCTAGTTTATATGGGAAGTCACTGGTTGCTAATGAAGTCATTGGTTGCTTAGGAAGTCACCGGCTGCTAAGGAAGTCAGTCGCTGTTTAATATAGGAACACTTTTAGAAGATTATGAGTTTCTTCCTATAACTATATATACAGACAACAGACCCCAGGGCGGAGTCAATTTTTTCCCCTTGGGCATGACTGGAACAAACTTGGTAGAGGTCCACTAGGCAATGCTACATACAAAATATCTAAACTCTAGACCTTGTGTTTTTGCAGAAGATATTTAAACTATGCAATTTTTAATCCAGCTTTTTAAAATTTTGACAGTACCATTGAATGTTCATACAGGTGCTACTAAAAATGTAGTCAAAAGTGCAGATCATGATCAGACTGCATAGATGTGCTGACCATGGTGTGCACTTGTTGCAAAGGCAGATTCACTTGCCACCAGCATGGTTTCTGTACTCTTGCATGTTAGAAAAATTAAGTCACAGTTTCTGCACTTAAATCCTACACAAATCTAACCTATGACTTTCAATAGTTATACCATAAAAACTTCTCTTAAGCCCACAAGTATATTATCTGAGCAAACCTAGAAAAAAAGTGTTTACTTCCAATAAATTTAACAGATACCGATCTATTAACATTCAGACCCACCCTTCTGTAAATTGTTTATATATATGATTGAAAAAAGTGGTTTGCCAGATTCATAATTTCAAAACATGTATCTTCCCTTATGGTTATAAAAGTCATCAGTATAATTATATTGCTTCTGTGGGTATTCCAGGAAATGAATAGAGCTTGAGGGAAAGCTGCCCACACAATGATCTTTAAACAACAAAAACTGATTTTCTAAAATAAATTGAAACAAGATGGACAAGAGTGCTGAATCACTCACCTGGGCTGAAGATATTGTTAATTTTGCAATCAAAATTTTACTACATGTTTCAACTGCCTTTAAAATTCCAAGTAGGGCCCAAACTGAATAATTCTTGCGACATTCTTCAAAATCTGCCAGAGATGGGGTTTGGAGGAATTGCTTACAGACATGCATATGAATATGGGCAAAATTGATCAAATTGGACATTGACAAGTAAACAACTCCCCACGACCAATTTGTATTTAAGTAAGCTAAAAAGTGAATTTCCAAATAGAAATCTTTTTAATATGCTTGCCTGTTTCACAAGTGCTTTGTTCGCGAAATCTAAGCAATTCTTTCAACAGTGGGTAATTTTGTCAAAATACAATGCAAAAGTAGAGAGTTGCGCATGCTTATAATCTATCTGAAAAACTTAATATAAGTATATCTGCATTAGTTAAAGTTGAAACTTTCACATAAAAAACATCACAAAGTCATGAAAGTGGAATCATCTTAACAAAAATCATGCAGCAGTTTTGACCTTGTTTATTAGCCCCAAAAGACCCATGTAAAGTTTCAATCCAATATCTGCGGTAAGTTTTGAAGGTATGAGCTTGCATTCAAGGTGTGATGCCGATGCTGGGGAGAGTATAATAGCTTACTCTTTCCCTCAAATAGTTGAGCTAAAAATCATTCACTTGAATCCACCTCTTCTTTACATAAGACAAATTACAATACTTTCATGGAGAAAAAGTTCATCTCAAAATTACAACATACTGCAATTTTCGTTCCAATATGATAGTTCTCATTAATGATAAAAAATATAAGAAAAATGTTGTTTAACAAAAAGCAACAGCAAATTATCTGTAATAATTGAATATGATCCAAGTCTAAGAAACATCCTGTAACTGTCAGGGATAGGCTACTAGGAGTGCTATGAAATCGTAGAGCTGGAAGGGAAATGGGGGAGAAAAATGAAGCCAACTTTGGCACTAGTATCTCATAGCTTGTCACATTGTACATATAAATCATAAAACCAGTATGAGACTTATACAAAGGTATTAAATCTGTTTTTTGAGAGGAAACATTTTTGTAGGTCAGAAGCATTGAAATTTACAGTAAACCTGCATAAAGCAGCCTGCTTAGGTATGAATTAAGAGGTGGCCACTTAAAGCAGGTAATTACTTCATTTACCTCCATTGCATTTTTCTAAAATGGACTTTTCCATCTTTCAATTTGGGTAGTACCATTATTTGTTCACAGGGGTGCTCACTCAAAATTTAAGCATGTACAAGCTGATCATGATCTGCACTGGTAACAAAGGCAGAATCAGTTGCTGCTATTAAAATAAAGATTCATACATTGGCATTCATCTTCAAACAGACTGTTTTCTGATATAATAAAATTGACTCACAGCAACTGGCAGCCTCCTGTTTCTTTATATAAACGAGAATAAGACATAATGTACATGAATCACGTGCAACATTTTTACTTCTCGATTTCAGAACCACATGGTTACTGGAAGCTAAACAAGCCAAAAAACTATCAAGATCTTCTAAATATGTGTTTTTGACATGCTGCAAATGTGCTCCGTGCAACCTTTGATCAAATGTCTTTATTTAAAAAACTTTGCAAAAACCCTTCTTGCGACATGGAAACCCATAGAAATTTTGTTGTCATTTAAACAAAAATTAACATTATTTCTTTTTCTTTCAAGAAATAATCTGGCCAATAAACTATTTTTACAAACCTCTTATATAAATTTACTGTTAACAAAAAAGTTTCAAAATACATCTGGTTCTTTTAAAATTTAATTTTTTGATAAAAAAAGGACTTCACTTCCGTTAGATTTTTGCTGTGTGTGTTGTTTGATGTGAAGGGTTTGGAATCACGAGCACAGACTGCAGCTGGAAGTTTCCTAATGAGACAGTATACTGCAATTTCTGTCAAAATAAATCTATCTGTAAGGAGGAAAGTAAATGTTCATAAAAACAATTTAAGTTTCAATTTATCATTTAAAGAGACTGATGTAATGTATATTCTACTGTAAAATTTGCTGGGATACATTAAAATCTCAAAAAGGTATTTATGATCATATGGGAACATTATATATATATATTTCTATTATTTATAAAGGGGAAAATTTTCATTTTTTTTCCACAAAGGAAGGAATTAATTTTAGTGAAATAAATCTTTATTCTGATAAATATCTTTAACTGACCTGTCCATCATTTGTTTCAAAGGGGTTCGCACTGGAAATTTACAAACTGAACAAGAAACAATGTAGATCATGATTGGGTGTGCAAGCTGACCATTGGTTGTAAAGGCTGAATCAGTTACGGCCAGCAGGGTAAATGTTTTCTGATACACCTGTCAGACCTTTTACCCTACCCCTCTGGAAGTAAATACATCTGCTTTTGTGATCAGTGCAGACTAGCTACTTGAAACAAATACTAGATATTGTATTCAAATATTTTGTTATCGTGTATCCGAATATTTTGTTATCATGTATTTGAATTATATTTCAATATCCACAAAATGGTCCTGAACACAAGTGAAATGACTTTTTTTCTGATGAAATAACCATCCTCCTTCCCTGCTTATTTAAGAGTGCTTCTGTTCGTGTAAAAAAGGTTTCATTTTTTGTCAAGACAATTATCTTTGTAATCATAGCATCCATTCATACCTTTACTTAAGAGGTCATTCTCCGAAACTTACCAAGTGTGTGCTTATAGTAAAAATACTTGTCGATTCCAACTGGCGCAGCATATACTGGTTAAAGTACAACATCAACCCTTCCTCTTTTAATCCAAGGAGAAATTTGAAACACTGAAAAAAGTAATCAATCAAAGCTTTGGTCAGGGGATGAAATCCAGTCCTTAAACACATGTCATTATTTCATGCCAACACTTCTGTTGCTAATTCAATTAGCTCTAATCATCTTCCTTAAATATTCTCAGTGATTGTATTTTAATTAAACACTTCACATTTAATTAATCAATTAAAGTCTTTGTGAGGATTAAAATCAAATTACAACACACATATTGGATGGATAGAAGACAATGAATTGTCAAGCCACTGTATGCCTGTATCGAAGTCCAGTTTTTAGATACCTGCATGGTAGCGACACTACCTATACATGGTACTTCTACTATTAGACAGTTTTGAAAAATTTGACATGGTTTATTAAAAGGCCACTGAATTTCTGAAAGATTCATGCGAAATTAGCCAAATTTGAATGTGATTTAAGCAATTTCAGTTTACTTCTTATAGAATTCCAGTCAAACACAAATGGATGGAAGGACCCTCCAACCGAGCTATAGAATCATAGGCAGAGGTAAACTTGTTCTCCTGCCATCCTGTCTTTTCAGAAAGGCAATTCAAACCAGCACAACATAATGCAAAACAAGCTAAGAAAGAAGAACATGATAATTAAAAAACATCAAGAATATCAAGACTTCTTTTAGAAAAAAGTTTCTAAACATTAATGCAAGAAACTATGATGAAACCCTCTGGGACTACTTGATCATGCTGCCAATTAACCCAGGTTTTCCACCATACATGACCAAGGGACAGTGCTGGATAAGGAAGTTTTTCATTAAAGCTAGGTGCCAGATACTGGTTTAAAGGTACTTCTTTGAACAGAGGTAATAAAGAAAATGGGTTAACAGAATATTTCCATATCTACTTACATTTTTACAGTCTTTTTAAGATTTACTGCGTGCGCCTGTTTGCATACATGTCTTAGACCTGAAGCATTTCCGTAAGATTTCCTTTTTATATTTAGCAGACATTTTATTTCCTTTTTCTTGAAGAGTGTCATATGTTTTTGCAAATTAAATTTTTGACATTTGAGTTTAATACGTATTTCTATATGATATATATGTCATGTTTTCCACCCATGTAAACAAAGTAGCACACTTACACAGGATTCCAACAGCAGAATCTTGAATGACGATGGCTTTTTTTACCACAAATATCAAACTTTTAAAGCCGTTCTGCTCAATTTCAACGATAATGAAGTTTACACAAGTCTGTCAAAAAAATCATCCGAGAAAGCTAAAATGAGCGCAAGCGTTTCCTGGTGTCAGAGCTATGAAAAATATTAATGTTAAATGATAAGATCATCCTTGTCTTTGATGGATGAAAGTTGACTTCAAAATTTAAAGATTGATTACCTACATTACACCACCTTCTCGTAATACGACGACCTCCTGTTACTTTATTTATTGTATTTCACTACTTATTCTCGTACCTTAAATCTAATCGGATATATAAACATTATTTTTTCAAGTCTACATCAGTTTATGCATAAGAAGCTGCATCTGTTAATGCAACAGTCGCCTTAAGTTACAATATCTATATCACTTTCAAATGGGTACATCCGCTTGTTTTTGTTTACCATCTGTATTTTGTGATTTTTTTTTGGACACTTTTGACTATTTTGGACATTAGATTTTACAATAACAGATATTATCCATACTATTCATTTTTTTTTTTTTAAATCTATGCCTATTGCTATCAAACCATGGTTTTAATTTCAAATATGAATAATAATTTCAAATAAGCATATACAGCAATTATTTTTTGCTGGAAATGTTTCTTTTCCAGTCTCTGCTTCCTGTTTCTTATATTTCTTTCAAGTTGCATTTTTTCATATTCATATGTTCAACAACTTATCTGCATCTTGAAACTTAGTATTCGCAAAAACCAAAATAACACAGAGTTTGATATGCACGTGCTCTGATGTCATATTGACCATCAAGGATCTACCTTAACCCTGCTGGTGGCAAGAGATTTATTTTCTTAAATGCAAATTTGAACTTGACCAAGAAATTATTGAGACAAGCAAACCTAGAAATCATTAAAAGAAACATTCTAACCAATTTTCATGATGACTGGGTTGTAAAATGTGGCCTCTGTGGCATAAACCAGGTTTTTCTATGATTTTACCTGGTGGCATAGTTTTTTTACCCAAGAAAACCCATAACAGAACCCCACCTTGATTTCATCAAGTCAATCATTCTGCCCAAGTTTCATATCTAATGAAATATTGCATACAGTTTTCTATGATTTGACTGCTTGACCTAGTTTTTAAACACAGATGACCTGTATTTGCACTCAACCTAGATTTCATCAAGGCAGTCATTCTAAGTATGAAGAGCCAGTGAAAAATGCAGCCTCTATTGCTTGAACAAGGCTAAGTGTGGGCAGACAGACAACAGACAGACTATGGACATTGAGCACAGGTGAGCTAAAAATCTTGCAAGGGATTCAGAAGATAACTGTTGCAAGACCTTTGACAATTAAGTGTGACCTTGACATTGCCTGTCTCTATAATATGAATTTCATGAAAATCCTTCAAGGGGTTTATTTATTATTATGTCTATGATAAATAAATGTGACCTTGATCTTCAGCAACCCTGTCAGAACATGGGTTCTGTACACAATCTAACTGAATATTTGACCTAAGACTTATGAAAACGCCTTCACAGGGCTCAGGAAATAAGGAACAGATATGAAAACCAAAGTGTGTCCATGACCTTTGAGCAGGCATAGGTTGAAACATGGGCTCTGTATATGAATATCTTACCCAAGTTCCATGAAAACTAATCCAGGGGTTTGGAGATATGCAGCCAACACCAAAAGTCAATGACTATAAGAGTGACCTTGCAAGGTTTGAACATGGGTTCTGCACATGAACATTTCACCCAAGTTTTATGAAAATCCATCATGGTTTTTGAAGAAATGGAGTGTACACCAAATACCATTGACCCACTAGGTACTGCATTCACCTTAAGGCATCAGTGCTGAAACATGGGTTCTGCATGCCATCTTGATAAGATGAACATTTGACTCAGGTTGATATGGAACATAGGTTTTTATAGAAAAGGTCTTGGACAAGACCAACACTCGTATTCACATTGAGGATCATATGCCTGAGTGTTCTTAAATTATTGATAAGAAACAGTTACACTGTCAAATGAAAATATAACTTTGACCTTTGATCCATTATATAATATCAAGGTCACTGTAACCTTGTCCTTTGACCTTTGATTCAGTGACCCAATAATCTATCTGGGTCCCATTTGGCCTCCCTATGTAGTTTGAAGATCACACGCTAAAGAATTAATGAGTTATTAATTAGAGACAGTTTAATCAGCGAAGGTCTCCATAAATTGAGACTTACACCTACACACAGTCAACTTCAAACCAATCATGGTTTAACAGCCATGGCCAACCTCTCTTTCAAGTTTGAGGATCTTATGTTTAAGTGTTGTGAAATATTGATCAGACTAGATGAATCTGATCTGGACCTTTGACTCAGAGACAATGTCATCTCCACTGGCCATGACCAATCTCCACATCAGTTTTAAGATTAAGGCCAATTTAGCACTGTCAAATGGAACATACGAGACAGATAAGAGCAAACACATATATACTTGCATGTGAGAAAACGTAAAAAACTCATTTGTTGAAGAGTTTTACAACCAACACAAAAATTCATCTCTTTTCAATCATC
Source organism: Saxidomus purpurata (assembly GCA_022818135.1). Classification (NCBI taxonomy): domain Eukaryota; kingdom Metazoa; phylum Mollusca; class Bivalvia; order Venerida; family Veneridae; genus Saxidomus; species Saxidomus purpurata. The sequence continues at coordinate 16,784,544 of JAFMSR010000014.1, forward strand.
TAAATGAGGCAACCTACACTTGAACTTATTTAATGAAATAAGGCAAAAAAGGATATTCAACTTTGATCTTATATAAGGGAAGAAACAGATTGTTATATTGACAATCTTAATAGAAATAGCAAAATACATCCATATAATTTTTTTATATAGAAACTTTGATCATGTTTGCCGATACTTTAGAATGGCAACAATCTGTCATTAGCAACATAGGGATACATTCTGCTTCGACCGATATCATCAAATTGTGATAAAATCTTTCTAAAAGTGAAAGTCGTCTCCTCTTCTACGCTCCATAAAGTGTATCGAAATTTATTATCTATTAATATACCACAGAGCTTTATAGATGTTCATTTATATTCATTTACCTACTTTCAAGTCATTATAAAAATCATCTTATTTTAACAGCCAAACTTGATGTCGTAAAAAGATTCTTTATAAAATATTAAAGATGACACATTTACTTTATGAGGGTCTGTCACACACAGAAAGTTTAGTGCCCTATTATATCAATTATGTTTATATTTGAAAAGTTGAATACAAACGTTTTTTTTGAATCAATTCTTGCAATACTGATGCATAAACTGTCACATGGTCTCTGTGTCCTACAGTAGAACCTGTTCCAAGCAGCCAGTACAGGGATATCACAACATTTGGCTGTGAAATACAGGTGACTGCATACTTAGGGTTAACTGTAGACCAGGGATACCTTGTACAAGGTCATCGCACTGAGATGATGTATCAAATTTTTGTCCACCACTCAAGGATTTGGAGTCTGACTCATTACACATACATCCTAGAACTATTTATATCAGCACATGCACTGTTTTGGTTTCTAACCAGCTTTTTGCAAGTGCACAACATTCATACATTTAAAGTGGAAATAGGGAAGGGCTGGGGTGATAAAAGTGTGTTTCTTCACAGCTTTAAAAGCATACACAATGAAAATGTTAGTGACACAAACCTCTTAGGTATGCATTTCACTCATACCAACTATTTTAGGTTATGAGCAATGTTATTTTTACTGTCAAACCGTCTTTTTTCGATTACAATTAATCTGATAAAAACTCGACTGTGCAGCGTCCCTTTTGAAGTTGAAGTATTTAAAATACCTTATCATGGGTTACAAATCCAAGCAATATGCATGTCAAATGGACACAGGAAAATAAACATTGTTTTAAAAGTTACCAAATGGTCCACCGGATATTAATTAATTTATAACCTCTGTGAGCAAATAAGTTTTGACATAAAAAAAACTTGAAAGCAGAGTCCAACATTTTGTAACCTTGACACCTGTATTAGCAGGAATTTAGGCAACTTTGTGTGGCTAGGCTCCTTTGGCAGCATTGTAAAAATTGTACCTATCTCTGTTTATGTCACTAATAGTGATTGATACAAGGTGTTATCTAATCAGACAACTGTATTTGTTGATTTTCCACCATTTTCAGCATTTCCATAAATAACTGTATCTCCTACAAGGACAAAGGGTGGATAAAAGATTTAATAATAGCTCTCATGACCTTGACCTTACTCTTCTAAGGAATATCTGATAAAATCCTTCTTGTACTTCTATGATAAAATGGTAGAGGTAAAAGGTTGGGGCAGGTTAGACACAACTCAGTAGATAATATCCGAACTCACAACAGCTACTGATCAGTATTGCAACACCTTACTATCACCATTGTGCAAAATATGAATCATGCGAAATTCTGGATAAAAATCAGTCCAAAAAAATGGTCACTACTTTCCCAAATTTTAGCGGATTTTAACTGAGATCAAAATATACCTGTAACTTTATCGAATACAAAATTCTATAGCAAATTTCATTGAAATTTGATCATAATATCAATAGCAACAAAGGGTCAGTGCGAGGGCAAGATAGCTTTTTATGTAAGATTGTGAACAAAATAAACAGGAAAGTCAGTACCTGGTTAAACACAAAAAAGATCATCTTTGTCCATTTAAAATATCTTTTTGGACAAATTTCGTACAAAAGAAATTAATTTGGTGTAGTAACAGAAACTGACATGGCGTAAACGAACAAGTTCTTTTCACTTCCGTTTCAATGTCACATCTGCACCAGCAAGTGTTAATAAAAAATATATCCAACTGAGATAATAAACCTGTATTGGGACATTTAAAAAATATCATTAACTTGTCACATTTTAAAGTTCAGTGAATTTCGTTTTAAAAATTTGGAAAAAAAAGCTATTACCTGACGGCTTTCAATGTGCATGTGATGAGAAAATTGTTGCTCTTTTGTTGTCCCAGAAAAAACTGTCACTCACAAGTCGAAATTGATTGTAACATCGTGAACTTTGACTGTGTCCATTTATATTGTTCCATTTACATCATGTCCATTTTTAGACTGGTGTCAGAAAAGAAGACTAGTTATCAAACCCAATAGGCAATTAAGAGGATTAAATGTACCTTCATTTTATATGCTGGAGATGCCAATGTGACATGGTCAGATATTTTGTCACCTATCAGGTCAATGCATCAGTTGTTATAATAACTGAAGTAAAAGAAAGGACATGTTCAGAGACAGTACTAAATACGTAAGCATGAATTATAAGCCACCTTGGCCCAGTGGTAGTGTGTTCACCTCTGGATCAGAGGGTCATGGGTTCAATCCCCACCAGTGCCCAACTAGTGGTAGTGTCTTTAGGCAAGACACAGATAATTCCACATTGCCTCTCTCTCTTCCAGGTTGATTCCATCTGGAACAGTCTTGAGTGATTAATCTAAGTTGTAGCAACTTGTTTCGCAATCGCAATCGTGGGTAAATAAATTAGTGTAAATAATAAGAATTAAGCATTAATGTTTAATTCTGTTGGAATTTTGCCTTTTTTTCATACCACGAGTGCTGCTTTAATAGCTCGTAGTGTACTCAAAATACTGTTGCACGGAACAAGCATTTGACCCCTTTTTCTCAGTAAGTAACTGCAAAGATGGTTATTGAGACTCTTGCTTACGGCTTTTGCATTCGAAATGTCACAGTTTTACATACATTAATTTCATGGTGTTTTTTATTAATTAATCAGTAAGCATAAACCTATTCTCATCAGCAACCTGGTCATACTGTTACTAAAACAGTTTTTGCTCAAAACTATTCATTCTGAAAATTAATTTTCTTTTTAAATATTAAAGTTGTTGAGTGGTGCTTAAAATATCCCTTGGAAAACCTGAGCTTTAAAGAACCTTCCGGTATTTCAGAGTGTTTCACCCACAACTGGAATGCTGGCACAAGCTAAGCACTGGCTGTCTTCTGAGTAGGGCAGGTTTTAATACATAGGTGACCAGAAGTCCCATGCATTGCTTCTGAATTTTGTCCAGGACTTCTACAATCTCTGTTCTCAAACATGGGGAGGCCTTTCTTGGCAACACCTAGGAAGCAGTTACAAAGAGTAGGTAATATATGTTGCAAGTCTACAATTAATTTAGAATAAAAAGGTTTATACTATACTAATGGTAAAGACACAGTGTCTGCTAAGTGAAAATAAATGTACCACAAGCAAATCCTACATCAAACAAGATGTTTAGTAAACATTTAAATCTTTGACCACCTGCCCAAGGGTCCAAAACAGTACCCCACTACCTCCCTAATAATTACTTTGTCAACATGTATCAAAATTTTCCACTTGACACATGGCTGAGATTACTAGCTACGTCCTTAATCAAAAAGGGTCCAATATTTGTTTAAACAAGATAAAATGTCCACTCTTCAATAAGTTTATAATTCAAAAGGGTGTTTACAAGGTCAGGGGCCATTTCTAGTATTTACCTGGCCCCTCCACCTAATTTTTACTGTGTGCTCAAAAGTTTATTAAATTTCATTTTTCCTGTCAATTTATTATTAACGCTGTTGAAAATCATCTGTAAGAAGGATATGCAAATATTTGTGGAGATATTAGAACCAGTGCGTGAAGTGGCTCCGAGACTTTTACAGGTGAACTCTGTACCCTTCAGCAGTTTAATGGAACCCCCATAAAATATTCATTTACTTCTGATAATCAGTTCTTTTTATTTCATTCTTTAAACAAAAGTAGACAAAAACAAAAAATATATCAAAATATTCTTCAAACATTGCAAGCATTGAGCACATTTTTTAAAATTTAGGAAAATTAAAAAGTTATGTTATAGCTCAGAGTGACCATTAATATTTTAAGAAAGAGATTCTAACTTCTAAATAAATGAATATTAACAAAGTCAAACCCCAAATATATGAAACTTTATAAGGGCTTCATTCCTACTGAATATATTGTGAATCATGAAAATCATTTTTGATTATCCTATTAAATCATATACCGGTATTAATAATCCACTTAATTAGATATATTTTAATTTCTATCGATCAATTACAAAAGTAACACATACAGTAAAGTCCGCTATAATGATATTCAGGGGACGGCAGATTTATATCGTTACATCCGAATAAGTTGACTTCTGGAGTCGGCCGAAACCAAAAGTAGGTAAAGCGTGCTTTATTAAAAGGGTGCGCAATTTATTATATAGGATAAGTTCTATATACGATTTATTTACATATATTATTTATACACATGTATGTTTAGATATACAAAATGTATGTGCGCCATTTTCATCAAATATTTTGCAAATATGTACACAGTTATGAAATATTTTGTGGTATCGCATTTTAAACCTCTTAAAGCCTCTTCCACAAGTGCGTTACTTGTTTTAATTAAAAAATCAGCAGCAGTGTCTTGCTCATCGACTTCACAGATTATATTATTAGAATCTATATCTAAAAGTTTTTCTCTTTCGACCAAGAGACTCCATATTTTTCATTTACTACACGAACATACATATACATTTTACTAGTATTCAAAAGTCAAGTCTAGTATCAGTATAAATATTTTTGCGCTCAGCAAAAAACAGTCCACTATAAATATGTGTGAACTACTTTTAATTCAAAGAATTATTAGTGCAATAATTTGATCGATTACCTGTAATCGTTTGAACGCCGGTCATTGTCACCTATTCCCACTGTCTCGCAAACTATAATTATCTCATTAAACGGGAAAACGATGCATTCAGGACGTGAAAAATGCATAGTTACATCCGGAATATCGCTACATGCGATATCGTAACATACGGAGTGAAAGTAAATGAAATATAGAAGGCCCGAGTCAGGACTTCAACCACAGCATCGTTACAAGCAGCATATCACCACAAGCGATATCATTACAAGTGGGGTTTACTGTATTTTTTCTAGTATGTTTTCAAGCAATTCCTTGTACTTTACTAGTAATATAGCCATTTTGAATAGATATATAATTACTTTAATAAAGTTGTAACCATCATCTTTTGTCCCTAAATATAGCAAGTTTCTATTACAGTAGAAGTTAATGACAGATATATTTTGTACAACTATTTTTGGAATGAAAAATCAGTCAATCTGTTCAGATTTTGACCTTTCTTGAAATGTAATTTTACAGTAATAAGTTTTTCTGTGGTTAACTAGAGGATCATGATGGGCCTATATCACTCACCCAAGTTGCACTACAGTTTACAGGTAGCTCGTTTGCCTCAGGATCAAAGGGCCCCGGGTTCGATCCCTACCATCGCCATGTCTGTAGTGTCCTTAGGTAAGACACAGATAATTCAACATTGCCTCTCTCTCTTCGAGGTTGATTCAATCTGGAATGAGTCTCGAGAGCGATTAATCTAAGTTCTAAGAACTTATTTTGCAATCGAGAATAAATAAATTAGTATGTATACATGTATATACATGTTTTCTGACAAACCAACACATGGTTTGTATACTCTTGGTAAAGGGTCAGCCCAAAATTGTTTTGTGGTATTGTTTTGAAATCCAGTCCATAATTTTTGAGAAGATTTTTAAAGCTTCTCCTATTATAAGTATATGAAAGACAAGAGAAACCCCCTTCCCCTGTGAAGTGCAAGTCTTGACCCCAGAAGCATAACTTGATTTAACTTGGAAGAGGATCAATGCTATGCACCAAGTATTTGAGAACTTGGGGTTTTGGGTAAGATTTCAAAGGTTTTCCTTTCAGTTGCAGCAACCAGAGTTGTGTATATAGTGTTGTAAGAAGACCATCAAAGAAATATCCAGTTTCATCAACTTACATTGGGCTGTTGCAGAGAAGAGTCTGTAGATTTCTGAGATAGTCTAGCTCTAAGAAAAGCATAATTATTATACTCAGGGGAGCTTAGAGAGTAAATGAGAAGCAGATCATGAACGAACATTTCAATCTTATCAATGTAATTTCTTACCAATCTTTACAACCTCCTCCACAAACCAACTCTTAAATTTCAAATAAGGGTTTAAATATCTCACAATTCTGGAAACACAAAAACAATTAATCTTTTACATTATCAATTTACAAGACCAATAAGGAAAAGTGATTGGCTTATGTCCTACTTCCTATTTTCTGATGTACAGTACGATGAACCCTAACATAAATAATTATAAATGATCTCAAAATAAGAATACCTTAATTCTTATAGCAGACAAAAGGGGCATTTTAGTTTCACAAAAATGTTAAAAGCTAAGTTTTTTTAATCATTAAGCTTACTCTTTTCTTCCTGAATTTCTGTTTTGGGCAAATGACAAATTATTTTGCCACTGAAATAACTAGTCTAAAACAGTTACAACCAAACCTAAATTTTTATACTGAAATAAGAAATTGTATTTTGCCAATTACAGATTTGAAATTTTAGTTACCAGTGTGCCAAGAATTCACAAAATTTCATCTGTGACCATAAAATGTAGTGAAAAACTAAGCGCCTTCCAGACTATAGTTTGCATTTTTCATTACTATGCGTTAAAATTGACTAGCCAACTCCGTATCATTGGAAATTGTCATTGACTATATATGGGAGGCAATACAGTCGTGAACAAAAGCTACATGGAAGATGTTATTGGAACAATCTCTCAGGATTTACCTTTTCCGTAAACTGCTGTTAAAATTAGACTACGGCACATGAGTAAATGTCCCTTTTGTGTTCTGTATGAAATTTTCATAAACAACTAACTAGAATAGTTACGTAATTCTGATACTGTATTGTATTGCCTTTCTTATAGTACATTTGAATAGAATCTTACTTTTCATTATGTGTCTAAAAAGATGTATTTTTATTAATATCATTTAGTTTATACTTATTTATTTTAGTTAGATTACGAAGAAAGTTCGGTAGCTTATTGAATCGCTCTCCAACACTCATATAATTTTCATCGCTACTACCCATTTGCAGCTGGGTGGACTGAGGCATGTGTGGCATCAGTGTCTTTGCCCATGGACACACCTCGTGCTTGGGCTGGGATTTAACCTTGTTCTGGAGGCGAACGCCCTAACCACTGAGCTATCGAGGCCCATGGTTAATATCATTTGGCTGGTTTTAAATCTTGAAACAGATATTACTTAAAAGAATGATCACATCTTTGTAAGTAGGTTTTTTTATTTTTCTTCTTTATGGTTATATGCCCACTCATATCACACACAAATTCAAATGTAGATGATCCAGATCTGTCAAAAGTAAAAGAGCTAAAAGTTATTATCATCTAGCCTGGTGGCAAGACTTCTCTATATTTAGCTGCATACATGGGTTCAAGTACAGCTTGCAAATAAGGGAAAATGTCAGTGAGTGCATAGTTTTAACAAAATTGTTGAGAGATAGAATAAACACAGGTGGAAGGAACATACCTTTGACTTTTTTTCTTAAGCATATGTCTTTTTCTATGCATTTTAAAATTGATATCAGAATTTAAAAAAAAAAAAATGAAAAACTATGAACAAATTTTTTTTTTTTTTAAATTCTGATATCAATTTTAAAATGCATAGAAAAAGACATTAGCTTAAGAAAAAAAGAGTCAAAGGTATGTTCCTTCCACCTGTGAGAATAAACAGTTCCCCCTTCTTGTACCTGCGGTAAGCCCCATAACCCCAAGGACGGTTCAACCTTGTCTGAATTCCCATCATGCACTGCAGATAATCTGATCAAATTTAGCCCTGATAAATAAATGATCATTTAAACCTGAAAACCTTTGAATAAATTTGCATTTGTTATCAAGACGAAAACCTAATGTTTGCAATTATACTCAAATCATTGAAAAACCTTGTGCTGCACCCTGTTGCTATGTAATTCAGTTAATTTTAAAAAAGGTGTAATTTCTACGAGACTCCTCTTCTATTTAAGCCCATCAAGTTTCATTAAGTCCTACAGTTAAAGATATCCAATACAAAAAAAAAACTCCTTGCATAATAAATGAGTGCCTGAAGAGTACCTGTGTAAGTCTTTTTTCCCCTCTGCATCAAGCACATCTCCTGCAAAACCAAACCATACTTTGCTGAAAATAGAAATAAAATTTTGAATAGACTCATAGGAAAACTAAAGACTTGTGAAAATGGTATTATAATTTCAAAAAGTATACCTTTTTGCATGAATCTTGCAAGTTGTATGCTAAAGTTGAAACTGTGAAAACTATTCTTTTTTCAAGTCAAATAAATGTTTGCTAAGGTACTAATCTGGTCTAACAATCTACATTTTCTTACAATTTTGGACTAAAGTAGTTGAAACCTTATAATGACCTTAGCAAATATATCTTGTTTGCCAACTAACTTTGATAAAAGGGAGGAAATCAAAAAGTTTAAAAGCTGATCACATAATTTGTTTTAGCTATAGTATTTTTTATAAACAATACTGAAAGTACTGTAAATGTACTGCATTTTCCAACAAATCCCTTATATCCCTTTAAGCTTTTAAATCGTACTGACTTACAAAAGGTTCTATTCTAATTGATAAATGGCAAGAAGATTCATTTCTATAATACTTATTTAAAGGCCTAACCTTTCAGTAAGGCTGTCTACTTTCTAATAGACAAAAACTGATCATTACCATCCAACCTTCATACACTTCAAGTGTTACAACTTTTAATAACTTTTCGCGATGATCACTTCCTGGAGTTCTGACCGGAACTTAAGGCTGAAGATGAGACTGACAGAGTTCCTGGTCAAATTCAAATCAATGACTTCTGGGTAACAATTTAGTCCTATTTTTTTAAAACTTTACTTACAATTAAGGTCAATACTTAACCCATCCTTTCAATCCTTAAGCCTTATGTTCCACCTTCCTTTTACAGTATAGAGGTGATTTGGAGTACTGTTGCAGGTTCAGAGCTTCATTCTGTCTGTTGCAGGTAGGACTATAACAATAAATACATGAAGGTGAACCATAATATATATCACAATCAAAAGTACCCAGACAATCACATCAAAACGCAAGCCAAAAAAATGGTCGTATTTGGAATGTTGTATTTTTGCTAAATTACACAGACTGTGGTACGTTGAGCAGACAACAATTTCCATGCCTGGATACAGTGATTGCAAAGAACTTGCCATACAGTATTACTCTGCCAAAATTTTAATCTGAAGTCTGGGCTCACTTATATAAGTTTTTTTAAACAGAAAGAAACAAACTTTTTTGCAAATCTGCCTGACTGTCAGAGCTATCAATTACAATGGTTGCACAACAAATGTCTGCAGATATTCAGAGGCAGCCAGGAGTGTCTTATCTTCATATATTCTCTATATATATATGCATACTTCACATCTGTGCAATATATAGATCTACATATAGAGTCATATCACTATGTATCAATCATAATAATAAATACATGTGTATCTCCAAGTGGAAATAGTTGCAGAGATGGTTCATAGTAATTTATTTTATATCATTATGTTATACATCAGGTTTTACAGTATCAATTAATAAAATACACCAGCAAAGTCTTCTTAGGAACAAAGTCTTGCAGTGTTGTGTGAAAAATCTGTACAGCCTCTGAAAACCTAGTGCCAGTGGTGCAGTGTCCAATTATTGTGCAAGAGGTCCCTGTTTCAATCATCAATGACCTGAAAAGTGGTATTTACAGGTTGACAGCTCCCTTGCATGGTGCTCTGCTTTAAAAGAGAGTTTTCTGGGGAATAGAATGTGATTATTACAGGGTAGAGCGGGTGCTCATATTTCCGACCAGCATCTAACACCGAACAACTTTCTAAACTCTCAGCCATTGGCTGAATTTAAATTGATTTAAATTATATGACATCATCACTCTTTCGTCATAGCCTTTCTTTTTTGCCTGGAAGAAATTTTTGATCGGCAACACGTTTTCAATTCCTGAAGCATGATATCTGATATACGGCAGTGAGTTTCGGTAAGTAAAATTACAAGTTTGATAATTTTTGCAACAAATTTCCTAAGGTTGTCATGTCATTTCGTTTAACACCAAATAATTCTTAAACATGATTTTGGCATATTATTACATGTATTTCACAACTGATAAACACGTGCAGATGATCTGACGTCACATTACCGAGAGAGCGAGGTGGTCGGATTAAGATACACATTTTAGATTAGTGAATCTATTTCCGAACAAATGCAAAATTTCGTAAATACCATTCTGTCACACATATGAATGTTTTCTATCATTTTTACAAAATATTTCATATGAAATGTTGGCGATTCATAAAGTCAGCTTTGAGTGATGTTTTGTTTTTTTTTACTATTTCAGTCATGAGTCAACAAGTTGGCGCAAAAAGAAGACGTCAGTACGACACGTCTATGGTTGATCATGCTGCCAGTCTGGTCAAAGCTGGGTCTATCTCTCTATGTCAAGCTGCTAAAACATACAAAGTGCCCAAAACAACTCTTTATGATAGAATATCAAAAGAGGTATCATAGCACAGATATTGGAGCGAAGCCAGTTCTGTCTAGCGAAGAAGAAACACGCATTGTTTCATGGGCTCTCCACTTAGCCGAATAGGATACGGCAGAACTAAACAAGAACTTTCCAATACTATTAAGAAGATACTGGATGCAGATGGTCGACGAAATCCATTTGTTGATAATCGTCCTGGTAGACAGTGGCTGAAGTCATTTCTTTCGAGACACCCAGAGTTAACTGTGAGAACCACAATTCAGTTAGGCAAGGAGAGGGCCGTCATTTCAAAAGAAAAGGTAATAAAGTGGTTTGATGACTTTGAATCGTATATAAGGGACGAAGTTGGGGATCTAGACCTTTTAAATGACCCGACCAGGATTTATAATGCAGATGAAAGCGGGTTTTCCTTGTGTCAGGTCAAGGGTGCCAAAGTTATTGGCTCAAAGGGAGCCCCAGTAGTCTACCATTATGGTAACTCAGATAAAACGCAGATGACTGTTATGGCAGCTGCAAGTGCCTCAGGGCACTACATTCAACCAATGATAATTTTTCCCGGACAACGCTTTAGTTACAACCCCTTAGAAGGTTTTGAAGAGGCTGCCCTCGGTCGGTCAGATAGTGGCTGGATGGATGCCAGGTATTTAATGATTGGCTGACAATGTATTCATTCCAGTGTTGAGGCCCGTAACGTGAAGAAACCGGTTCTTCTCCTCATCGATGGCCATACAACTCACATCACCAAGGAGGCATCTGATACCTGTGTAGCTCATGGTGTAGAGTTATACTGCTTACTTGCACATGCTTCACATGTGATGCAACCCCTTGATTTAAGGCTTTTTGGCTCTCTTAAACAATCCTGGCGCCAGTCTGTTCGAGACTGGCAGACTGCAAATATTGGTCAATTTGTTACAAAACGAACATTTGCTAGGGTCTTTAAGGGTGCCTGGCTAAAGAGCAGCACCATAGAAGCAGCTGTTAAAGGGTTTTTCGAAGCTGGCCTGTTCCCCTTTAATCCCTCTAGAGTTGCGGAAACAATCAAAATTGAACCGAGTAAATTATTTATGTCCCAACCTATCTCAACGGAGCAATCATCTAGTTCTACGCAGGCCAGTGCCGCGTTTTCACAAGTTTGTGTTACAATAGCAAATTCAGCCTCTAGTACTGAATTACCGACTACCTCCATTGCTCTTGTACCGCAATCATCCTCTTCAGCAGTACATACTTTTTCAGGTGCCATGGTACCAACAGACCCTATTGCTGTAAGAAGTTCTGTCAGCTCTACCGCGTTAACCGCTTCCTGGAGTTCTCTGTTAACTGCTGTCTCAACTTCCGCATTACCTGCTGCATCATATACCGCGTTAACAATTGATTCTGTTTCTACAGTGCCTATCACACTAACAAATGTGTTACCCGCTGCCACAAGCACAGAGCCTACATCTGTTGCTTCTGTTGGTACTTCACTGTCAACTGCTTGTATTACTGAGGTACAGCCTTTCAGCCTTGCTTCAAATGTTAATATAGTCAGGGACACGTTAGGCTCTGCCACTGCCTCTGTTAGTGCGCTGTCGTCATCTACTTTGGCAGTATTACCTGCTACAGATGATATGACATCGCATGCAGTAAGTCCAAACGCATCTGTTGTGGTGTCTGGTGAAGAATCACCTTTTAGTAAATATCTCAAAATTCCAAAGCCGAAACCCAATATCTCTGTTAAAAAGGCACGTAAGATAATTCTTCCAAAAAGCTATCACAGGCACGAAGTACAGGCAAATTATAAAAGATAATCTGGAAAAGAAAGAAACTGAACTAAAGGAAAAGCAAAAGCGAAAGGAAGAGCGGTTGTTCAAAAAAAGCCAAAAGAGCAAAAGAACTTGAAGAAAAAGAAGGCAAGAACAGCGAAAATAAAGGAAGAAAGAGAGGCGAAGAAAAAACAGAAGGCTGAACAGAAGAAACTGCTAAAAGAAGAGGAAGAACAAATCATGAATGAAATAGAAAAATCTGATAGTGATGATATGGTACAGGTTGAGGCAGGGAAATGTTATGCATGTGAAAAAGTGTATGACAACTTCATTCAGTGCCACAACTGTTCAAGAAGATTCCATTTAACTTGTGTTGAATCAGATCTGCTGATGATAGATGAAGTACCCTTTGAATGCAAATACTGCTGACTTTGAGTTTTTGATACGAGCACTCATTGTTTTAAAGACAGCGCTGCAAACGGAAACTTCTTAAACTGTTTAACGTTGCTACTTCATGCATCGACCGTTTGATTTCAGTTTACTGTTAAGGTGAAAGTTTAAGTGTGTTTCTGTTTAATTCTCGCGTACTTGTTGCCTTAGTGATGGCTATTTGTTACTTCCTAGTATCCGGACCCTATACACATGAACAGTTTCATAAAATGATCTATAATCATTTGAATAAAGATAATAATGAAGTAAGCACAAGCTTGTAAATATTTAAATACTAGTATATTAAATCGTGATAGGAATTTCTGTGCCTGTTAAAAATATTGTATACTTGAAGGTGTAATAATGTTTACTTTTAAACGTTGTTTAAATATGGTAATTACTTTAGAAGTAAAGCATAGTCCTATGTCTTTGTTTTTAATCATTTGTTTTTAAAAATCTGAAAATGTTCGGGAATTAGAATCACATTTGTTCGGAATCTAAACCACTGTTCGGAATAACAAACATCAAGTCCTGTGATTTTGATTGCAATATCTTTTTAAGTACAAGGCCCTTATAGTTCGTAAATACAATTAAGCATTGCTCAAAAACAGTTTTGCCGATAGTAATAAAAATTTTAATGAAAAGTGAATCTTTTTCCGAACAGAGTTAAATCACGCTTAAGTGGTCGGTAATATGTGCACCCGCTCTAGTCGGACATCCCATTTGTCACAAAATAACTTTTTTTTCATTGTTATATAATTATATGCATTGTTAAATTGTATAAGGCTTCTTTATATGTGATGTTATAAGTCTTTGTTTCTTACAGTACCTAGATCTAGTATGGGTGTCACCAAGTTGACTTGACTTGACTTTTTCCCTTTGCAATATTGCAGTCCACAAGTGATCATGGCAAACTGTTTGTGACACTGAAAGAAAGATCTTGCATCTGACACTGGGAAATGACACTAACTGGGCACTGTATGAGCAAATAAAATCTCCCTCAGAAGCTTCTGCGAGTCTTGTTTCTGACTGATTCACAACAGGTTTTCACTGTAAAAGGAAAGATTGAGCTTCTTTAAACCAATGTTATATGCTTTCGGCTGCGGCTCTTACGTTTGACCAGAGACATGTCTGATTTGACAACAGGTACTAAAACGAGTCAATTTGTCGTCTGCAATTTGCAGACAAAATTTGAAATAAAAAATAAATGTTGAATTAAAGTAAAGTGTCTTTGTCACTCGTAATGTTCAATTGGGTGACTTTACTGAATTGTGACATACCTCGTTTTGGTATAAATAAACAATACAGAACTAGGCTATAAATAATTATTGGAGAAAATTGCAAAAAAAATCGTGTGCGTCTTTTCCCGCCATCTGTCAAACGATTCGTTTCCGCCCTCATTAAGCATGTCAGTAAGTACCGTATTGTTAATTGTGTAAATTAACAGCGGTTACTCATCTTGAATGTGTAATTTAAAATTTGGGGACATATAATGTACTTTATTTCTTACACTACAGTGTACACTTTTCGTCAAATCATTTAAGTTTCAGCTTAACAAAAAAATAATCGTAAAGTGAAAGCGGAAGTAGAAATGGAAACAAAAAGAGACTGAACTGAAAGTGGAGCAGTAGACGATTGTGTAAGGGTTTTATGTTTTTCTCTAGAAAGTACACATGGTTAGGATATTTTATGTAAAAAATAAAGAGTATGTTATCAGGTGTTATATTATAACTGTAGTACAATATTTCTTTATTGATATTTTGACACAAAGAGCAGATCTCAAAAGGGTAATGTATAGCCAAAGTGGGTGGGGTTCAAGTAAACATTGAAACACGTAAACAAACCATAGTCATGTCCTTATCTAGGCCAAGGTTTCAGGAATTTCGCTGTTTATCTTATTGCAAAATGTTGTTTGAGGCACTCAAAATTTCTTGTCTTTATTAACAATTTGGTAACAAAACATTACCAAATGCATCCTAATATATTTCTGTATCAGGATGCAAAAGTTTTGTATGACATTGCTACCCATGGTGTGGGGTGTATTAGGGTTTTGTGGTACCGGTTTCCCTATGACCAACGCCCCAGAAGAGTTTAGTTATTTTAGGTTTCGGGGTGGCAAGATACAGAAAGCGCCCAATCCAGAGACACCCCTGGTTCTTTATCAGCCAGGTTTTCACCCATACATGGGACCTTGGTTTAAGTCTCATCCGAAAGACTGTTAGTAATTTTAGTTGGCCAGCCCTGGGAATCGAACCCGCAACCCCGAGATTACAAGTCTCGTGCTCTACCTATTGAGCTATCCGGGCTGACTTGGCTGCTACCCATTCCCATGTAAATTCCTAAGCAGGATGATCAGAATACAATTTACAAATGCTGCTTATTCATACATGTGTCTTGAAATAAATTCAGCACATGATACATGTCATTGGATAACATGCATACATGTTGAGTTAAAATGATAAAGATAAAGAAGCCTTGTTTAATGTCACATTTAAGCAACAGACTTTACCTACAAATCAATTGTACCACAAACAGGGTATCCAGTAGCAAGTACTTTCTTTTTCAGTTTTACAGCATTATGGGAAATGCTGGGGTCAGCAGTAGACCCCACTTCAGGGCTAAAAGGCTCAGACCTTAAAAAAAAACAACCAGTAAAGTAAACTACTTTCTTTCTCCCAGAAGCGGCAAGCTTCTCTTTATCTTCCTGACATTACGCCACCCTAGCAAGGGAGCTGTCAGCACCATTCTTCACGTCTTTCGTATGATACAGTCTGGGATAAAAAAATGATGTGTTTGTTCTTTAAAATTGATATATTAACTGCTAAAATTGTGTCTTTTACTGCTTGCAATAAAATACCTACATCACAAAAAACAAATAACAGGCCAATCTCAGCCAGACTATTAGGAAATTCCCTGTGTCATATGATTACCTGATGATCTTAATAACAGGGAATAAAAATATTGTAACAATTAATTTGTAAATGATGTGACCGGAATCAACATAAGAGCCATAATAATGTAAGAAAATGGAAGGTTAAATGAGCATCAGTACAAGCATCTGTGCTGAAACTGCCTATTTTTTCACACTAGAATTTTGTTGATTATGTCAGGGAATTTTACATGATAAAGGTAACTGTTTTATGTGGTGAATTTTAAACGCATTAATTTGACAAGATAGGGTAAATAAATAAGATGCATGGTGAGACCTGTGCTTATGATGTCTTAATCTTTTCAGTTTTTAAAGCCGACACATATCAACACAATGGAAAGTGTAAAACCAAGACTTGATTTGAACAACAAAGTTGATAGGAATGAACGACTCAGCAGAGGCATGTCCATTAGTAGAGCTTTCAAGAGGGAACCAGACAAAAGGTTTGTTGAAATTTTAAGGTGTATGTCTTTATAAATATTTTGAACCTGTCACTAGCAGAACCTTTGACAGGATGTGAAAGACCAACAGACAAAGGTCCTGCAAAGCACCTTTATGCACACGGCTGCAGAAAACGTTTGTCAAAGCATGTCAGTATAACTGGAGGAGGAGCTAGATAAAGGTTTGTACAGCCAGTCCTGATTTGTAAACGGTAAACTCTGTATATAACAAACTCCTTGGGACTACCTGTATTTCAATTTATTCTTTATATCCAGAGTATATTGTATCCATATACAGCATATATAGCATTTTCATTGGGGCCAGAAAGTTTATTCTTTATATCTTGAATTTCACTATATCCTGAGTTGTTATATACAGAGTTAACAGTAGATTTTCACAGTGGAATAGGCATAAGTCTTTAACTTGTAAGTACATTTCAGCCTTTGATACCAGTCAATGATCATGGACTGGGTCTGAGGCAATATGACATACTGTGAGACTATACAATGTATATTTCTTTAAATACTGTGTATCCTTTTGACAATCAATTTAGTTTCAATTATTTCAAGAGATTTGAAATAATCAGGAAGTAATTCTTAAGTGAACTGATGTTTCAATATTAATATGAAGTATATTGAAATGAAATATTTCGTAAGTAGGTTTAACATGAATGTATCAATGTAATTAATCCTAAAGTAGTTACTCTAACTTCAATCATGTGACATGCTTTAAATTTCCTAGCAAACTGTTTAGTGTCAAAAAACAACATATGGTATGGTAAACTTAATTTAAGTTGAAATCATTGTCTGGTATGTAATAGAACCACTATAGAGATTTGTATCCTATGAACATTATTCGTTTCTGCCAGTAGAATAATGAAACCTAACTTCACGCAAGATTTTCCCCTGCAATGTGATAATGGGTGCTTGTTTTATACTCATTATCCATTTACCGGCATGTTGAAAATTTTATCTGGAAACCAATGTCTGTGCAAATCGGTTTCATACTTAATGCAAATCTACAGACTATTTGAATTAGATGGCTGCCTATTTATGTTTAAATGGCTAAAATGGCAACTACAGACAAGTTGATTGGTAGTTGAGTAGTAATTAAGAAATAATCTATGGCTGGGATTGCTTAATAGAAATTGAAGCATTCCCTGGAGGTGATGTGCCTGGCGTAATAATTCACGAGGGCAAAGCCCGAGTGAATTATTATGCATGCACATTATCGACAAATCCTGAATTTTCTTGGCCTTTTTAAAGGAAAACAAGTTGAAGGCTTACTTGACGCAATCAAAAATAATATTTAGGTCCTTAAACACAACTTTTTCATGAGACCGATGTATTTATACAGATATTATTTCTATTTCTATATTTTATTTTCTGCACGGGAGTAAATTAGAAAAGTCAGAAGAAGCTACTTCCATGTCCGAAAAACTCCTTCTTTACCAAGTGCTTTAATCATATTAATACACTCAAATAGACTATAGAAATATATTATAGGCATATTAGAATTATGTATATTCATCTATGACTATAAATGGTCTGCTTTTTAGCTCACCTGAATTTGATTTGTCAAAACACATTGCTGTCAAGGGGTAGGGCTTCCTTTACATAGACTTAAATAGGGCAATATTAAAAAATCTGCTTGTCTAAAATCACATGTCCCAGATCTTACATATTTGGTTTGTAGCATTTTCTTGTGGAACCCTTCTGAATTTGTTCAAATTATGCACATTTGGACTAAATAAGGCTGGCCCTAGGGATTACAATGTAAATATTGGAAACAGATTTCAGTTTTGACCTTTACCTAGGGATCTTCTATATTAATGAAATTTGGCCCATAAATACAGTTTTGCATGTAGATTTCAACTTAGGCATTGACTGACCCTGACCTACTTTCCTGTTTTTGAAGCTACAGCAATGAAATTCTAGAAGCTGTAGGCTTCATGTTGCCATGAACTCCAGGGCCATCATTTGCCATCTTGCTAGCGATTACTGTTAACCTCAAAACACTTAATAGAAGCCCCTGTGGACATAACATTTCCAGGCATTAAACAGATATTCTCTTAAAGCTTAGACTGTTTTCTTTCTTGGAGAAAAAAGACTCAAAAGCGACTTTGTTCTGCATAGCTTTTGTAAGGGCGATGTATAGTTCCTGTATGTTTTTTCTTATACACCATATTTCAAATTCATGCTATGCATATTGGTCAGTTCTACTGTCACCAGCTTCAGGAAATTGTCATCCAATTCTTGCACTAATCTGGTTTCCAATAGCATTGTTTACAGTCAGTAAGGAAGTGCCGTAGAGAATTTTATCACAAAGTGAAAGTAATGTCACCGCTGAAGACAGTATTGGAATATTGTGTTTGAGGAGGAAGATGCATCATAACCGCGTATTGTTGTTTCCATGTCAGGGTAGTTTTTGTTTCGCTTATTGGATTAAATAACAGAATTTTTGTTGTTGTTTTGATTGATCTGGAAGTTAATGGAGACAAGGCAATCTTTAGCCTAGTTTGTGATATGTTTTAAGGTGCTTCCTATTATCTAATTGGTGCTGTTTACCGTAATTGAGGGTTTTCAGGAAGTGTTTGTTGCTGAATGCGTGAATTTGTACAAGAAAGGCAGTTTTATGTTCTCATTCAAGACAAACAGTCTTTTTATATTGTGGACTAATAATATGTTGTTTTTTGGCTCACCTGGCACAAAGTGCCAGAGTGAGCTAGTAGGATATTAGGATAGCATTCTGTCCGGCGTCTGTCCGTCCGTCCCTGCTTACATTTGGATACTTAGGGGCTATAGGAACAATAGTTAGCAGTAAATACTCTTTGATGTCATTCATTCCTTAAGCTCTTACGTGGCTTTTTTTTCTAAAAGAACAATAGAGAGAACAATAGAGTAGCCACATAAGTATCCATATGTGGGGACGTCCGTCCACCATTCCCTTCAAACGACATCTCCTCTGAAACGACTAGGCCAATGTTGATGAAACTTTGCAGGGATGTTCTTTGCATGAAGCTCTATCAAATTTGTTCAAAGAATTCCATTCCATGCAGAGCAAATAGGAAACACTTAAAAAATCTTCTTCTCTGAAATCACAAGGCCTAGAGCTTAGATATGTAGCATGTGGCATTGTCTAGTGGACCTCTACCAAGATTGTTCAAATTATGACCCCCGGGTCAACATTGACGATGCCCGGGGGGTCACTTGGTTTTACATAGGCTTATATGGGAAAAACTTTAAAAGTCTTCTTCTGTGAAACCACAAGACCTAGAGATTAGATATTTGGCATGTAGAAATGCCTAGTGGACCTCTACCAAGATTGTTCAAATTAAGACCCCCTGGTCAAAATTGACACCTCAAGGGAGTCACTTGATTTGACATAGGCTTATACAGGAAGAAATTTTAAAATCTTCTTCTCTGAAACCACAGGGCCTAGAGCTTAGATATTTAGCATGTAGCATTGCCTAGTAGACTTCTTCAAAGTTTGTTCAAATCATACCCCGTGGGTCAATATTGGCCCCACCCAGGGGTCGCTTGTTTTACAAAGACTTGTATAGGAAAACGTATTTGGTATGTAACATTGTCTAATGGTCTTCCACCTACTTTGTTCAAATCATGCCTCTTGGGTCTAAATTGGCCACACCCATCAGGCAAGTGGACTTGTATTCAGGTGAGCGATATAGGGCCATCATGGCCCTCTTGTATTGCAAGTTGGTCTTATACCAGTGAAACAAAATAAAACAATGTGCCAAGTTGTACTGAAGGGGATGGGCTTAATTTTGTGGCTGGTTTTAAATTTCAGATATAGTTGTCACCTCTGTTAAGCAGGCAATACTGAGGCCAAAATTAAAAATAGGTTTGTTTGCTGTCTCCCGACCGACCCGCTTAAAATGCTGCCTTCCGAATATATTTCTTGGACCACGCCGGTCAATTTCTTTTTTTTTTTAAAAAACAAAAGTTAATAAAAAAATCATCATGTTGACCTGGAAATTTGAGGATGAGACAAATGAAGATGATAGTTTAAAATTGTATGTTTCATTTTTATTCTTTTATTGATCATAATTATGCAGATTTGTATTATTTTTACATAAGGAGTATTCTGTAAGAAACTATCACATAAAGTACTGTTTTTTTGTTCTTTTTTTCAAAAAGCTTACTGAGGGTTATGAATGCTGGAAACCGTTAAAATGATATCATGTGTGCTTTATTAGGTTGGACGTTATTTGATTAAGTGACCTCAGTTACATGAACAAAAAATGTTGAAAAAAAGTATAAGACTAATATAAAAAAAAAATCCAGTTAGGTATGGTTTTTGGGGACTAAATGATAAAAAAACTTGTTACCTAAGTTGGGCAAATGTTGGTGACTGCTTTAACGTCCAAGTTTCATGAATAAACAGCCTGTATGATTTTTGCACAAAAATAGAATTTTTGCTGAATTATGGCCCTTTGTTATTTTTTCAAGTAGAGGTACTGGGGGTATTAGTTACGTTTGACACAATTTCATATTTCAACAGATCCAAAGTATATCTTATGTTTAGATTTGATTACCTAATGAACACTTTTGCTCAGCTTGAAAGTAATATAAGTATTGAGTCTATTGATGGTAAAATTGGAAAGGAAAGGAACACTTCACATTAGGAAATGATTACTTGTACAAAAAGCTCTATAACCTTACTGTAACATAACAGTTTTCTTTCCTGAAATAGATGTGAAAACATATTGTTTTCATTTTTGGATATTAATTGTGTTTTAGTGTCCTTGTGCATTGATAATTGGAATCTATTCTTGAAATAATTGACATGCCAATAGATTTACACATCGGACTGTAATATTCAATATATAAGTCATTCTGCTTGGTAAATTGATTAATGTTTAATGCAGTTATTGATTGGAATCCTGGAAATTGTGTTCTTAATGAAACCATTGCAACTTTAATTTTCACAGCCGAAGTCTTATTGGAAGACTGAAGCAGAAACGAATAATTTCTGTTTTTGCTTGCTGCCTGATTAGGTTAAATTCAAGATAGTTCTTTACATAAAATAATAACTGATGTTGTGTAACACCTGATTTGAAGGACTTGGATAAAAAATGAAGGTGAAACTGTTTTACCTCCAAGGGCATTTCAAGGTTATTTCTTTACAACCCATTATCTCTGGTAAGATAAAGTCCCCATATTACTACAAAATCCCTCACAGTTCTGTATGAGAAGGTCAAGGTCAGTCAATGCCATTATGTGGTAGTAACAAAAAAATCTGTTTTATTGACATTTTTATGCATTTAAGACAATTTTTTCTACAATTTCCTTGTTATATTTAGCACTCTCCATTAAAGCAATAGGAAGTAATTATTATTGTGAAACAAAAGAACAATCTACACTGTAGGGCATTGAAAAAATGTTTACTTAGTTTTGGAATTCTAGAAAAATCACAAAGGCTTTTGCATGCTAGATTCTCATTAACTGCAAAAGTCACAGAAGGGAGATTGAGTGTCACGTTAATTACAGGATAGGCAGGACAATCCACACTAATGTAGTTTTATTACTATGAGGAAGGTTCCAGTGAAACCAGAAATAAAATCACAAGGACAGCTTTAAGGAATTTAACTTAACACTTTAAGATTCAGTAATGTAGATGTTAATGTTTTGTCCTGCATTTTTAGCTCACCTGGCACAAACTGGGGTCAAAATTGACCTTGCCCCGGGGGGGGGGGATCATTTGTTTTACAAAGGCCTATATAGGAAAACTTATTTGGTATATAACATTATCTAGTGATCTTCCACCAGGCAAGTGGACTTGTACCAAGGTGAGCGATATAGGGCCATCTTGGCCCTCTTGTTGTTGATATTTCTTCCTTTTTTGCAAAGTGAGCTGCATTGAAAGTCTGGTGCGAGACTTTTACAAGATACATCTGTAATCAAAGAGCTGAAAGGATTGGAATCATAAAAGGGGTGTCCATAAAAACGGTTTTCACTAAAAAAAAAAAGAGGGAGAACCTCGACCACCAGCGTCCTGTAGGTCAGTTAAGTCCTATAAATAGGCCTCATAAAGGAAAATCTCTAGTTTTCAAAGCAAGTCTATACTGGGCTAAGGAAGTTTTGTTTTCATTGTAACTTGTTCATTTTCTTCAGTGTGACATACAGTGCCAGACCATCAATGTCTTTATGTAAATACTTTGCTTTGATATAGCTGTAGTTTAGGAAATACATGTTGTCCAATCAACGGCTATTTCAGTAAGCTGACTGCAGGTTGTGCTGGTAAAAAAGACCATTCTGATTATGTCTATTAGGAGCTTTAAGTCTGGGGAGAATTTTTAGTAGATTGTCTTGGCTAGAAGATGATAGTTTGTTATTTTTTCATTCAAAGAAAAAGTTGTCTGCCTAATATTAAATAATAGACTTTCTTATAAGAAATGGAGATAAGATTGGATTTTTAGATGGCAAATGAACTTAGCTTCACAAACTTTCTTAAGGTGTCTAAGGAAATAAATTGTCTGGCTTCCATTTCAGTGTTGGTATTTTACACTTAGAAAAATGGCTTTCTTTTATTCCCTGGGCATGTATGCCTTTTAATGTTCTTAAAATAGTTTCATTTCTTAAGAAAATACTCAGAATCTTATGTCCTTAAACACTTTTATGTATATAATTAATGTACAAAACATCTCAGACTCATAAACTACTCTTTCTGTCTGCTATGAGATGGTAGCTGGGCTCTTGGGTCTAATTCTAACACTCTTCTTTGCACGGAAACTGCAGAGTTTTCCAGTTAATATCTCAGCATTGTGAGCCAGTTTGGAATTGCTTGGAATAGTAAGACTTCTTTAATGATGGTGCAGTCTGATCATGATCTGCACTGTTTGCTTTAAAGTCTGTTCATTTTCACTGGGCATCTGTTAGGACAATAAATGAAATTGTCTAATTAATTGAAAGAGGGAAAAGTCCACGGTAAATTGGGTAATATTCACGATGATTTTATTGTTCACGAATTTCTCACTTCATTAATTAAAAAATATCACGAAAGATTCATTCACATAGATTTACTATAAGGGAATTCTACTTTCAGTCTGTCCACTTACAAATCACAAAATTTATATCTTGTGTTAGTTACCCAGTTTATAGTATTTGAATATTTAGTAGGGAAAATGTTGAATTTTAATATCAAGACGTCACCATTTCAATTGCTGCTGTTTATTTGTTTTTACATGGGCTCAGTTGTAGAAAACTTAACAAAGGTTGTGAACTAGTCCATGACAAGGCCAACTGAGTATGTTTTTCTGAACTGCTTTTTGGACTGGAAAAAAGCCAGTCTTCACTTTGTTTCTGTTTTCAATTCTGTTCAAATTGTTCAAGTCTGCGCAGACACCCCTTTTAGCCTTTCTTTCCTATGTGAATTCTGTGATCAGATATGTAACATGCCCTCCTGTTCATGTGTATTTAGTCACCAGAGTCTAGATTTTTTACCAGTCATATCAATGTTTTAGCATGTAATCACTCTACAAACTGTTGCAGGTTAGTGTACAGCCCAATGAAGCATATTAGTTGTCACATATGGTCAGGGAATACACCATTATTAAAAGGCTACCCTTGATAAATATAACATAGAAGTGTAAAAAGACATTACAGACTGAATTTGCTTTACTGTCTTATACAGCCACCAATGGAAAACCACAAAAGTTACTATTTAAGAAAGGTGGTTTAATTTGTTTTACAAATGGTGGCTGTCTGAGGCAGGTGATTATTAAATTCAAATGACTACTTACACAGGAATGACTATATTACATTGTTTACAGCAAAATGTGTGAAAAAGATACTTTTGTGCAAAGTTGTTTAAATTTTTTTAGCGCATCTGAGCCCTTGTGCTCAGGGTGAGCTATAATTGTGAACACTCACCATCCGGTGTCCAATGTACTGCATTCAGCGTCTGTACAAAATTTAAACAGATTTAATCTTCTTGTGAAAAAGTACAGGACCAATTTAAACCAAACTTCACGTGAAAGTTTCTTAGGTGACCCTCATTAAAGATTGCTCAAATAAAATAGTTCCAAGTACAATTCTGGTTGCTAGGACAACAAATAGTGAAAACTTTAAAATCTCCTTTTCAAAAACTGGAAGGTCCAGAGCTTAGATATTTGGCATGTAGGATTGTATAGTAGACCTCTAACAAGACTGTTCAAATCATGACCCCAGGGTAAAAAAATAATGCCACCCTAGATGCACTTGATTTTACACAAGTTTCTATAGGGAAAAACTTAAAAATGTTCTCAGAAACAACAAAGCATAGAGATTAGATTTATGGTATGTAGCATTGCTTAGTGGACCTCAATCAGGATTGTTGAAAATCATGTCCTATGGATCAAAATTGAGCCAGCCTTGGAGTCACTTGTTCTACATAGACTTATACAGGAAAACCTGTAAAAATCTTCTCCATAACCTCAAGGTCTAGAGTTAAGATATTTGGTAGTCTAGTGGACCTCTACCAATTTCGTTAAAATCATGCCACTGAGGTCAAATTTGACCACAACCAGGCAGGTTCCTTACCTGTATATAGTGTTACAGGAAAAACCTAGTTCCCAATGAGTTCCTATTAGCAACTGGCAACTTACATAGCAACCACTGACTTCTTTAGCAACCACCAACTTGCACTGGTGACCAGCAACTTCATTCTCAACCTCTTACTTCATTAGCAGCAAGTGACTTCCTTCATATTTTATGACTTTATTAGCAATAAGTGACTTCCCCTAACAACCAGTGACTTCCCCTAGAAACAAGTGGCTTTAATAGCAACCTTTGACTTCCTAAGCAACAACTTATTTCACAAGCAACCGATGAGTTACCATAACACCCATTGACTTCCTTAACAACCTTTAGCATTCTCTTGTCACCAGTGACCTCCTAAGCAGCCATTGACATCCTTAGCAGCTAGCTAGCAACTAGCAACAGTTGACTTCTTTGGCAATCACTGACTTTCCCTAGTGACCAGTGATTTCATTTTCACTGACTGACCTTGCAGCTGGTGACTTATAGCAACCAGTTACTTCTTCAGCAACCAGTGACTTTCCCTAGCAACCAGTGACTTCCGTAGCAACTACTGACTCACTTTAGCAACAAATCATACTGTTATTCAGGTGAGCGATATAGGGCCATCATGGCCCTCTATATTGAATTTAGGGCTTATTTCTGGAATGGTAGCCTTGACCTTATAGTCACATCACAGGTGTAGAAATACTCTACAGTATTATCTGAAATTTCCATGGAATCGAAACATCCATTTATGGGCTGATTAGCACAGCAGAATGTCTGCTGCAGAGCGTGCGGGCTGATTTCATTTCCAATAAACTGAGAGAAGTTCCACGACATGTATATATTTTTCAACACAAGCGATAGATAGTGAGCAGTTTCCTTTCTTAGTGATGACATTTTATTATCAACAACAACAACAAAAATCTGAAAAATATTAACAATTTAGATGACATTCCTATTATATAACATTGAAGGTGCAGCACTTGTGTAATAAGGTATTTTTAGCAATGGACAATTTCTCATGCACAAGATATGTTTTTCAAAGGTGTGATTTTCTTAAAAAAGGAAAAACATCATGTAAGTGACATTTACCTGTGAACAGGCATGTGCAAAGAAAGATAAATTACTGTGCATGTAATTGATTTAAATAAAAAGAGAAAACCTTACATTAAAGTTAAAGAAGCCAAGGAAATAACGTGGAAAGCATGTCACATGGTCGAAGGTTCAGCTGTGGATCTACTAAGTATGAAATTTCTCCCATTTACAGAGTGTTTGTTAATAGAAGCCTTATGTTGGAAAAGGTCAAGTTCTTTGGATTTGATATGGACTACACTCTTGCAGGTAAGAACACATTAAATTCATATTCTATAAGTAAGTATAAATTATATGATATGTTCTACTTGAAAAAATGCAAAAATCTATAGCCAGTGGTTTTATTGTGTGAATGATCTAAAGGATGTTTTTACTAAGGAGCAGGCCAAAGAAATAAACCATCACCCCAAACGAAGATAAAGTGTTGATTTTGAAGTATTACTTGCACCCTTTCACTAAATTGATCACCCTCT
Source organism: Saxidomus purpurata (assembly GCA_022818135.1). Lineage (NCBI taxonomy): Eukaryota > Metazoa > Mollusca > Bivalvia > Venerida > Veneridae > Saxidomus > Saxidomus purpurata. The sequence continues at coordinate 16,810,865 of JAFMSR010000014.1, forward strand.
TACTTCCATAACCCTCATTGAAACTTCACAAAACTTGCTGTGGAGGTTTATCAGTATAATATCTTGGCCATGTTTTTATGAGCAACAGAATCAAGTCAGTCAGGAGTTGTCAAAATTTGACAAATTTAGAGTTGTCTGGTCTCAATTAAACAATTCCAAGTCAATCTTCACTAAACTTGCTGTGAATGTTTAATGATGTAATGTCTAGACTATGTTTGATTAACAGTCAGATCACTTAAGTCACATAGAGTTATTGCCCATTAATTGCCAAAATTTGACAAATTTAGAGTTGTCTGGTCTTAGCTTAAACAATTCCTAAACATTTCACTTAACTTGCTGTGAATGTCTATTGGCCTTATATCTTGGCTAAGTTTTCAAGCAAAATGTGTCTTCAATTACCATATTTGATTTTCAGTTACCGATTGGTATTTTGCTACCAACTAATTCTAGACTAGATTAATCATAAATCAATTGTTCTTCTAAAAGCTGACAAGAAATGCTATGGAAGATGTCTGCAGACTTTCTTATTGCTTCTAACATCATCATGAGGGTAATATGTCAAATGCTATTTATAGTTTGTGTCATCTGCATGCTGCAATCCTTGACAGAAAATCTGCAGAGAATGAAATAACTATTACAAGATTAATCGTCCCTCTAGGTTTCTGTTTAGAACAATTTCTACACATGGTAGTTGTATTTATACATAAGGAATCTGAATTTCAGATATGTTACTATTTTTGTACCCCCACAAACAAAGTTTAGGGGGTATAAAGGAGTCAGCTTGTTCGTTGGTTTTCGTGTCCACTCCTTATTTTTCAACCCCTTAAAAGGATTTTCATGAAACTTGAGTCAATGTGCATTTGTAGGACTCAGTGCTACTTCATTCCCCAGATGAGTTTTACTCAAAATAAAATGCTACTCTATATCAGGGTCTTGGGTTGAAGCTAGAGCAGGCGAATTTATTGATTTTTCTGCGCCGTAGGTAAGACGGCGCTGTCGATAATTCGATCCGTTAGCGTAGATAAAACTACTTGTCTTTGATTATCGACGGTCGCTTCCTAATTGATTGGTAACGGTATTAAAAATAAAGAGGCACGACCTATTTTTGTATTTGGGTCCGTGATTAAGAGGAAAAAAGTGAAAATTTAAAAAGTATGGAAGATTATGTATTGATCTTGCAAAGTGTAAAAAAATGCGAATAAGCAAAAACAAATAACAAAAGAAGAGTGTAAAAGGCGCGATGGTATTACTGTCGTATACTTTCTAGTAAAAGATCAGATCAAATTAACTTATCAACAAATTATGTTTTTACAAAACCGAAATCACTTTGTTATGAAATCATTTAATTTTCCTTTTATCGGCAAAAAGGCAATCAACAAAAAAACAACGTGAAAGGTGCGAAAGTTCTTTACGACATGTTTGTGTCATTTTATTTTGATATTAATTTTGTAAAAAAGTCATCAAAATAATTATCGACATCGCTTACTAATAGTTGTGTTGTCTTTTGATCGGAAACAAATTAATTGGTATGTTTGCAGAAAAAACGAAATAATTGCAACAAATCGCAATTGCTCAACACAACTTGGAATCTAATTTTACACATCTACACACATTTTTAACCGTGATATCAAGTGAATACTTATGAAACTGATTTTTTTATAGATATCAGTCATTTAACATGCTTAAAATGATCATTTTCATGTAAAAAGAATATTATTTTCTTAGGGCTATAAGAACGCACATCATAACAAGTATGGCTACCAATCTTATTTACAGCCGAATGACGCTCGTTTTCAAATGTGTTTTAAACAATTTTTAGCCATTGTAACGGGTTTGCAAATAGTTTAATATGTGTATCAATGATTCATGAATATATTTTAATTCAACATCGGGACTCAATAACCACATCGGTGCGAAAATTCGCTACTATGTAGAACCTGGTTTTGCAAATTTCGCCATTTTGCCGCTATTTTTCAGGGCAAAAAGTTAAAATTGGCCCAAATTTACGAACTTCCCTTCATCACTTACCCGCTTTTTAACAAAAAGAAATTACTTGAACACTTAACAAACCCTTTCTCAAGCAACCAAATCCATATTATTATCACAAACACAAAAGAACGACAGAAAGTCGCTACTAAGTTGGGCTATGTTAGCCGCAGCTCCGCCATTTTCTCATCTTTCTGTCAAACATTCTTACAGATGATCTGCACTTGAAAGGGTATATATTGCAAAAAATCGATATGATTTCTCACAAATAACTTGTCAGTGGATTAATCATAACTTACCAATTTGTTATGTAGAAATTCAACGTTGATAGATCGATAGTATTTTAGAGATTGAAGAAGATATTATCGATGATTTTCTGTATTCGCTTACTTAAAATGGCGTCGTTGTGATGATGAAATCTCGCAAAATCTCGGAAAATCTCGTTACGGCAGAGAATTCGACCTTTTTCGCACCGTTTCACAATCCGTTAATATAACAAATCCTGTCTATATCCAGTAAAGGGATGTAACTGCTTATGGTCAGGATTTTTTTTTTTTAAAGGATGCCCAAAATTATGCACCTGAACCAAGCTTATCACACAGTTACCAGTTTCAGAAGACTGTTTTCTGAATTATTTCCTTGAATCTGGTCAAAACTATATATTGAGTGTCGAACTATATTTAATGGCGTATGAATTATTGATACATACAGGATATTTGTTTGTTTTGAGTAGATATGGAATATATCTCACTGAGAAGTGATACAATTGTAATATTTTCACGAGCGCGAAGCGCAAGTTAAAATATGAAAATTGTATCACTTTGAGTTGAGATTTATTCCATATCCACTTAAAACAAACAAATTTTCTTTTTATTATATGCTAAATATTAAAACAAAAGCAAAATTATGTATATGCACTACTTAAAAAGTAGTCCTGGCAGACCTATATCACCCACACTGTGACTGGTATGAAATCTATATCATCACTATATTTCACTGATATAACACAGTATTTCATTAGTTAGCATAAAATAAAAGAGATACTTTGATGTTATGAGGTTTTATTCACAGGCTGCATGATCCCATAGGAAGGTGATTATGATTTAATGATATCAACTCCCAAATATTGGCAAAACTGGCAAAATAGAGAAATATGTAATTATTTTTTATATAAAACACTTTGATAAAATACAAGATAATTTGATAAAATTATGTGATAGAACTTCACCCTGTCGCAAATGTTTCCAATATAATGCTGGGAGTGAACATTGGTGATCAGTCCTGAAAGGAAATAGAATTTAATGATGTTTTGGAAATTGAACATTTAATTAAGATTCAGTTTAGATTTAATTTGAAGCATTATTTAAAACACATTAAGTTGGCTATGGTATTCTTCTCATGCAAATCAATTTATATTTTTCCAGGCCCTTTTAAAGCTTCAAATAAAAGCATTAAAGGGGAGAGATTAAGATGAGATTGAGCTATCATCTACAGTTCCCCTATCAGTTTACTGGCCAACTGCTCGCCTAATTGGCTGGACACACCTTTTACTTGTGATAACGCCAATTTCACTGTTGGCTCCAAAGCTTTGGACAAATCAGTCGATCCTTAATTAAAGTTTGATACTAAAAATTAAGCCTGGGAATGATAAATTTGGGGTCAGGTACCTTGGATTAATGAAAGGTCAGAATTTGACATAGATTAATGGCTCACCTCACACCATATTTCCTTTTTTACGACTGAAGTTGTTTTTTTTACCTTTTGGGCATATCCCATGTGTGGCGGTCAGTAAAAGCAGTGAAACTTTGATGTATACCTTGAAAAGTCAGGGTTTTACGCTACCATGGCCGCAAGTAAATTAAATAAAAAAAATTAATGTGGGAAAAGGTGGACATTTATTTAATTCATTTGGTCTTCTGTGGGAAAAAAAAAATTTCCCTACAATATGCCTGATTTCAACAGTTTCATCGAGAATTTTATAATTAGATAAAAAATAAGGTAATTCAAAACCTTTGACAAATTTAATAAAGTATAAGAAGTATTTTAGTATTTCTGTGGCATAAGGTAAATGTCAAGAGGTATTTGCATAATGTATTTATAATGACATTTTATTACTACCAATATATTTCATTTCTCCTTTAAGGTGCACGGAGAAATCCTTCTAAATCAATTTCACATCAAGTATTTGTTAGGTTGTGTAACGCTAAAATGACATCTTTTGGCAATATTGACTTAAGCAACATGTCACCTTGCCGGAGGTATTCACATCTTACTTTCTTTATGTAATCAGTTTTATCGATGAAAATGACAGGAAGTTTGCAAACACGATTTAGCCACCACCCTGCAGTTTTACTTTGTCCCCTTTGATCGTACTTAACGGAATTTGTAAATGCTTAAAAATATCGAGCAATTTCGTATTTTGCATATCAGTACAAAAGGATTTTAAGCTTAAAAGCATCCAATGTAAAATGAAATAAATTTTATAAAGTCATATGGGTATCAGAGATTAAAGTAAATCCCACATAATTGTGTTGCTAGGAAGCAATTAGTGACACGCTATTGCGTTTATTTCAAGCAGTTGCTAAGAGAAATTTCACAAATTGTATCAAAATCATGCGTTTCTGACATTTTGCCTCATAAAGCCAGGCAACTCACGTATTACTAAATTTTTTACTGGTGACGATTCTCTTAAATTGAGAAAACGTTTGATACAGATCATATCGAGCACCAAAGAGTTGCGAGTTTTTATACCTGTACATTACAGAAGAAAGAAAGTTTGGGAGAAAGTAAACATGAAAAGAAAAAACATCACTTAATTATAATGACAGTGAAAGATTTTAGGAATTACCACTCATTTGCAAATATACAGTGAAAGATTTATTTTTAGAATTCTTTTGAATATATGTTTTCAAATACCCACAAGCTTCATTTCCCAAATCCTTTGCATTGCAAATTTCAGCGGGTTTTACAAAGACAATTAACCGCCAGGGATGTGAGTTGTAATAGTTGTTGTTGTTTTATTACAACAGTTTGTTTTAAGTTCAAAGGTAAAATGAAAGCATTAATTCCTCTTTTCACTCTTTCCATCATGGTAGAAACTCTCAAGTTTTCTGTAGATGTATAATAAAGTAAGTAAGTAGTGCTCTTAATTACTGAAGGTTTATAATGATCAAATTGGCTCCCAACTGCTATAATCCTACCTTCTCAAACATTTAACTTCCCTGACCAATTACCTGACCCTTTTCTTGTAATTACCAATATGAAGTGCCTATTTAGACCATTGCAGAAGTTCTGTTGGATTTCTCTAGCCGTTATCCCATTATCGACAAGATCTCTCTCAAACTCTCCATTATCGTCAAGATCTCTCTCAAACTTGGTGTGATGTTGCCATAACACTTTATTGTCTAATGTTTAACTACTGCCCTCTTTGTTTTCTGTTGCATTTAAATAATGTACACCATCTGACTGGGTAATTCAAAAGTCTTACAGTAGATGACTTTGTAATGGGTCAAAGTGTTGGAGTTCTGTTCGTAATTGTAGTCTGCTGCCCATAATCATTTAGAATTATTCAGATTGGGTGCTTCATGTTTTTTTTTGCTCTCTGTCACTGTTTCTGCTTTTGGAGGAGCTCTCCATTTAGAATTTGTTTTTCTTCATACAATTCTTTCAAAAATAACAAAGAAATTGATCATATCTCTCATAATGATGCACAGACAAAAGCTTGACCTATGTATAAGAAATGTGATGCACTTATAATCATGTTGCCACTTGTGAATTGTAGATCACAGGGCCTGTAGTGATATGAGTTGGGTCTGACCATTCATAGACTGAACCAGGATTCCTCTGTTTCAAATTTAATACGGAATTTAACATAACAGATTGTCATAAAGATACAATCTTTAAACTTGGTTATATTGAATATTGATACTGTCTGTTGTAAAACAAGTCTGCAGCTAGTTTTACATTATTAATTGCTTTTGTAAACATGCACTTCTACTTTCATTATTTCGGAGTCACAGACAAAAAATAGAATAAAATCCCTTAGAAAAGGGCATTCTTTCAATTATTTTACAGACATTTACATCAGGTAAACTCTATTCCGAAAGATGTGATCCAGTGATCTTTAAGTGGTAACGAATATACTCAATTTTCAGATTGAGTTCTCAGTTAATCAATCAAGTACTCCAATACTCACTCCAGCCCTACTCATGTGTCACATTCAGTTATGTCACATTCAGTTTCACACCTTGTCTCTTTTCTTCCTCTTCTGTGACGTACTAATTAAGCATTATATTGTGTTCATCATACAGAGAAATGGGCAAATTGCAGTCAGTGTGTCTTATTTTGACCAGTCATGTCATCTTGTTCCATTCCATCATATCTTTGTATTGTAAAGTTGGTTTTAGAGCCTGGAGGGGGGCGGGCAATGTCTGTTAGTTGTATCAGGTCATGCAGTGTATCAAAGTCATTACTTTTACGCTTGTATTTACTGTGGCAGACATGGTTTTAGGGCACTAATAAAACCCAACAAAGCACTGTAAAATAAAACAAAAAAACAGCATAATATCGATTATATGTAGGTCATATATATACATGATATTGATGGTAAATAGATACAAAAATTATTAGACCATTTTATAACCCTTTTGTTTTTAACTCTTAATGAGTTAAGAATTAATTAACCTATTTCAGACCATGACAGTTACTGGCACTTTCACATACTTTCATTTTACCAGTTGCTTTGCAGTTGTCACAGACTGTTCAGTTGGTGGTACATGATTGAACTGAATAATTATCACCAGGTCTGGTAGTTCATAGTTGTCCTGCTAACAATCAGGGTCAGTTCTGTTGATTTCCTTTTACATTCCCAGATAAATCTCTTCATCAGTAGAGATTTTTATGTGTCTGTCTATCATAAACTGACCACTTACTGGACAAGTTTTATTAGACCTAAGGGAAGTAAGTTGTACACAGAATGTGTGAGAATCCAATTTAGGCTGACAGTTTACCCAAGTGGTGTTCACAACCTATAAAATATGAGATAATTTAGATGAAAATTGCTGAAGTGACCACTTACTGACCACTCAAATATTATTGCCACCTCTTAAAACGTTTGCGCCCAGTACTTTACAGTGGAGCTAGTTATGTTGCAGTGAACTTCTAAGGTGTTAACCACAAGTGGTGTTTTCCCTTGATCTTACCCAGTCCCAGCTTGACCTATTGGTCAGTTACTTTAGGATTAAAGATATTTTAATAAATTTTCTCATGATTTCAAACATTTATACCCAGTAAATTGTTTAAATGGTAACATTTATTCACAATTGTATTTTTAGAAAAGAATTCTAACACATTTTCCACAGGTTATGGTCATAAAAATTTGCTTTGAAGTTTTGAAAATTTTTGATAATTCTTTAAGTAGTGTAGAAATATCACAGGATTTAACTATAAGACAGTATGATGCTATGAGCTGCATGAGGAACATTGCCAAATTGTCTTTAATTTTAGCTGAACCCTGTGGTGGAAAAAAAGTAATTTAAAAATGTTTTAATTTGAAACCAGTATGGATTCTATCAAAGCTTGTTTATCTGTAAAGTCAAATCTGGAATCAAACTTAATTAAAAATTATCATGTATGCATCAAAGAGAACCAGAATGACTTTTATATCCCTGACAATGGGGCCTGGGTGCCATGGTGTAGAGGTAGAGCCTTAGACTCCTGACACTGAGGTAACTGGTTGGAATTCCTATCAGTAAGAATTGCTCCAAACTTCAATAATCACTTTATTTGGCTCCAGTACTAGACAGAAAATCAAAAATTTATAAATTACTATAAATGATGAAAAATAGAAAGACAAATTTAACTAAACTAGGCAGTAGTTTCCAACAGAAAGGTTTAAATTTTACAATGTGGCTGTTTGGAAAGCCTGTTGTGTAAAGTTGACTATGGCAGCATTGTTACTATCTAAATAAGGTCACTTTTTCACATACTGCCTCTTTAGGGTGGACATGGGATTGAAGCTATAAAAAAGCATATTGTGTCATTTATGGCTGTCATCTCACATCTTTATAGGCCCTAACTGACCCATGAGTGACCATAAATTACCATCAATTTGCCCCTAATTTGGCAATTACAAATTGGCGAATAAAACACATCCTGTTGTTTAGGTGGACTTCCTGCCTATTTCCTTACAGGGCATGGGAAATTAGTGTCAATCTAGACTAGATTTATTATCCTAAAAAAAATCACTTAAACACCTGTGTAACTACAATTGTTTTAAATGTCCAGCAATCTATTCATTTCTACAGAAATATGTTATTTTTTTAGTTGTACATAAATAATGTGTAAGCATCTATAGTACTAAAGAAAATTTAAAAGATGCAGAGTTAAGTAATTATAAAAGTAAATGTGTTGGAATAGTTAAAGAGATAGGTAATAAGCAAACTTATGCACAGAATTTTTGCAAACACTTTTACAATTTATGTACATGTCAGTTTCTTTCGCAGAAAGAGAGTCTAGTTATAGACACTGAAATAGTGGTGAAATGGTTACTAAGGTGAATCCAAAGACAAGACGTGAAAGGAACAAATTCTTGTTTTGCATTCAGTTTGGCTTAGTACTATAGTAGGTCAATTAGAAGGCTACTGAAAGTTCTAAAACATCATGAAATAATTACTTGAAATTAGCCAGATTATTCTACCCCCATTGCTGCAACTAAGACTTTTTCCTAGCATTTTGATCTTGGAAAGAACATGTTTAAAAGTACCATTTTAGAGATTACAGTCACAGACCAAGAGTGAATTATTTGAGGGATTATTGTGAAATTGTTGTAATAATATATAAAAGTATAAGCAGCTGGTGGGACAGTTTTGCAGTCAGCCCTTGATAATCTTACATACCTTATAAATTCTTGAATGCAGGGCGTCTCCTGTTCTTGTTTTCTTTATGCTATAAACAGTTGTTTGGGCAAATAGTTAAAATCTATCTAGCCTGAAATGGCTAAAACCTTGGATGCCAATTCCAGATTGCTTTTGTTAATTTGCAGAATTTGGCAACATTGGTGAGTGGCAAGGAAAGTCCGGATATTCTCAATTGTCACATAGGAAGTGATGTAATGTGAGAACAATTCTTGCACTTTATGTTTGCCGATATTGATCGACACTTGTCTCATTTCGTATTATATATCTTCATATCGGCTTCACATTGCAATTCATCAAACTAAGAATATGATATTATGAGAGTGTTATTGCAGAGACTAGCATTATTGATGTATATTGTCTGTTTCTAAGAATGATTGCCTGTATAGATCAGTTGATTTAGTAATAAACAACTGAAGAATGATGAAATTGAAACTAATTTAAAGTGGCTAAGTTGCCGTTGGTATACATTTTTTGCCTGTTTTTTTTAGGGTAGATCTCAAAGGTATCTCCACTTTGCTAGTACATTTGTATTTTTTTTTTCTAAGAAATATAGAACACGTCTTCGTTGATGTTGTTTTAGCCTTACTGGTAGAGAAGTCTAAAAGAGCTTATGCAATGGTGGTTTGTCCTTCGTCTGTCTATTAACTTTTCCTAGATAGCACTCTACAGGTCGCAATTTTCATTTGACTTTCATGAAACTTGCTCAGGCTTAGGTTGCCTGCAACTTTTAGATGATTTGTATAGAAATTGAGCAATGCTGTACGAAAACTAACCATGCTACAGGGGCCTATTCTGAAACCTTGATAAAAGGTCACATTTTCCAACAGATTTTCACAAAACTTACTCAGAACAGTACAGTCTGTCCTCTAGTTTATATTAGGTGCATGTAGAAGGAGAGAGAAGGAATGTGTCTTTTATATTGGATAGAATGTAAAGCATCTAAGGGCTACAGTTAGGTCTAGCATTTCAGATGTCATGAGTTTACCTGTAACTTTATTTTTGTATGTTTTTTTTTTCAGTTTAAAAATGTTACCATTGAGATTTTCGAAATTTTACTCATCTAGGATTCTCTTGTACACATAGGAAACTTTCCGAGTTTCTTATGGTTGCAGTATCATTTCAGGTGTCCAGAGTTTAGCATTATTATTTTTTCACTGTCCTTTTCCAGACTTATTCCTGTTTTATATTTTAGGATTTCAGCAGACAACTGATAGTTTCCAGGGGATTGAGCATGATCTAATATTTCCTGTGTCAAGAGTGTAACTTTAACCATTGCTCTTTTTGTTTTTTTAGTGTATAAAATTCAATGTCTTTGAGAGTATTGGATTCAGCTCACCAGGAACAGGATTTTTACAGCATGTTAGTCCAGTATGTCAGTTCGTCAGGAGTGTAACTTTCTCAGTCATATTTTTCAGTGTATAAATCGCCTGACTATGAGAACCTAGGATTTCAACTGATCAAAGAGCGTCTTGTGCACATAGGATACCCAGAAAGTTTGCTCGAGTTTGAATATGATCCAACATTTCCAATCAGGTTCGTATCTTTTCTTTTCTTATGGAAACTTAGAATTGTTCCATTTTCACTCATTCTTGAGAATATCAGTTAGAAATTTTAATCCCCCACCCCCCGAGACAGGCAAATGGAATTTTATAATGGTAGCTGTCATTTAGTCATTCTTTGAGTCTGGCATGCCAATTTTGTCATAGATGAGAGTCGACACATTACAGTCGGTGTCAAATAAATCAGTTGAAACTAAAAATTCAAAATAAATCTTGTGAACCAGTTTCAATACTTTGACATCACAAAACAAAGGACTGTGAAATGCCAGACAGACGGATGGACGCTCTTTATTATTTTGATTCACTTACCAACTCTGTTAATGCTTCCTGTTCTTTCAGTAATTAATTTCTCAAGGAGGTGTGAATAAACCGTTAATATAGTTGACAGGACTGTAATTATAGTCAATGGCAAATATAATTCGAAAAGCAAACTTGAAGGTAAACATAAAAATCAAATAAAAAGCCTCAGCTGTCATTGATAAGAATACCAAAACTGATTTCATTTCAAGAGAAGATATAATCGGTTTAATTTACTTAGTCCTATCGGCACAGTTTGGGGATGTTAAGCAAACAGTTACTGTCTACCTTCTAATTTAGTTTTTACCCTTATCTTGCTGCTTTTCTTCATCATTAGATCGTTTATAGTACCAGCCCAGCCAACACTTTCCAAAATGGGCTCGTTTATTTTGCAATTCTGACGGTGCCATTTATCGCTTGAAGAGGCGCTCATTGAAAATTAACTGATTTGAAATGCCAAGAGTGCAGCTCATGATCAGCCTGCGTGTCCATGCATTCAGAATAGATGCACATGCTGATTATAATGATCTGTGCTGATCGAAGGGCAGAATCGATTGACTCCTCAAAGTAACTATTGCGATTCAAGAATAATCTTTTCTGCTTTGCCTGTGAAAAAAGCATTTATAAAATCTGTTTTAACTATGTTGCTAAGTAATGAGTGTGAAGAAAAACAATTGACAGTTTCAGGAAGATTTGTTTTTGTTCCTTTCATTTTCTCACTGTAAAACGTGAATTGAGAGCTGTTCGGAATTCTGTGTACCTGTTCTATCAAATCTACTGGAATTTGAGTCGGTAATGACTGTCAACTCTTTTCTCCTTGGCTTAGTGTAAGACCATTCTCTTGCAGTATGTTCTACTGACTGTAGTAAGTTAACGTGACTTTGGTGCCGTCTGTGACTGATTTGTTTGTGAAATCTATTTGTGACTGAGTGTTAAATAACTTCTTTTAAGTATCAATATCTTTATGTGTTTGTGTTTGTGACTAATAAGTTACCTACAGGATTTTCCTTTGCATAGTTTGCTGTTTGTTAATAAAACCTAATTTTTCGATTGCTGTTTCATTAAAGGCCCATTGCAATACTAAGCTGCTGATAGATATCATTTTTCATGACGTGTTTTCATGTTGTATCTACTGTAATAATTGGCTGAAACATGTTATATAATTAAGACTTTGGTTAGAATGAAGTGCCACTTTTGCAAGACTGCAGAGATATAAACATTAAACTTTTGACTGTTGTCAGCAAAACAGCAAAAAGACCACCCGGGTCTTTTTAAGTTTTAAATTATTTTACAATGGTCGCTAGAACTTTGAGAAAACATTGCTTGCCAATCATTATGTTTTCATCACATATTTTAAGATATGTGCTGACTTTTGAAACATTTGACATGTCTTTTTCTTTGAATTATTGTATCTTCAAAAAATTGATGGCTTGTCAGCAGAATCTGAATGCAACCTCAGCAGCCCATTGTTTTGGTGTAAGAACTGGTCAAAACTGCAGAAAGCAACTTAGCTTAAGTCAATGTCAAATCATTACTTTAGTATTTAGTAAATTTATTGTACAGCTTTTAGCTCTTAGTTTATTGAAAATTTAAATGTTTGTGTTGACTTAATGTTCTGTATTTAATGTATGTTCTTCTATGACTGTACTTATCTGTAAGAAAAATATATATCAGCATTAAACCTGTTGACTACATCCTTAGGGTATGTCTGTTTGCTTGAAAGTTATGAGCTTAGAGCTTTGAGAGTTTTCAAGAGCTGCACTTTTATATCACTTTCTACAGTGACACATGCAATTTCCTCTCGGAGAGGTAAATGCCCTGGCAGTGTGTAATATGGGGAAGCTTGATTGCAATCTGCCTTCCAACTAGACTCGAGCCACTTAATGAAAAGCCCCATAAACTTACGCTTAATATTTATTATCCGGTAATATCGCAGCATATTTGAGTATATTAACCATGGTTTTCCCAGGATTTCGCATCACGCTGTGTGAAGTAGACTCCGCAGTGATATAAATTGTCATAATATTATTAATGATAAGCTTTTATATGTGCCACTTGTTGAAAAAATATCAGGTCCTATCTGATGGAACATAGACGGGATTTAAGGAGTTTTCTACATGGGGTGTTAGCGTGACATCATCATGACATCACAAGATCTTTAACCATGTCAGTGTCACACTATGGAAGTGTGAACGTCGAAACTTGTCAGATTGCGTCTTATGTTGGCTAAAGGGTATCGGCAAAAAACTAGCGTGCTGGTATCCAGTTAGATCTACTGCTTTATATTGGTAGTGCATTAACTATGATGCATTTTGACTTTCTCCCCGTTTAGAGTACTGTAAATGTGGAAATATTAGCAGTGATCTCATTATCACTTATTTTCATGATGAATAGATGTATTAAATTCCAAGAAATCATGAGCATTTACTTCTTGGCATAATATATGGCACTTTATATTCCTACAGTTTCTGTCTGTGAAGTCATTATAACACGGAATTAGTGTTGTCGTCAGTAACCGAGTCGTGGAATAAAAATTTCAAAATTTCCACATTTACAGTTACAGGATTCTTTTCTTGTAGCAGAAATTTGAATATTTGAAAGTATGAATAATTTGCATGATTCTATATTTCAGAGGGCTATGGTTTGACCAGTTGTATGGTAATTTGCTCAAGGTTGACCCGTTTGGAAACATTCTTGTATGTGTTCATGGATTCGAGTTTCAAAAAGGGTAGGTAGAATTGCAATGTACAATATTTATGAACTCTAAAAGGTAAGTAAAAAGCAACAAGGTATGATACAGGACATTGTGGCATGGTAAACCAACAGTATGCTGGTGTTGTGAGTAAGAAGAAAATTTCTGTTTTTAGTAACAGAATTCAAGTTTGGATGAAAATTGTAAGATTAAAGGTAAATAAGGCATTAGTACTATATTCCAAGTACATGTAGTCATTTGTTGATACTATTTCATGTGCTTTACTTTGGGTATTGATTTCAAAGACAGACTGATTTCCACCTTTCATGTTATTTTCAAATTGCACTGCAGAACTTTTTCAATTTGCACTGCAGAACTTTGAAAATCGATAAAAGTACAGTATATGCCCTCCCTCAGAACTTAGAAAATCTAAAAGAATGATAATTATAATTATGCACCATTCGCATTCTGAACTTTGAAAGAGATTTAAAAGATTGCACTTGAATTAAATAAATTGATGGTAACAAATGCTAAAACAACATGACAGGAATGAAAAGACTAGGAAGGGCTTTTCGGTGTTTTCTTATATTGTTAACGGAATTGGAATTCATGAATTTGTGTGTGTTCATGAATCAAAGCATTCCAATCATGCTTTTAAATCTACATATAACAAAGTTTGCATCTGAAGGAGCATTTTGCAAGAAAGAAATAATATACAGAGATATACAGAGCTTTTTACTATTAACATCAGATAAAAATTATATATTTTTTTGTTTTGCAAGAAATAATACATCATTATTCTTCGAAAGAAAAAACTGCAGCATACCATTATCTTGCATTTCCCTATTAACCTGGCATAAAAGCTTTATATTTTTATAGGTTGAAATAATCTCTCAAACACTTTATGTGGCATATTTATGTGAAATCGTACATCCTAGAACGCAGAAATCTGTAAGTTTTATGCCAAACAATGAACCCCTTTTCTTTCTTGTCTTTATTTAACACTGCAGGATCATACGCGTGCTCCACGGGTATTCCTGTGGCATGCGGTAGGCATGCATTTGCTGCGGCTATAAATGAGAAAATTTATGAGTAAGAATTTCGTGTAATATTTATTTGATCGCCGAGATAATGGTACTCATTGCAGTAAAGCTTCTGAAGAATTATGGGAAATTAACGGCGGTAATTGTTCTTCTTGTTTTTTGGAAGAAGAAAGATGGGAAATGCAGAAATGTTGAAAAATGCATAAGAAATTATGTCGAGTGTCTTCCGTAGTTCGAATAACATTCGACTGATGTGCATGTATATATTTCTGCGATGATTAAGGTGTTAGAGGGTCTTACAGAAGTACAAGAGCTCTAATTAAGACTAAATTTGTCATTAAATGATAAAAGTACTGTTTTCAAGCTTCCCATGGGAAAAACACTTTGTATTTTTACCAGCCCTTCAAAACATCATCATTAGCTATTTTGTATACACTTCATATATATGAGAAGGTAGAGAAAAGGTCAAAGACATGGCAAAAAGGTCAACATGTCCAGGGAAATGGTGGTTTCAATTATTAGATGATATTTAAAAGTCTTTTAGTATATCTGTAGTAAAGACTTGTATCTTACATTGTTTGGAAACTGCTAATTTTACAATAGTATGGAAAATTATATTAGTATTAGCAGTGTCTGTGTTGCCATAGAGATAGGCAAGAACATGTAGAGTTGTGGGCCTCAGTGATGAAGTGGTGATGACTTTTACTTACAAAACACAGAGGACTCAAGTCTGATCCTTGGTCAGACAGTTAATGTGGTCCTTCAGCCACACATATCTCAGTACAGCCAGCTATGAATGAGTAATGGAAATGAATATGGCTGGCCCTCTCTGTGAAGTGTGATTGTTTCTATCATATATGATGAATTTAAGTTAAGAAAAATGATTGCACAATCAGCTAAAACATATATAAACTAAACTTATTCAAGAACATTTAGCATCAGGTCACATAGCAGATATCTGTATCAGGTAAGCTTTAGTGCCCTTCATTTGTTTTAGAAAGTCTTTGACAAACCGGAAAGTACATGGTCATGAAACTTTAATATTCTGAAAAGCTTCTCAGATGTTTAGGGATATTCTAAAATCGCCTGTTGTTGAACAGTCTAGCAAACATTGAAGCATGATTCCTGTTTCTAACTGACATATATAAATTAATTTTGCTATTTCCTGTGAAAACAAAGTTCTAATTTTTGTTTTTTTAAGAACTGGATATTATTCTTTCAGTTTGTTTAAGATATCATGGGGACACACCTCACTAAAAGCAAATATCCATGAAATTATGATGTCTGCTTCACTGAACTGCTAATGTTACGGATGTTAAAAAGTGACCAGTCTCCCTATTTCCTGTCTTTCTAATGGAGTCCACTATCCCATTAAACAGAGGAAATGTTTTTTAGTTAAATAGATTCTATCAGTCTGATGGGAAAAAGAATGGGCACCCATTCTCATCATACTGAATCAGACTATAATAAAATTGATGATATTTTTAAATCTTTACTTTTTGGTCTGTGGTCATTTTATTCTTGGTCATTTTCTCATACATTTTGTAGTTAGATTTTTGTACACATTTATTTTTGGAGTGAATTTTGAGAATAAAATGTTCATACTTAAATTGAAAAATTCCCAGAATTAAGTCTTTGTAATGTCATTTATAAATCATATACTATAATTTAAGTGGCCAATTTTGATGAATCCAGTGGCTGGCTGTTTAAGACAGGATGGTTTGTTTTGAGAGCTGGAATTTCTTTTATTAGCAGTTGAAGAAATATTCAACAGAATCTGAAAAACAAACAGAGTTGGTAATCAGTGAGAAAAGCATTCACAATTGTTTGTTGATGTATTTTTTGTTTGATGTGAAGAGGGCTCTTGTATGACATAACAAGAAGGAATGAGTGTGTCAAGGAAGAGTAACTAACTGCAAGCACCTGTTCTGTACACATGTATAACAGTTTGGGAGGTGAGACTGTTTGTCTAGCCATATTGACTCATATTTGAAATAAAACATTCATCAAAGTACTGAAAGGTTACGATACCCCACAATGCAACATTTATCAAAGTACCGAAAGGTTACGATACACCACAATGCAACATTTATCAAAGTACCGAAAGGTTACGATACACCACAATGCAACATTCATCAAAGCACTTAAAGTACTGTAATAAACTACACTGTCACAAACCAAAAAAAAAACAATAATTCTAGTGACAGATCTATTTCTTAGAAATAATTATAAATGGCAGATAGCTGCACTTTCTGCCACTGACACATACCAGAAGCATTTTATTTCCCAGAATGCAACAAAAATCAAAGTACTTGAGATACTGTTATAATAAACCACTCTGTCATGCAAAAAAAATCAAAGTACTTATTCTGTAAAGGTAATAGGCTTTGTGTCTTTGGGAGAAAATGGAATGACATTTCGAGGGTTGACTGCAAAACTGCCGTAGCTGATATAAAATAAAGAAGGACTTATGACAGTTTTACGGTCAACCCTCGAATTATGGGTACTGATACATATTGTAAGACACTGTTACACGCAGAAATTATTCACTTAATAACAGTAAAAAGCTGACTTATTGAAGTGTCATTTTTGTTAAAAAGTAGCAAATTAAAGTCACATATATGGAAAAGAGGTTTCAAAAGCTATAAAGAAGTTCTGATAAAGTCAAAATCCGATTATAACTCTGTGACATGCAAGCCTAAAATGTTATGTGACAGTGAATATTGGTAGCGATTTAGAGAATTTAAATGTTAAAGATATAATCCCCATCTCCTGGATGGTCATTATTTATGTCCTTACGTTGAACCCTTCCTGGTTTTAAGTCTTTAGGTCTGTAAAACATCAGGCTTAGAGCTAATTTTATGCAGATTTCGTCCTTAATTTAGGTTTTCAGATTGCTGCTAGAAATAAGGTATCCGATCCAATGTCTGAATTAAATGATTATGAATTTTTGAAAAGATGCTTTACTTTATTTAAAATATAAAGGTTAAAAAACTAAGAAGAGTATTATTTTGAAACTGTCATAAAAATTGAAAGAATTTCAATGGGTTATTTTTAGGTGGGTATTTTACAACATTGTCTTGCAGCACAATATGACGCATACTTTTTGATGTCATTATCGTGACTTTCCAGTCTGTTTGCCAATTTGGTGCTTATTGCAGCATGAACAGCACCTGATTATCTTCTGATCTAGCGTAGAAACAGGTCACTTTGCTATTTAAGCATAAATACAGTACTTTGATGAACTTCAGTGAGACCCTTGTAATTTAAATTTAGGAATAGTAGTCAATTTTAACCCATCTATCACTCCAAAGTTTATTTCAAATTCACAACTGCAAAATGTTTTTAAATGAATTAAGGGAACATTTACAGTAAGTGCAGTTTAAGAGTAATGGTACATGTGTTTCCCATCAGAGTTTGGTTTATTTTCATTTCGTATTCCTACTTTTAAGAAGCACATATGGCCCAAAGTAGCTGGTGTCCCGATACTCATCAAATTAGGCTAGTTCTCAGTTGTATAAAGTGGTTTTCCCCTGTAGGACTTTGTAAAGTCTGATTGGGAAATATGTCAATGAATGCAGAAAAGTACAGTTATTTGGCTTCAGGGTTCCTCTAAAGTGATTCTGTTGGCACAGTCTAAAGTTGGAAAGGTGACATTAGCCCTTGCTTTTCACACTTTTCTTTGCTTAAATATGTCAACTCAGCTAAAATGAATACCTATATAGGTTGGGAAGTACTCACAGTTATTAAAAGTTTTGCTCTTAGTAACAAGTTTGGTAATACCACAAACACAAAGCACAAGCATGAAAATTCATATACTCTTGACATTGTCTTGGACACATTCTGGACAACAGAAAATTAATTGAATTCAAATATTTTCCCAATTTGAAGTAAAAGTATCATATCCATTGGCTGCCTGAGTGGCAGGTTTTCTTGTGGCTTCTATTAACACTGTAGCAGAATGTTCCAGCAAAGATAAGGAGACTTAGATCTTTCTTAGGTAAAACTTGTGTATGGAACAATAAATTCTAGTACTGGTGCTTCCTGGGGGAACAATGATTAGGTAAACTGGTGCTTATAATACAGTTGAAATGGTGTATAAACAACATTGTTCAACAACAACAATGAAACAGTTAGAAAAACATATGCCATCAAGGACAAAATTTATAAATGTCTCACTAAGACACACGTGAACTTTTAAATAAGTGCACTTACAGTGCCAAAAGATGCACATTGAAAAAATACTTATAAAAGTTTGTTTTAACTTTTGTAGAATTAAAACTTCAGTGTGTTCCTCAGGTTTTTGCCAGTCATCAATTTAAATGAAAGTCGTTGTTGCTGCGGTTGCTTACCTCACCATAAAACAAAAGGCAATTACTCCTTTGATCCGATGGAAGTGTTTAGTTTAGTCCTGTAATGAAATTGTGGGTTTCTGTTGCAGTCTGGTCACTGAGTCAGATTTTAGACTGAGGAAGTAAACATTTTAATAGATAAGTAACATTAGAGGAAGCTATCCACTCTCAGAGTTTTTCTCTGACAACATCGGTCTTGTCTGTTATTTCAGGTAGTCATGTGACCATTGGGATGACAATGAATTCAAATTCAAGACCAACATATCATAAGATTCAAGTTAAACTTATCTCTTCTTTGTAAATTGGTTCAATTTTCAATTGAGCAATGTTGGCTACTAAAAATTTCTTCCTTTCAAAAATATTTTGTAGGAGTTTGTGAAAAAGCTAGGTCTCCTAATGTAACTAGACTTCCTTTTAACAGATTGTGTTGAAACTTTGACAGAAGCTGTGTTTTAATTAATTTTATGCTAAATAGGGTTGCAGTTAAAGCAGGTATTTATTGACTTATTTATCAAACGAAGTTTGGTGGTATATAAGGCACCCTGTTGGTCGTCGGTCGGTACAGGTCTGTTGCATTTTCTTTACGGCATTAATTTGGAAACTACTAGTTTGAATGCAATACCTGCATACAATGGTCAGAATGAAGTGCAGTGCACAAGAACTTTAACTCCATCTTGACTCATTACAATAATTATTGCTCCTTTGCTACTTATTCCTTGTCCAGGACATAACTTGAAAACTACTGGTTCGAATTCCAATTCACCAACTTCATACAATGGTCAAGTTCATTGTACAAGAAGCTGCAGGTCACAGATGGAACAATAACTCTTTTCCTAGGACTCATTACAGAGTTATTGCCCTTTGTTACTTTTCACTGATGTACCGAGCATAACTTGAAAACTACTGGTTGGAATTCAATTTATACCACATACAATGGTCAAGTACATTGAGAGGAAGTGCACTCTATGGGAACCATAACTCTATCTTGACTCATTACAGAGTTATTGCCCAGTTTTACTTTTCCTTTGTCAGAGTAGCATAACTTGAAAACTACTGTTTGGAATGCAATACAACTTCATGCAATGGTCCAGCACAGTGAGAGGAAGTGCAGTGTACAATAACCATAACTCTATCTTGATTAATTACAGAGTTATTGCGAAGAACAATATCTCTATTTTAGTTTTTTTTTGCAAGGTACTCTGTTACTACGACTTTCCTCAGTTTATAAAGCAGTCTTTCCGGGTATTAATCACATTTAGTGATAGCTCTACTTTATTTAGGCTACTACCGGTACATGATTTTACACTTCCATTCTGGTATTTGTGTCTGCAAAATCCGATGTTGAATTTTATTTTGAAATCTAACAATTGACCCTGCTGCTTATGAACAGAAGTAAATATTTACCCTAAAAGGCGATAGGTTTGAACCCAATTGTTCCCGACTACACTCCCGTTGACACCAGGAAAGTTAGCAGACTCAAGTTTGACTCCTTAAACTATATTATCAATCGAAAGAGGTAAAACATAAACTGAATATCTGCAATAAGTAACTGGTTTATATTAAAAGAAAATTGTATTTCTTCCAAATTTTTATGAAGTATAAATTGAAATTCAGTTTTGAGACCACCCTCCAATGTGTAATTTTTATTCTGATATTTATAACAGACAGGCAGATATCTGTTATGCAATTGGCAGACCATTGAACAATTAAATAATTGATTAATTATATCTGTCTATTTAGTCAGGTGGATGGGGCGCTCATTTTTTCCATCTCCCAACTCTGGAAGCTATTTTAGAAAAGGTTGGAAGTCTACACAGTAAAAACAAACAGTTGTATATAAGCCATATGGCCCAGAGAGGGAAATTATTTTAGATGAAAAACATGTGATCGTAAGATATATAACCCAGTATTGGAGTAACAGTTGTCATTAATAAAACAAATCTGAAAATCTTTCTTCTGCCAATTAACAAATAAAAAGTTCAGGCTGAAAAAAATAAATTTGTTGCAACAAGCGGTAAATAACCTTTGAGAAAAAATGCCTACTGCCACAGTGGCATAAATACTGCCAATTGTAGAAAAAGATAGGGGGAGTCTTATCTCTTTAATGAAGGAAATCAAGGAATGCAACCTCCAGATGTTGAATTTTTTATATCATTTATGTTAAATTGGTCTTTATAGAGCACTTTTATCCTGGAAAATTTGAATTAAGTTTTGTTTTGCAGGGAGAAATTGATGCAGGAGTTTTTTTGCTTCGGAGAAATATCAAGCTAAATTCTGCTCTTTAAGATTGAACATAAAACTTTAGAGTGCTGTAAAAATGATAATGCAGAGTCTGTTTAATACAAGAGAGAGAGAGACAGAGACAGAGAGAGAGGGAGGGAGGGAGAGAGAGAGAGAGAAAAAGAGACAGAGAGAGGGGGGGGGGATGATAATAATGCTAGATATGTTTGATGCTCCAGGAAAGAAATTTAAACAGAGGCGAAATAGACACAAGAAATTTTGTGTCATTTGCTAAGGTAAACTGCTCCTCTGTGAAAATGTTGAAACAGCCGTTAAACGCCAAAAAAAAACCGAAACAAGCATGCAACACTGATATATACGATTCTTATTGCAACGTTACATTGACGAGTGTGCATGTATATAAAAATGCTGATCATGAGCACTGAGCAGTTGCTTTAAGATTTTATACGCCACAATTTAGATGTCACAAAAACAGAATTGCGTTACAGCATTTAGAGATAAACAATTCTAGTTGCTGAAATATATTTACTAGTTTACAGCTGCGCATTTTGATAGTTCCGTAATTCTTCTTATCAGTTTAAACAGATAAGAAGATTCACTGAAAATTTCATTCACAAGCAAAAAATATATAAATAATTATAGTGGGAAAGTAAGATTTGTAATGCAGCAGTAAAAACCAAAGCTATAAGAGAACACAGTATGTGATAGACAGTGTGAGATAACAAAGTGATTAAAGATGATGTAAATTGACTGTAGTGTGATAACTCGGTGATAGCATGTGATATATCAATTACTACACAGTATGATAGGTGACTGACTCCTGATTAAACGAAACCTACACCTGATTAATCATTGCTACTGTTTTCTCGATGAAAAATGTATCTTGGTGCCAGAAAAGTTTGATCTTCGCAGATTGGACGATTGGTGATTTATATTTAGTGCCATGGCAGTGGCATCAGATCTGAACTGAATTGGGCATACCCTGCAACTAGCTAGGGGAGAATTTTGTCCAAATTGTATAAAACGGGGTAAATGTATACTACTTGTTTGATTGCTGTACAATAGAACATCCTCCCATACCCATGCTTGACTAAATCATTTCCCTTTATTCCCATGAACAAAGATCAATTAAGGGATGAGGAGCAGAATGGAATCAGTTGTAGGTATTCAACAAAGGAAGAAGTGATGCCACTTTTTTTTTATTCTTTTAGTATTTGAAATCTTGGTTAAACTCAACGATTTTAAGGTTAACTGCAAGAGTCTAAATGATCCCCATTTTTTGGGGGGTCAGTGGGTCAAGGTCAAGGTCACAGTGACCCGAACTTCGAACATCCTTTCCACTCAATATCTTGAGATGTTCATCACCAACGGTCTTCAAACATCATTGGATGATTGGTATTACTGAGTATAATTATGATCCTACTGTTTTTTGGGGTGAGTGGGTCAGTTTGGTCACTTCATTGATAAAACTAGTAGTACCAAAGATTTTCACAAAACTTACTCAGAACAGTAGAGCGATACTGGCCCTTTTGGGCCTCTTGTTTTTTAAAGTTTTAAAGAAACAGTAGTTTGTTTGAAGAATTTCAGTTCTTTGCAGACAGATGGTTAAAATCCTAAATATGTAAACAGATGAGAATCACCCTTACAAATTTTAAAATGCAATCAGATTGTTTATATTAAAAGTGTCATGTTTACATTAAATTTGAATACAAATTCTTTGAACTGCTAAACAACTATAAGTGATATATTCAACCGTTAATGTCCTATTAGCACTTTAAATTGACTTGTATATAGAATGATAAATTTACTGATAGAATAACAGAACTGTTTAACAAAGTTTACCTATGCCTTTCTTTCGTATATATCTTCCTTCTTCGTGAAAAGTGTTGGCGGAAAGTCATCCTTATTTTTTGCAATACTGCACTTGTTCAGCAAAGTTAGGAAACATTCTTCCAAGAAAAACTGGTCAATTTTGCCAGTAAGACATCTTTCTAGGTAAGATAAGAGCTGTATGTATTTTTACATCCGAAGTGTTCTTGGAACTTACAGCATCTATAATCAAATATTCAACAATTAATTTACAGGAGCTGTAGTAGGAGGTTATATTTTAATACAAAATAATCATTTTAATTATGTTTTGACCGTAAATAAAAGGTTGTGTCGGTACTTTATGCGCAGCTGGTAAAGGTATTCTGTCAGAGGAAATTACGCAATATATTCTTTTGCTATCTTGTTTACTCAAGTTATGAATTGTGTCTGGCAAGTAGACAGATAACTGACGGATATTACAGGCAAATTACATCAAAGTCAGCCTCTATTAGAAATCTCTCCTTCCCTTTCCAACCCACTAATCATATTTTTTTGTGGTATAAAGTCAATTTTTTTGATAATCTAAAAAAAAATCCACATGGTTTCCTGAGTTAACTTGAAGCTTTTGGATTAAGGGGAGGTAATTCAGCCTACCTGTGAAATACAAAAGAAGATTAACATCCATTTCAACTTGGTTACACAAGTTTGTATTTTATTAGTTTTTTTTTTTCTATCTCGATACCTGTAAATTTCATACTACGGGTCACTCAGATCTGCGTTTATCAATGATTGGCTTCAAATCTTTGTAAATGAGAAAATTATTACAGATTTAGACTTACAGAACTTTGCTTGCTAACCAAGCTAACATCACTCAGTCATAGGCTTCAAGTTACTATGTTATTTTAACCCTTAGCGATGGACTTGTCTGTATATCCATTAGAACAGTATTAAACTTTAATAGTTCTGAAAATATTTCAGCTGAATAAGCAAACAGTTCAGATCCTCATTAAAGACTGCACAGATGTGCCCACTTCCCTGAAGGAAGGTGTAAGTTAAAATGATGAACATGGTATGTTCTATATATTCACATAATAAACATTCTTGCTTACAATTCACCGTGTGGAATTGGTCACCTGGATTAAGGGCCCACTTCTGTTCAAAACAAAGTTTTTAAAAGTAAATACACTGTAAATTGGGCATTATGTATGATGATTTAAATTATTTTTTTTTGTGAATTTCCCATTTCGCTTTTTTTTTTTTTTTTTTGAAAATTTCGTTTCACATAGAATTTCTGTTAGAGAATTGTCCTTTCATAATTATACCCCCAAAACGAAGTTTAGGGGGGTATATAGGAGTCACCCGGTGGTTGGTCGGTCGGTTGGTCGGTCGGTCGGTTGGTCGGTCGGTCGGTCGGTCGGTCGGTCTGTCGGTCGGGCGGTCGGTCGGTCGGTCTGTTGCATTTTCCTTGTCCGGAGCATAACTTGAACATAACTTGAAAACTACTAGTTGGAATTCAATACAACTTCATACAATGGTCAAGCACATTGAGAGGAAGTGCAGTGCACAAGAACTATAACTCCATCTTGACTAATTACAGAGTTATTGCCCTTTGTTACTTTTCCCTGTCCGGAGCATAACTTGAAAACTACTAGTTGGAATTCAATACAACTTCATACAATGGTCAAGCACATTGAGAGGAAGTGCAAAGGTGCACAACATACCCATGTATTACGGTTTTGTGTTACTTTTCCTTGTCCGAGCATAACTTGAAAACTACTTGTTGGAATTCAATACAACTTCATACAAGGTCAAGCACATTGAGAGGAAGTGCAGTGCACAAGAACCATAACTCCATCTTGACTAATACATAGTTATTGCCCTTTGTTACTTTTCCTTGTCCGGAGCATAACTTGAAATCTACTAGTTGGAATTCAATACAACTTCATACAATGGGGGGGGGGGGGGGGGGGGGGGGGGGATCAAGCACAAACGGGGGGGGGGGGGGGTGAAAAAAAAAAAAAAAAATATTTTGAGTATTTAATGAGTTATGTCCTTCAGAGGTAAGGGGGGGGGGGGGAAAAAAAAAAATTTATTTTTAGTTAATTATTTATTAATTTTTTTTTTTTTTTTTCCTTTCCTTTGTGAAGCATAACTTGAAAACGACTGGTTGGAATTCAATACAACTTCATACAATGGTCAGCACATTGAGAGGAAGTGCAGTGCACAAGAACTATAACTCCATCTTGACTAATTACAGAGTTATTGCCCTTTGTTACTTTTCCTTGTCCGTAGCATAACTTGAAAACTACTAGTTGAAATTCAATACAACTTCATACAATGATCAAGCACACTCAAAGGAAGGGCAGTGTACAAGGACTATAACTCTATCTGAGTATTTACTGAGTTATGCCCTTTGTTACTTTTCCTTGTCCGAAGCATAACTTGAAAACTACTAGTTGGAATTCAGTACAACCTCATACAATGGTCAAGTATATTTAGAGGAAGTGCAGTGCACAGGAACCATAACTCCATCTTGACCATTACAGAGTAATACCCTTTGTTACTTTTCCTTGTCCGAGCATAACTTGAAAACTTCTGGTTGGAATTCAATACAACTTCATACAATGGTCAAGCACAGTGAGATGGAGTGCAGTGCACAGGGACCATAACTCCATCTTGACTTTACAGGGTATGCCCTTTGTTACTTTTCCCTGTCTGGAGCATTTTGAAAACTACAAGTTGGAATTCAATTTCCTGCTATTACAGAGAATTACTGTTAGTTTGAGAATACAACTTCATAAACAATTTGGGGTCAAGCACAGTTGTCCTTTCATAATTTAAAATTAGCGAATAAGTAAGTCTGCTAAGCCTTTTTGGGGGGTATTAATCACATTTAGTGATAGCTCTAGTTTAAAATTAGCGAATAAGTAAGTCTGCCTGCTCAGAAATAGCGAAATTTTCATCATGTGATAATTACTCATCTTACAGTAACACTGCAATTTAAGCAGTCATCTACTTTCAATGACCACTTCTGCTGATTTATACTAATTTATTTTTCGCAATTTGGAAACAAGCTCTTAACTTCCGTTAATAACTCTCAAGACTCACCCCTTTTGTCGTATCCCTATTTTAGTTGCTGATATTCAGGCTCAACGATACATTTGTATGTTTTTGCCCTATAAATTGTTTTAATGGAAACATTGAAGAAATTTTTCAAATTATATTTATTAAAGTTAATTATGCCCTTGTACATGTAATCCAGGAAGTGAGTGGTAATAATTACTACTTCATCAAGCCGTTTTTCACACATTTTCTTCTACTTGAATCACTCAGGAATCTACCATTTCAGATGGAAGCCCTCAAGTAGAATAGAGGTCAGACCCTTGAAGGTCTGGAGCTATTCCAAGCAATTTACGTGAACTGTGCGAGCCTCGTGCCAAAAAGGATGTGTAAATTTACAAACATTCTCTCATAGAATTTACAATACAGGGCCATATGCCTGCCATTCCAGAAATATAAAATTGTGTTTGGCAAAACCGGTTCTTTCAAGTGCTTAGGCATGTTTGTTTTCTATTACTAGCTGCTTAAATCTGAGGGGAAATGAAATTTCAGTGAATGTGCCTTTGTAATTACAACCTTGACATAAAGACTTATATTTGAAAATTTTAATTTCATTGTGCTTTAAATCCGTCAATTCACTTTCAATATTGTAAGCAGTTTTGTCGGTTAAGTCTTTACGTGCCATAAGTGTCTACTAAAGTATGTACCTTTCCAAGCAGCTGTTCTCGGAAGCAGATCACAAAGGCAATGTCGTCTGATCAGGATTTATGTTTTTAGCCTCTTCTGTGAAACACCCCTATTTACAGAGATAGACTTGCCCAAATTAGAAGTCAGAAGATCCCATTGTAAAAATGTGGGTAAAAATGGGATACGTTGGGACCTCCACTTTTAACATGACACTTGTATAGACGTTTTTTATGTAAAACATTCACTTTGTCACAGGGAATGGCCCCACACTTTTACATGCAATGACCTACTTTCTATAACAAGCAAGGACCAAAAAGCTTGGAAATGTTTACAAGGTCATAGTTTTGCTTGTAAGAACTTATTACAGAGCCTGATGCAAAGTTCTACACTTTTGCTTGTATACCCTTACTGTCTCTGATGCATTGGAAACCAAACTTTTGCTCCCTGGAGACCTATTTTATCTGATGCATGGATTCATTTTTTGCTTGAATTAGGACATACTTTCACATATTAAGTACTGCAAATTTGATTGAAAATATACAATAATCTATTAAACGTTCAAAGTCAATAATTTAGCAAAATCTATCAGATTCTGCACTGGTTTTGGTTTTAGTTTGCATTTGAAAATGAACAGATTTTTTTTCATTTTTCTTTTTGTTTCTTGCAATAAACTTTAATTGCACAGGAACCATACAATAATCAAAAGCCAGGATTTCTGTTTTGTGGAGCAGTTATGCCAGGTTTTTCTTTTTGTTCATTGATGCTAAAGATTTAAACATCTTGGAAGTTTGGGATTTCGGTTCAACTCATTTCCGTTCATCAAAGAAACTTAAAACTGAAGTGGCTAAGTGCTTAAAGAGAGAGAAACAAAAATCTGTTTTGAAAATAAATCTTTGTTTGTTGTTTAAACAAATGGTCGTTTTTCCAGGCCCTGAGGTATTTTTGTAGTATTTCAAGCAACTGCTCTGATTATAAAATTAAAGGAATGAATGCACATGAATAAAATTGAAGTAAAAAAAAGAAACACTTTTTATGATAAGAAATATGTTTTTCCTTTTCTTTTTAGGGAGTTCTGCCTCGTTCGGGGAAGGAAGATGGGTGGGGAATTTAATAATTTCTTTGTGCATTAAGACAGAAATTTTTAGAAGAAAAAATTGTTAAGATGTTGTTGATTCAGACATAATTATAAGCCCTTTTTAGTGTCAATTTGCTAATTTTTAATTTTTGAAGTTGCATAATTTATATGATACAGAGGTTTTCCAGTATTTTTATGGAAACAGACCTTAGCCTCCTCCCCATCCAGCCAAGATACATTGCATTGAGCCTTGCTGGATGTTTCAAAACTAAAGTAATGTCATTCTAAGTTGAAATAAGAAAAAAAATTGGAATATTGAAAAAAAAGAGTGAGATACTCCAGTTAGCAAGTATTGTGATTTCGAGATCATTTTCTGAACAAATAACCCTTTTGAACATGTGGATCTAGAAAGAAAATATTAATACCAGTGGTACTTGTTCGAAATTAGGAAAGATGACTGGTTGAAGAAGACCCTGATGCTCAGGTAACTAAAATTGCATTTAAACCTGGTACAGACTAACTAGATGGCCTGTGTCACTGACATTTACTGTTTACCTGGCCTCACCTTCGACCCCAGTCTAATTATTTCAAGATATTAAACAACAATGAGTATTATACTGTATACAGGCTGTCCAGCAGATGTTTCAAAGCTAATAAATGATCAACATTTCATCCCCTAATTATCCCCTAATCAGCTCCTTGCTCAAAGCCCTATTATCAAACCATAAGGCTATTCATGTGGTCATGAATAGTCAACAGAAACTGACCTGTTGAGTGCTTCAGGTCTCTATTTTAAGTACCTCTAGTATCTGTCTTGCTAATAAAGATTTTATCAGAGGTGGTCCTTTTCCATATAGGCAGAAAATGTGCTCATAGTATCGCCATTTTCTGCAGAGTAAAAAGTTATATATGAAAATTTGTGTAAAATTGTCTAATATAGGTAAAAATTATAACTCGTCATCAATTTACGATAGCGTTACAATAATGTCAGGCCATTTTAATGTTATTTGAAACTTACCAAGTTGTCCATGTACCAATCTTGATTCATTTTTTCCCCAAAAGTCAGTACGTAAATCAATAAATTTATAATCAATTTTTACAGTGTACAATGCTATAGGCTTTTAAAAGGGGGAAGTGAGAAATCTCAATAACATTTTAAAAAAAGTTGATTTGCCCATCACAATTTTTACAGTAAATACAATATAAAACACGGCGCTGGAGACACCTCAGTAAAATACCTGGTACATTATAATGATTTTCTGTTCAGTTTTATAATCATTTTAAGTTGGATTTAAATTAATTTTAACGAAAACGTTTCGAATTTATTGCTGTAAACTGATCCCTAGTGGCAGGCAGCTCTGGTTATAAAGTGGAAAGTTTAGTGTTCTTGGAGAAGATTGTGCGCCAGTTACAAATTTAAATGAAGGCTGAAATGTTACGGTGATAATCCGGTCCGATTACATGGGGGATGGGACAATTTGCACCTTAGATAATAGTAAATTGTGATGCTGAACAAAAGTGTCAGTCAGCGTGTTAATTTAAAATGAGTCGAGTATTCTTTCGAAAGTCTCGCAAATTTCAGTTATTGCTCTTAAAGGTGAAAAGATATTTTCCACTCACACGCAGTAACAAAGATCTGAACATGAAAGCAATTTCATGGGATTAGATTTGACAGAGAAGTCTCCCTGTCCGTAAAAAGTCTTTAGTTACATGATGGTCAAGATTAAAATGGAAGAATAAAAAACTGAATGCCGTGTGAGAAATTAAAGCTGTCCCCTGGAAATAGATGACTCTATTAATGTGATTTGATGCTTTATTAGGTGTTAAAATTGATGGCTAGACCAGGGGTCTGGTCACCCTTGTGTATCAGTCAATTTAACCGGCCCCAAGTTTTGATGTAAGGTCTTGTGGCAGGCTTTATGATGGGACAGGTGATGCGACCCCTCTGTGAGATAGTGGACACTGTTTGAAATTGAGGTTAAAGATGAATTAGAAAAAAAAATCAAATTTTTTAAGTGATTGCTTTTAGAATAAAATCTTTAAAATTAATAACTGGTTTACTGACCATTTTAACCACAGCTGTTTCTTTTTAAATGAATTTTATGAAGTACTGAAAGGAAAATGTTTATTTCAATTTAAAATTCTAATCAGCCAACAGTTCAAACGAAAAAAAGGCCATACAATTAACCTTTTGTTTTATTTTAGTTTGGAGAGATTCTGCTACTTCAGATTGCTAAACTTTTATGCCAGCAATACTGGTTGAGACAGACAGACATATATTGTAATACAAATGACTAGAGTAGTGCCTTACTATAAAGAATTCAGTGTTTAACTGTAGTCATCTGTTACAGCTAAGAATTGAATCCTATAACAGCTGCCTGCTAGCAGAAGTTTCTGTTACGGCTAGGAATATTTCTGTTATGGCTAGCAGTATTTCTGTTACGGCTAGCAATATTTCTGTTACGGCTAGGAGTATTTCTGTTATGGCTAGGAGTATTTCTGTTATGGCTAGGAGTATTTCTGTTACGACTATGAGTATTTCTGTTATGGCTAGGAGTATTTCTGTTATGGCTAGGAGTATTTCTGTTACGGCTAGGAGTAAAATATGTTGCAGCTAGAATGTGACCTAAACAGTGCAGATGAAGAGGCTAATCATGATCTGCACTGGTTGAAGAAGCCACATAGGGTATGGGTTAATCATACTTCAGTTTGTAAATGTATAATTTATACTGCACCATATGCATGGTTATCACTTTATATTTCCAGAACCAATATCCATGAGTTGTACCCAAACAAATTTGTACAGATGGATGAGAACAGATTTAGAATCTTCAACACATTGTATGAACTGCCTAGTAAGTATTGCTGCAAGATTTTGTATGAAACACTTTGTGGCATCACTTCAACACTGTTTACATGAACTGCTCAGGTACACCATATAAACTGCATGGCTTCAACTATTGTATAGAGTGCATTGTGAATATTGCTTTGGCAGATTGTATGAACTACCCAATAAGTATTGCTTGATTTCACTCATTGTATGAACTGTGTTACCAATGTTGCCTAATCACTTATGAATTGCCAAACAAGTAACACCAAAACACTATATGAAGCAGTAAAAGCAACTGCTAAAAAAGTTTGTCAGACACACATGATATGAACTACCCAGTAAATATTGCAGCAACACATTATATGAACTGTAACTGCCAGTAGCACATGAACTTTGTCTTCAATTTTGGTCTAGCACTTGCAAACTGCCAAAACAGTTTCACTGAAACACATAATATACAATGTAATAATACCAGCTACTTCCTATTAAGTATTGCAACAACATAAATGAACTGTAATTACCTTATAAGTAATCCAGCGACATATGTTATGAACTGTAATAACATATGAACTGTAATTACCTTATAAGTAATCCAGCAACATATGTTATGAACTGTAATAACATATGAACTGTAATCACCTTATAAGTAATCCAGCAACATATGTAATGAACTGTAATAACATATGAACTATAATTACCTTATAAGTAATCCAGCAACATATGTTATGAACTGTAATAACATATGAACTGTAATCACCTTATAAGTAATCCAGCAACATATGTTATGAACTGTAATAACATATGAACTGTAATTACCTTACAAGTAATCCAGCAACATATATTATGAACTGTAATAACATATGAACTATTATTACCTTATAAGTAATCCGGCAACATATGTTATGAACTGTAATAACATATGAACTGTAATCACCTTATAAGTAATCCAGCAACATATGTTATGAACTGTAATAACATATGAACTATAATTACCTTATAAGTAATCCAGCAACATATGTTATGAACTGTAATAACATATGAACTGTAATCACCTTGTAAGTAAGTAATCAAGCAACATATGTTATGAATTGCTTTGTAAGTATTTCAGCAACACAGTATATGAACTGGCAAGTAAAGTTACATGAACTGCTTTATCCATTTTCCAAGTTTTCTCAGTTTTCTCAAAACTTAGTGCTAATCTTTTGTCTGTGTAAAATGCTTGAATATCAGAATATATTTGTACTAATGCTCATGCATCTTAATTTGTAGAAAAGCTCTTGAACCAAAATTCATAAAAGCCCTTCTAGAATTGAACACAGTTTCTGTGTAAAAACAATTTCACTGTTTTTGGACATTGTCGCATTATTTACATAATGACAGTATAGATTATGATAAATAATGTAAACTTGATTGTTTTTTTGTATATTATTAAATGTAAGACTTGACACTAATGGTTGACATTTCTCTTTTAGTGTATTGGCTAAATGTCAGACATTTTTTCTGGCTATGTATTTATTTAAAAGTATGTAAACAATGCATTTTAAGTTCCTTTGTCATTGTAAATATTTATTGTTGCCATTCACATCATATTCACTTTATTAAAGTTATGATGCAAGGGGGACAACTACTGCTTGAATACCTCATTCAGCATTTTATGGTGCAAGGGAGACAACTGCTTTGATATAATATTTAAATGTGTTTGATGTATTCCAGAGTATATCCCACAGGCAGTACATAGATCACTTGAGACTAAACAATTTACATTCTGTCAGTAATGACTTGGAATGAAATCTTTGGCTTGCTTAAAGAAAAACATCATGGTTATAAGTGTTAATTGATATTTTCATTCTGCACCGAATACAATGTAATTTCCTTGGTAAAAAATTGTACTGTGGATGCCATTTTAAATGACATGTGACCTTATTATGAAGTCCAGCTTTTTTTTGATAAAGCAACAAATGTGATTTATTTATTTATTTGGAGTTATCTGGTGCTTGTGTTTTAGCTCAACCAGTGAAACCATGCAGAAGCATAATCAAAATTTGAGTTCTACTTCTATCTTTTACATAGAAGGGGCATACCTGCCTCCATGGTCAAGCGAGTAAGGTGGCTGGCCTGTAGTGTCTAAACCTCTAACTGCTTGAAGGTTAAGGGTTCAAGCCTGGCTACTGGCCTGACTTTGTGAAAAAATACTTGGCAGTTTCTTACAGGGGGACGAGAGTCCTTCCAATAAATTATGCTTAGATAATGCTTGCATTTGTATATAACTGATAAGCTATTGAAACAGCCATTTACCCCCATCCCCCCTCCCAGCCCCTCGAAAAAAAAGGAAAAGAGGCAAACGGGAGAACACAACTGTTTTTGCACGTTTTTACACAATCTGCTGAACAAGAATCATCTTGGGATAAACTGTTTCTGACCCAGTTATTTCAACATCGGAAAGAAAACTGATTGTATCTAACTTAATGATCTCTTGCAAGCATAGGAGACTAATCTCCCAAGAAAGGTATTAACACACTCTACTGGGATTTTCATAGCAAAGCAATCAACACTTGTCATAAAGTTCAGGAAACATGACAGACTTTTCAGCAGGTCTTGATTATTCTTTTGAGGTGGTGATAAGGTATTTTCTGAAGAAAGAACTGGTTGATTCGCAGCAAAGCATTTACAATTTAGTGGATATGTTTAAATCTATCAATTCTTCTGAGGTGCTTTCTATAAAAAATTATCAGGTTATCCAATTGAAGAAGAATGAAACAGACTCTGTTATTGATCATCTCCGTTAAGCAGTCATCAAACTTTAGCATCCATTTCTACCTTAGATGCACATGCATTAAGCAGCTACCTGTATTAAGTGGCCGGTTTAGATACGATAATCCTATGAGTGAGTGCTCTCATGCAAAGGGAATCACTCTGTTTTAAAACCACAATGTATGACTTCCAATATTCTACTTTGAAAATGTGCTTTCACAAGATAAATGTATTCTGCAACGCATCTGAATTTATAATTGCTGTGTACTTCTAAGCAGGAATGAGTAAGTTAAGTCCTTCATTCATGCATAAACTTAAGTGATATCTCCTGGAAGTTTAGACAGAATGTAATATATGTGCAATGCGTTTTTTTATGTAATTAATTTGAAGATGCCTGAAAGTGCAAAAATAAAAAAGTCTCTTGAAGTGGTATAATCATTAAGTGCACACCTTCTGTTGCATTTTTATGACAGTCAGTTTTGCAGACAAGTTTAAAGTTGACAGATGCCATTAAATAAAATGTACTTTCATGATTATTAAGGGAAATTGGGGGAAAAGAGAGAGAGAGAGGAGGGAAGGGTCCAGGAGAAGTCAGGCTGTGAAGTCAGACTCACATGAACACAATATTCATATCTACTTCTGTATTGGATTTGCAAAACTTCAGCCTTTCTAGTCTAGATGCCTTTTTTATCTTACAGAATACACAGTAGATGCCTTTTTTTCGGTTATTTAAAATTATATCAGCGTTGGTATTTTCTTGTAGAATGAACGGAATTTTCCATTGAAGTAAACTCTTTCTTAAAGCTCTATCATTTCTCTCTAGAACGTCAAATTGTTTAACGTAACTCAAATTTGAAAGAAATCAGAAGGGGTTTTCGGGGAGCGACATGCTTGTTTTCAGACAGAGTGTGGGAACGTTGTATATAGTAAATATTAGAAAAAAATAATTTTTTCAATTTTTTTTTTTTATTCTGATATCAATTTTATTTTAAATGCATAAAAAAAGATTAGCTTAAAAAAAAAGAAAAGGAGTTCCTTCCACCTGGTAGGCAGAATACTCCTCCAACTTGCAAAGGGAGTGAATTCTGTCAGGATTAAGTTAATATAATCATAAAATAGGGATAGGTGTATGTGGGTGGGAGTGGGGGTGGTTAAAGTCAAGGACATACTGTTAGTCTAGCAAAGTAATTGTGTCAGTTTCTAGTATATACTGGTACTAGCCATCATGTGTGGCAATAACAGTGTATAGCTGCTTTATATAGTTGTATTTATGTAAAAATACCAAATAAGGTTACACAGATATTGGGTGTTTGAGGGAGGTGAATTTTTGATAGATTAACAGCTTACACTTAGATAGCTGACATTTTACGGGTGTTTATTTTCTTGGGTTGCTTCTTTTTCTCTTTTGGTTTTTTAGTTTTGTAAAAATGAGTATGATGAATTATGACAGCTGTTGCAGACATTTTTCAGTTAATAAAGACTCTTATATTAAAGGTGACAGTGTAAAGGAGATTCTTACTTAGTATGCCAGTATTACAGACTTAGTACAAGCATTTTAGCTGCTTAGTACAGAATGATTTGTTGCCTGCTTAAGCAGTACAGACATGCTTGTTTAGTACAAGAGATTACGTGCTTAGTACTGGAGTATTTATTTTTGGATATGAAAATATAAACTGTTTTAAGCAAGTTGTTGCTAATCCCAGGTGACTAGTGTCACATGTCCGTGTTTATGTTGGGATGTAACATGATTTTGTTTGTTTATTCCAGTTATGTATATGTTGGCAGTGGTGGTTGACGTGTTTTTCCATAACCCAGAATATACCAGGTAAGCTGAATTCATTGATATAGTAGGGTTTTAAACTGTCTAAAGTTTATTTAGTGAACGATAGAATCATTGTCAAACCTTTAAAGTTATATTGTATTTACTGATAAAATACACTGAGGCATGAATTGTTTAAACTCACATTGAAGGAAAAATTAACTTTGAAGCATCTTAGTGGACATGAACATGTTCTCTATGACATGGACCTGCTATTGACTTATTCTCTGTGACATTGACTTATACTCTATGGCATTGACCTGTCCTGTATGACATTGACCTTTACTCTATGACATTGACCTGGTCCCTATG
The DNA here is from genome assembly GCA_022818135.1 of Saxidomus purpurata. NCBI lineage: Eukaryota > Metazoa > Mollusca > Bivalvia > Venerida > Veneridae > Saxidomus > Saxidomus purpurata. The sequence continues at coordinate 16,846,295 of JAFMSR010000014.1, forward strand.
ACATTGACCTGGTCCTTGCTCCTTCTGACATTGACCTTCTTTGACATTACCTAGCCAAAGATGTCTATAGTCCTATGTCTGCCCTCCCTGTACCATGAAAGAAAAATGTCCATATCTGAATGCTTAGGTTGTTTTTCTAAGAAATGAACTCTTCTTCATTAACTATGTCTTTTCAAAACCATAATAATTTTATACTATATATTTTTCTGTTTATATCAGGAAATCGACCGGAGTACAATCAGGGGATCTCACCATGACTTATTCTTCCATATATCAAGATGTCATCGCGGCCACAGACTTCGTACATGCAAAAAATGTAAGAGCCTTTCGCAGTTATTATGTTTAACCTTATATGACAAAAAGGTTTTTGAAAATGTTTATGGTGATACCAATTTGTTTCAGCTCAATATGACCAATCTCTTACCAGAGAACATGTCAGCAATTCTCATAACTTGTACCAATTGACACCCTGGTGGACTAACATACATGTGGCCTTGCCAGAGGACATGCCTCGCGTGGCCTGACCAGGGATCACCAGCTAGGTCCTGAAGGTTGCAAGGCAAGTCCTATATCCACTAAACTACAAGTACTCAATATAAGAAGGGTCACAAATGTGTAAATTAGATTCCGCAGTTACTTCAAAGTGTGACTCAAATATGCCCTTATTCATTTCTATAAAAACACAAACATTGGCAATATTTGCTTTTGGGCTAAATTTTGGTTGTGCTAATGAAAATTACATCAAGATCTTTTTTACATACATGAAGATTCTGCATCAAATTAAAGCTCAACAAAATTATGTGCTGATAACTACACTCTAAGTTGGAGCCTGTAGTAGACCATTTAAAGTATGTTCTTTTGGAATGAATGAAATTTCAATTTAAGACACAGAAAAGATGCTTTTGAACTATTAATAGTACTGGGGGTATAACAGTAAAGCTTCAAGTTACCGTTTCAGAAATATAATCATTTTAAAGTTTTACAGTTTTCCTTATATATATTTTTAGGGTCCGTTGAAAAGGGCCACCATGGAGAATGTAGAGAAATACGTACATAAAGACAACAGACTGCCTCTTCTTTTAGACAGGTAAAACATTGATTGTGGTATGTAAAATAAAGTGTGATTTGTGTTTCAAACTACATGACGTACATAACTTTATATGAAATGAAAACCAGGTATGTTTGTGACATTCAGACTGAATTATTCAGGCATTGGTAGAGAACATTAATTTTACAGCAGTTGCCAATTTGAAAAAATGCTTTTTGGCTTAAACAATACAATGTATTCAATGTTTTTGTATTGTAAAATCCTGGAAGATTTTTGTTGGTAGAATAAGTGGTCTGTGAAGCAAAAGTGTGCTTAAATGTTGATTTTTATGCCCCTGAAGGGTGGCATATTAAAATCGCACCATCCATCTGTCTGTCCTGTCTGTCTGTGCGTCCTGCCTTAAATTTCTTCGTGTCCAGGCTGTAACTTTGTCATGCATTGAAAGCTTTTGCAATAACTTGGCACAAAAGTTCAGCACATCAAGACGGTGTGTCGCGTGCAAGACCCATGTCCCTACCTCAAAGGTCAAGGTCACACTTAGAGTTTGAAGGTAATGAAATCCTCTATATATGCACAGATTCGTGTCCAGACTGTAACTTTGTCATTCATTGAAGGATTTTAAAATAACTTGGCACAAATGTTCTGCACATCAAGACGATGTGTCGCGTGCAAGACCCACGTCCCTACCTCAAAGGTCAAGGTCACACTTAGAGTTTGAAGGTAATGGAATCCTGTATATATGCACACATTCTTGTCCGGACTATAACTTTGTCATGCATTGATTGATCTAAAAATAACTTGGCACAAATGTTCAGCACATCAAGCTGATGTGTCACGTGCAAAACCCACGTCCCTACCTCAAAGGTCAAGGTCACACTTAAGAGTTTATAGGTAATGGAATTCTGTATATATGCATACATTTGTGTCCGGACTGTAACTTTGTCATGCATTGATTCATTTTAAAATAACCTTGCACAAATGTTTAGCACATCAAGAGAATGTGTTGTGTGCAAGAACCATGTCCCTACTTCAAAGGTCATGGTCACACTTAGTGATTAAAAGTAATGGAATACTGAATGCATGCTAACTCTGTCATGCATGGAAGGATTTTAAAATAACATTGCACAATTATTGAGCACATGGAGAGGACACAGACTGTGAGACACCTCTTTTGGGGGCATTCATCACTTGTGAGGGAAAGCTCTTGTTTTTTTTTTATTAAAAAGTTAACATTTTTGTTTGCCTGTTTTAGAATGCGGCATCATGGTTCAAAAGTGTTCCTTGCTACAAACAGTGATTATGTATATACAAATGTAAGTAGAATCATATAGTTTTGATTAGCTCTACATAATATTTGTACATATAATTTCAGATATTGAAACATCTTCCATAATTATTCCAGTAATTGATAGGAATTCCATTTCCAGTGAGATCCACCATTCATAGTAAACATAATGGTTTGTTTACAGTTCATCTACTAAAGTAATGTCATGAAAAATGAAATGATTTCAAAACATGATAGGAAAACATTTGTATCAAGAATCTCGTTAAATTTCTGGAGAGAGATATTTGTTAGGTAATAAAAATATGTGTTTCTAGTGACTTTTTACTGCCAGCCTCAAACTTTTTTTATGTAAGAAAATTATCAAAAACACCAAGTTTTCAAAATTACCCAATTTTCAATATTTGACAAACATATTGATATGGAATAGTCAAGCGTGGGTATCTGACAATAGTTTGTACATATATGTATAGCGTACTTTCAAAGTGATACTCCTATTTGATCTGTTTATTCAAAGAATGGTTCCACGTTGAAAATGATTCAAATCTGACTAAGGTCTTAGATATTTTTCTATTTTGTTTCTATACAAATATTTACCCTACACCAAAATGATGAAGAAAACTTATGCCCTCCAATTTCCTCTATGAAGAACCATTTGAAATCTTTTACTGTGGAACAAACATATTAACAAGCAGTTTGCTGTATGTTCTATCCACTCTCTGTTTGCAATTCACATTGAATTGTAATTATAAATGTTTGTTAAAAAATTTGGAAATAAATATGTTCAAACTAAATCTTTTACCTCGGAGACAAACTGATGTTCTCCAATACATCACACCACGCCTTTCAGTTTTAACTACTTAAGTCATTCACATGAAATTACTTGATTGTTAGAAAAAATTGAAAGAAATCAATTTGATTTATGGAGCAGCATTTTTTTACTATTGCAGGAAATTATGAAATACCTGATGGATTACCCTACAAAGGTAGTTATATGTGTGTTAGTTGAGCCTGGTCACATTTCAAAATGTTTTGCTTTGCTTATTAGTCAATAAATATACATGTATACGCAGCAATTTTGTATGTTACTGAGATATTGGGCTCAAGTATAGGCATTGTACACTGTTAATTAGACAACCTGACAAGGACTTTTAGCTTAAAGTATTTTTACTGGCTAACTAAAACTGGCTTACAAACATGTCCTGTGTCAAGAGTACTTCCTTTTGATGGCAAATACTTCTACTTTGCTTGAATTTCTTGTAGTTGATAAATGTTCTTGATTAATATTCTAAGAAACTAATTCTGGGCAACAAAAACATCTCCATGTTCCAAGTAGTGTTTTTATTACCAAGATTGCTATGAGTCCCCTTCTGTGGTTGAGTGGTTAGAGTTGAAATCCCTGTAACCTCTCATAGATTGCGGTCATGGGTTCAAGCCCTACTACCGACCATGTCTCTTTATGTGAGAAATTTGGCAGTTTCTTACGGAGGATAGGGGTGTACTACTGGTTCTTCCCAGGAACGATGCTTATGTATACTGCTTGCCTGTAAAAATGACCGAAAAACAGTTAGAACAGGTGTTGAACTCCAACAACAACGTTATGGGATGGCTCCCCTGATCAGTACTATTTTTAGATATTTTTTGTTTCAGAATGGTGAGCCTAAAAGAGACTGGGTGTCTTATTTTGACTATGTTGTCTGTGATGCTAGAAAACCACTGTTCTTTGGTGTTGGAACAATATTACGACAAGTTAACAGGGTGAGTATACTGGAACAGAAGTATCATTTTTAGCTCGACTTTTCTATGAAAAGGGGAGCTATCCTACTCGCCCCGGCGTCGGCGTCGGCGTTGGCGTCACACCTTGGTTAAGTTTTTCGTACCACCCCACTTTATTTCAAAAGTATTGGAGGTATGGCTTTGAAACTTACCATACTTGTTTACCATCATAACCTCCATCTACAGACAAGAGTACATAACTCTGTCAAGGTTTTTGGCAGAATTATGGCCCTTTTTGACTTAGAAAGTGTATTGAGCTTGGTTAAGTTTTTCGTACCACCTCACTTTATTTCAGAACCATTGGAGGTATTGCTTTGAAACTAACCATACTTGTTTACCATCATGACCTTCATCAACAGACAAGAGTACATAACTCTGTCAAGGTTTTTGACAGAATTATGCCCCTTTTTTGAAAATACTTTGAATATGGGTAAAATCCACTTATTGCCTTAACCCTTTGAGATATTGCTTTGAAACTTTGAATGCTTGTTTACATCATTACCCCCATCTGTAGGCAAGAGAAGGTAACTCTGTCAGGGATTTGTTTTAAAAATTAAGGCCCTTTATCGACTTAGAATCTTGGTAAAGTTTTTCTACCAGTCCACTTTTTACTAAACTGTTCGAGATATTACTTTGAAAGTTGGAATACTTGTTTACCATCATGATCCCAAAACATGGGCAGGAGAAGGTAATTCTGTCAAGGATTTTATGTGAATTATGGCCCTTTTTGTCTTAGAAACTCAGTTAAAATTTTCATTCTTGTCCACTTGTTGACTTAACCATTTGAGATATTACTTTGAAAGTTGGAGTACTTATGTACCATCATGAGACCTATCTGTAAGCAAGAGAAGATAACTCTGTGAAAATGTTTCTTGATTTGTACTTAGAAATTCCTAGTTAAAGTCTTGTGTGCCCTTAACTGTCAAAGTTTTGTTTTATTGGCAAGCACTAAAAAAGTCGAGCGCGCTGTCCTACTGACAGCTCTTGTTTCTTCTGTGATCAACCTGCTGATAGATATGTCATTATTTTGGCGTGGTTAATTTCATCGTCACTATGTCTAGATGATAGTCAGTGATTTAGCACTGTTGCATGTACAATAAAGCAGGACTTGTATATTTAATGTTTTCAATTTCTGTTGGTTTATGTAGGAAACTGGTGCTTTGAAGTTAGGGACACATACAGGTGAAATCAGATCAGGACATATCTATTCCGGAGGTAAGTCTTCTTCAAGATAAAACTGACAACTGAAGCAGTAATCCAGCAGTCTTGTGTTAGAACTATGTGCTACTGTAAAAGTATATAAACCTTTCTGATAGGTCTACTTGTTATAATGTTGACTGTGCTGTGAAAAGATATATGTTTCAAAATTTCATTATCATAGAATGGCATATTGGGTTGTTCATTCTTAACCCTTACCATGCTTTATTCACCAAAATGAACTTGTCAAATTTTCAATTGTTCATAGTGATACCCAGTGAAAATTGACTGACTGAATATCAAACAGGGCAGATCATGAACAGATTGCGAATGATCTATTCGTGAATTTCCCAGTTCAATCATTTAGAAAATCTTGCAAAAGATTCATTTCACATATTTTTACTTTGAAAGAATTCACCTTTCGCAAATTTAAAGTTTGCAAATATGTCTGCTCACAAATCGCAAAATTCTCATCACCCTTATATTACCACATATACAGTAGAATCAAATTAATACACATGTATAGAACTTATTGTTTACATTGAAAATTCACCAACTTCACAGTGGTGACTCGCATTAGGCCATGTTTTTAAACGTCTAAGAAAACTATTTTCACCTATGTAATTAATATTACACTTACAATATTTCAGGGTCAGTGGAGGTGTTCTCAGAAATCATGGGTTCATACGACAAGGAAGTTCTGTACATTGGTGATCATATCTTCGGTGATATTCTAAAGTCCAAGAAGTTGAAGGTATACCTAATACTTTCCACCAGCAGTCTAACAGTTTATGTTGGCTTTTGACAGTGTTTTGTCAAAGAGGGAGGCTTCAATTTTTCAAAACACATTTTTCCGAAAAAGAGCTCACTTGTACCAAACCTCCTTATGAAGGTCCATGCTGGTCCGAAACCGGTCAATAAATGAATAATAGTCTACCATCTTCTGGTGTTTGACATGTTATTCCTCTTTTATTTTATGTTTTCCAGTGAATTATAGAGTTTTCTCAGTGAAATAAAAGTGATAATCCACAGTTTTGAAACAGTGGATTACCATTTTTATTTTTCACTGTTTTTGCAATCTTTAGCCCGGATTTGGCGTCAAAAAGTATACCAGGCGTTATTAATGCCGGAGACCATGCGGCGATGGCGCCGTTTAAATGACGCCATTTGTTCTATGTTTTCTGATGACGTTTCCCACGATTTTCGATGTTTTATAGAAACAATCTCAATAAAAATAGAGTTTTAACCATAAAATAAACAGAAAAATTGTTGGTATCGGTGTAATTTACGTTAATTTCACCCTGAACACCAAAAGTAGTTATTTTCACTGCGTGGCTGCGCATGGTGAAAATATCACTTTTGGTGCCCACTCGGTGAAATTATAACGTGATCTTACACCGAAACCAACAATTATCCTCTATATTCTTATTTTATTGACCAAAACTATGAAGTGTAAAGCTGCTAGCTATCAATGATGGATGTTAAAATAAATCCAACTGAACTAGTGTATCACACTGTATATTAACGTCTACCCTGCTGGTGGCAAATCATTCTATCTTTTTGACCAGTGTAGATCATGATCAGCCTACACATCTTTGCAGACTAATCTTGAACTCCACTGTTCTGTCAGTAAATTTTCACTAAACACCCCTTTGAACAAGAAACTTTAGACTTGTCTTTCTTGTCTTGAGGTAGATTTATGACTCATGATGTGATCAAAAAACACAATGAATTGTAAAAATGTATAGACTGAGAAATCAAATACCCAAACCTGGACACAGAGAAATTGGGTGTTACCTAATCTAGGTGATCAGGTATATTGTTTAAGCTGAGGGTGGAAAGATTTAGTAGATTACTGTGAGATGACTTGATTTGTGTACAGTTTAAGTATGCTATATTCAAGGAAGCCATTTTTTTCGTGATATCTTGCAGAAGTATATCTCAAGTGGCCTGAAACCTTGGTGCTCTTGGTTACTGAGTAAATGCTGTTACCTCTTGTAATTACCACTGAACTGCCGGGGTTTTACTTGAATTTTTAAAGCATGATTTAACATTTCAGATGTAAACTGAATAATAATGTGGTTGGTAGATGTTAACGATAGGTAAGATGGCTTGTGAACAATAGGTTTGAAAGTGGCTTAAACAATCACCAGCATTCTTTCTGCTAACTCTTCACCGTTTCATTTAATATGAAATATGGTTAGCTACTCACAGTGTTATTTGGCATATTTGCTTTCAAATATCTAACATAAATTGCAGTTCCTTTTTATGCCCCTTTCTTGCGGGAGGGGCCATGTAAAATAGCTTTTGTTCATCTATCAAGTAGGTTAGCCAGATACAACATCCATATTTTGGTTTTATTTAAAGGAAGATGCATTATTTTGTGTTCTATGATGTCTAGGGTTGGCGAACATTCCTAGTGGTTCCAGAGCTGGCTCAGGAACTCATGGTTTGGACGGATAAACGAGCCCTGTACTCTAAACTAGAAGATTTAGACTGCCAGATTGGAGACTTATACAGGTAAGTGTGCATATGTTTAGTACAGTGTTGTGTAGTCCGCCTCTGTGGTCGCTGACTTGAACTCCTATTACCTCTCTCATAGGTTGGCGGTAATGTCTCTTTATGTGAGAAAATTGACACTTTCATATGGAGTATAGGAGTCTAGTACTGGTTCTTCCCAGGTAAACTACCCGCCTGTCAAAATCACCAAAAACACAGTTTGAATGGGTGTTAAACTCCTACAACAAACAAACAATATCTTGTATGATATATAAATAAACCAATTTCAATTGGTCAAAATTACTCCTCTGCTGTTGCCTTAGTCAATACTGCCCTTTTCTATTGAATATCACATCATATCAGTGCTTCATGAGTCGATAATTGTAGACCTTTTATGTTACAGCTTCTTTTTATTTCAGAAATTTAGACAGCGCATGCGAGAAAGGACCAGACATAAGTAAAATACATCAAAAAATAAAGGTAAACTATGTTGTTGAGGAATTGAGAAAGTGATCAACTTGTACTTTACAGAAATTAGTTATTTTAAGTCACATCTAGATTTCTGGTTTGCTGTGATGTTAGGTTACACATTACCTACAAATTCAGCTTTGATAAGAACTATTACTGGGTTATGTACATGAAGGGTTATGGCAGTAACGTCTCTGGTAACTTGGCTGGATTTGTTACTGATAGATAATGTTGTGGTATTGTTGCAGCTTTGAATTGGCTCTGGTCTAAAGGAGTACAGCATATATGATGCTACTGGCAAGTCACAGTGCTTTTGCGGACATATAATCTTTTATGTGATCAATTTCAGAAGCAAGCTTTCACCATTTTGGCCACTTACCAAAATTGAAAAGTTTAAAGGTCAAAATAACTGCACATCAAACACTTTTGTTTGAACCATGCTGAACTCATCAACTTTTTAAATGTGAAAAAATCTTTCTGGTATGGAATATTGACTATTTCCTGGTTGCCACCGGTGTCTGCAGAGAGGTTTCTCACGCAGCAATCATTGACGGTGCTTTCTGTATATTACAGGCTGTCACACATGAGATGGATATGTCCTATGGTATCATTGGAAGTCTGTTTAGAAGTGGTATGTCATAGTTTAATATGTATAGATGTGTGTTTGTGCTATGTGGTGATATTTCATTCTAATTTTTTTACCAAACAAGTCATTGATCATACTTACCCCTTCTTTATACAAAGAGCCACTGAAGCCTCCGGATTAAAAAAAATGTCTTTCAAACTTTGTACACATGTACGTAATCATTACTATACTTTTTTTAAATCTCAAGATACATAACTCTGCTGATGTTTAATTACAGATTATGTCCCCTTAAACAGTAAAAATTATGTGATAGTCTGTCAAGGTGCATTGGTTTGGGGTATAAATCACCTTCTGTGATACTTGTAGTCTAACAGAATACTTTGCATATTGGTTAAAGGGATATCTCTTAAAACAAGAAGAGAAAGTATTAGGATTATGTCACTCACAATGAGCTCATCATGTGAACAAAGATGAAATTAAATTAATAAGGAACCAGTTTTGTCATAGCACATGTACATTCCTATATCTTCATTATGTTTTAAGAGCTTTTAAGCTCAACTGAAGACAGTAGTATTATACCACCTTCAAACAAAATTGAGAGGGGTGGAGGGGCTACATAAGTCACTTTGTTCATCTTTTCCTGTCACCTCCTTTAATTCATATCAGCATAGCGTTATATTTATTCCTAGTACTCATTTCAGACTTGTATGTTTGTACACAGTTATTATACCATTCACTTTCTCAATGTGCTTAACAGTTGTGATGTAATTACGAACTTTGTTCCCATTGTGTCACACTGATGGAAGGTACATTTGTGTAGCAATCACTCTAGTTTCCTTACCTGTTGAATGATGATTGAACCATTTTCACCTTTTCTAATGCTTTTGACCCTGTATTGGGCATTTTTTAACCATTTTCAAACTTTACCTTAAAATTTTGACATTTTTTCCTAATCCTTTGACCTCAATTTTAACCTCATCCAGGGAGTTCGTTTAGTGACCCAGATATGGATATATATGGTAAGATAGAATGTGTGCATCATCCCATCTGTCAGTCATGTCCTATGTATCCTTGCATCATGTGTACTTGCGCTAGACTCCCAGCATCCTCAGTACTTCCTGTAGGAACTTATCGAAATCAGGAAGTTACGTCACATGTACTAGAAAGGGCACTTGCTGAAATACTGGATTTTTAAACGTGTGACATAGTACTAATACAAAGTGTCTTTGTTATTATGGTTCTAGATTGATCGAAGCTAGCTACTGTACCAGCTGGTTCGGGACCATCATTGACAGAGTTACTAATGGGATAACAGCTAGCTATTAGTTGCATGTTACTATATATAGCACATTACCATATCACCTGTATTAAGCAACCAGTATTGAGATACAGCAAAAGTGACAGTTAACTTTATGGTGTATTTATTTCAAAAGTGATGGTATGCGATATAACAATACGTACTACCTTACGTAAAGTGACTGTTCAACACAGGTATGATATTTCAGACTACTGGGTGCTTAAGGCAGGTGACTGTTTATTCCAGATGAATCTTTACACATTTTCAGCTGTATTACATTAAATATTTTCATCTTCATCTTTCGCGACAGGTAAAAGTCATGACATAACAATATTTCATTAATTCTTGCAGGTTTGCAGGTGGTAAAGTTTGCTATCAGACTGCATAAAATTACAATAAACTAATTCATTCAAAACTGTTTTCATTTTGTGCCGGAATGTCTTATCTCATAGTACCAACCTCGGTCTTACAAGTGAAAAGTTGCATTTATTTTGCCCTTCAGCATGGAACTAATGTACAAATGGAGTGTTTAATGTGCAAATGGAGTGTTAAACTTTGCTACACATCCATCAGACCCTCTATAAAATGTTAGATTCCATTCTGCTGCGCCATTACTTCATTGGAACATGTGACAATTTGCATCTTGCCATTTTTTTCATTGCACATTTCTGCACATGTGACGTTTCATATTTCCTAGTTTACGTCAGTATATGCAGCATTCCTTATAATTGGCAAATGTGTTTCATTCCATTATGCAATTGAAATATAACACTTAATTTGTGTTTCCCTTGCTACACTGCTCTGCATATTTTTGTAAAAGCAGCATTTTATTTTGCTTTAAATTATTTCTAATAAACCAATATTTCACTGAGTCAATGTGCAGATGGAATATTTTCCTTTTTTCCTCCACTTTAATTATATGGCATCATTCTGGAAGTTGCCCTTTCAGTTATTGTTTCATTTTGCAAATAGAGCCATTCCATAGTGCAATAATATTATTGTATACTACATGTGCAGATGAATTGTTACACTTTGCCAAAACTTAACTTGATAGTGCAAATACATCAGGATGGAATGTTACACCTTGCCCATACTTCATAAGATATTGCAAATATGTATATAGGTGCATGAATGTGGAAATGAAGTGTTACACCTTGCCCATACTTCATTAGATCATGCAAATGCATCACAGATGGAATGTTACACCTTGCCCATACTTCATTGGATATTGCAAATGCATCACAGATGGAATGTTACACCTTGCCCATACTTCATTAGATCATGCAAATGCATCACAGATGGAATGTTACACCTTGCCCATACTTCATTAGATATTGCAAATGCATCACAGATGGAATGTTACACCTTGCCCATACTTCATTAGATATTGCAAATGCATCACAGATGGAATGTTACACCTTGCCCATACTTCATTAGATATTGCAAATGCATCACAGATGGAATGTTACACCTTGCCCATACTTCATTAGATATTGCAAATGCATCACAGATGGAATGTTACACCTTGCCCATACTTCATAAGATATTGCAAATGCATCACAGATAGAATGTTACACCTTGCCCATACTTCATTAGATATTGCAAATGCATCACAGATAGAATGTTACACCTTGCCCATACTTCATAAGATATTGCAAATGCACCAGTGCATAAATGTGCCGATTGAATGTTACACTTTCCAGTACTTTGTTGCATCATCCCACGGATGCACCATTATATTCTCTTGTCATTGCAATCACTCTTTACAGTTCAAGAAAAGTAGAAGAACATGACAGTGTTTGCAAATACAACAAAACATGAATATATGGAGAAAAAATAGTAGTTGCAAGAACATTGTATCATGTTTGCACCAATATTGGCAAACTTACAATTCTTAAAGCAATTATTTTCAATGAAATTGAAATAGGCAGTTTATGTTTCTATTTATGCACTTCAGTGCTGGAATATGCTTTTCAATTTTGTAAACATTGTCTTGGATACAAGGTAACTGTGTCGTGCTTTAGTTGTAACATTGTATATGCCATAAGCTTCAGCAATTGCTCTGATCCTATAGCAACTTTAAATTATGTCAGATCATAGCAAAAAATGCCCATACTTTGGTCAAGTGTCATGAGGAAGACCATTTAATTGCATCATGGCATGGCAGGACATGAATTGGTACAACTTCTGTGTCAGCAAAATAGCGGACTGTGTGTTGAAAAAAATTATTTAAAGGCTAAATTTCACCCTAGGAACAGATTCACGACAGCAAGGAAATTTTTGTAAGAAATCTTTTTATGGACAAAAGTTTACAATTTGAAACAATAATGAAGATAGGCAATGATCTACAATGTTTGTAATATTTCAGGATCAAGACAGACATTCTTTGCCTCACAGGTGATGAGGTATGCAGACCTGTATGCTGCCTCTTTCCTCAACCTCCTGCACTACCCCTTCTCATATGTGTTCAGAGCCCCAGCGATGTTGGTATGTATTGTGTGTAGATATGTCCCTATGAAACTCTGTAGGTCTAGAGGATGTTGCTGTACAGTGCAAGTTTGAATCCCTGATCTCTATTTTGAAAATTAAATTGTGTTAGATTTTTGTTTACAGTTTTCTCCAATTTTGATGATTTTGGTGTTTTAAGTTTTCATTTCTAGTTTTGAACTGTTTATACAATGTTAAAGCATTTTCTGTCTCCCTATTGCAAATATAAATTTTATGTTACAAGAGGTACAGATGAAAAAATAAACACCATTAGTTGGTGTGAAGATACAGAAATAAATGAACCAAAATAGTAGTAGCTAAAGCTGTTCTATAATTAGACATATTAAATGAAGTGCATGTAGGTATTTTTGTTCAGTGACAATGATAGGGAAAAATGTGTTACATGACAAAAGTTAAGATTCGAGCCTGTACCATTATCAATGCCTTATACCACTCGGTCACCAGAACTATAACTGATATCTCAGTGACTACTCCACCACATGGCAACAAGGACTCTAAGCATGGCAAGAGTTTGACACACTGCACATAGTTGTGCATCATTTAGTGCTTTTGGGACAATTTACGGCCACCACACTGCACATAGCCAGGGCTCTTTTAATGCTGCTGATCTATGTTTGTAGAAAAAGTGTGTGTATCAGTTACAAAACACATAAAATTGCTTTGCATTTTTCGGTAGTTTTATCTCCTTTTGGTGTTTTTGTTATTAGATGCCACATGAGTCAACAGTAGGGCACGAAGATGTTCTGATTTACAACGATATAATTGCCTCACGGTCACGTACCAGTACCGATGGCTCACCAGTTCTTTCCCCTGATACGACAATGAAGCGGCATCCGCTGGAACGTACAGAACCTGTTAGTATACGACGATTTGCGGACACGCCTCGTCAGTTTACACAAGTTCAGGATGATGATAGTGATGGGTCTAAAGATAGTGATAAAGAATCAAAAGAGTTAACTCCCCCTAATGAAATCCAGGAGACAGAGGCTGTGTTTACATAAAGAAAGGGAGCTAACTACAAAATATTGTGACAGCCAGTTACTCTGTTAGGAGGAGGCATTTTTGAAAGCTGAAACTAATGTGGTCTGGACCTGTTTGGGGTTTGGTGTTGTCTGTGTTAAACACGTATTGATGACTTAAAACCAAAGTGTATATCTGATGACTTCAAACCAAAGTGTATATCTAATGTCTTCACACCTCCAGGGTGTAACATACTGACTTTGCTCCGTTTGTCTATGTCAGGAGTTGTTCAAATAACGTTGGTAAGATTTTAGATAAATTTAGTCAAGGTGATGAAAACAGTGTGTAGTTGTGCATTTTTAAAGTATATTTGATTGAACAACTTTTGATAAAAATTTGCCTCATCATGTAAATTGGATATTATGCAGATATATAGAAAGATATTCAGTTTTTATGCTTATGGTAACTATTGAAATGAGGAAGTGCCACCTCTAGATATAAAGTATAAAAAATGAGCAAGAATAAACATCCAGCTGTTTATGGTATATTTTTAAGCTTTAAAGCTTGAAACATAGAGCTTAATCATGATGTGGTATACATATGAACTTTACACCTTGAAATTTAGAGCTTAGTTAAGTCACTGAGACATTTTTGAGCTTTAAGGAATACAATATGGTGTTAATGTTTTTGTTTAAGATGAAGCTTTAACGCTTAAAACATAGAGCATAATCAAAGTAAAGGTGTACATTTGAACTCTTAAGGTGTGAGACTTAGAGCTTGAACAAGTTGAGACATTGTTGAGCTTTAAAGCTTAGTTTAATCAAGATTTAGCTGTAAATTAAAACAAGTGAGTTTAATCAAGTTCAATATGGTATATATTTGAGCTTTTTAATTTAGAACATAGAGAGCTTAATCAAGGCTTTGTAATAAATTGAGCTTTATGGCTTACATACATATAGCTTATTCAAGTATTTTTGTATAGACTAGCTTTTACGTTCATGTTCATGAGACTGTTCTCAGATGTAATTATGTGCAATTATTAAATGATCGCATCATGTACATACACTATGGTAAAATTGTTGGTTCACATATCACACAGACACTGCTGTTACTGTTGAGTGTTTTTTGTCACATGTACATTGTATATCAGTGTTGATAGCATTACAGTATCCTAAGTGACCATTATTATGACAGATAATGCCATACTAGGGGCCAGTATTCAAGAGAATCATGTTGTTTTGAAGTTTTTTTCATCCAAGTCTGGAGAGTTATTTATTGCTTCAGTACGTTGTAATGGTTCATATTGCGTTTGATGTATTGCTTAAGGCATTCTTTTTACTCCACATTTTGTAAAATGAAGAGCATTTAGATTTTGTTTTACGTACATATTATGAGATACTGCCCTGCCCTTATATAATGATTAATATTAGGGTTTTCATCGTCTTAGTCTTAGTTGCCGTCTAGGGAGTCTTATGAGGATTTGTACTGTTCACTGTCCAAGAGGTATCTAGTAACCACTCATATGGACATCTACTGTGGCGAAAGTTAATTTAATAACAAGTGAATACATACCTCAACTGCTTTTCAACACTGCCTTTTATGTTCAGAATTTTGTATTTTGTTTGCTGCCTGTTGTCTTTAAACACCACGGGTGGGGAAGTGACTTTGTTACTTTTAAGGGCGAACAATTTTTATTGATTGTTTCGTTTTGCGACTTTGTTAATATAATTCAGGGTGGAAGACAGAATTTAGGTTATTTCATAATATTCAGTGTGGCATTATAATTGAATTTTTTGTTGGCGAGTTGTTTTTTCTTTTTGTGGGATGCAATGCATATTGATGGCAATTGTTTTATTTGGAAAGAAATTGCATCATAGGAAAGAAATATGAATGCCCCCACCCCACCTGCCACATCATAGGAGCATTATTGCCATTTCATACACTTTTCCTGTTTATACCTTGAATCTTCAACCTTTGTATGAATCGTGGCTTGTTGTTTTTTTTTACACATAGGGGGTACGTGATTTTTTTGTAATGTCCATCAAAATACGCATGTTCCATTTAGCAGAATTGGATGCCCAAGATTGAATGGTATGGAGCAATGTTCTTTCAATGTTCTACTAACTCCTACTCAAAATATGACCTTTCCTTATGTTGAAGAGTTTTATCAATGGTTCTATGGAATCACAGAGAATCATGGGTGAATAGCAGGGATTTGATTTTAAGATTTGGGTACCACTGTTTCTGTACATCATTACACAACATTTACTGCTTTGTTTCTGAAGAAACTCGTGATTTTTAGATCTGTTTGCAGGCTTTCAGGACAATTTGATATTTAAATTTTTCATTTGTCATCAAACAGCTGACATGATTTTATACAGAAAAAATGTAAGGAATTTTTGTTAAAATGTTATTTTGAAGATGTATTACAACCATGGCAGAGTTTTAATTGTAATTGCAATATGAGGCTCAATATGTAATAATTGGCAAATGTTTGAATTCAAATATACTCCTGAAGACAGGTACAGATGATAACTGACATTTTCACATGCAGCAATTTATGTTTGAACCTTGACCTACCACTGCAACATTGCTGACCACTGACATTTTAGAGTGTTGTCATTGAAACAGATGAGATCTTTGACCTGTAACTTTTGTCATATACAAAGGGTTACTGCCATCTGAATTTTCATTGCAAGGTCACTTGATTCATGATGTGAAACTAACTTTGTTAAAAGAAATTTCATTGACCTTGACCTTTTACAGTTAAGATATACATTTTTAAATAGATAATTTTGTTGACTTGCAATTGTAACATCTCGGATACAGAAAGTCTCTGACCTTTGACCTTCCTCTTTTAGGTCATATTGATAGAGGAACTGTTGACCTTTGACTTGCAATAATGAATCTTATTTAAAAACAACGATTTTTGTCAGCATTCTGTTGCTATTAATGAGTACATTGTATATTATATGTAAAAATATTTATATGGTAACTTGGTGGAGGTCACATTTTAGTTAATAATTTATTTTGTCAAAGCAAATATGAGCCCTTCTGTGTGAAAACCAGCAGGAGGCCTTTATGACTGGCTGGATCCAGATTTCAAAGTCTGATCTGAGTCAATACTGTTTGCTGACCCATCAATGACAGACTGCAGGAAAATTATAGCACAAATATAACTCTTCTACGTCTACCTTACCTTGACTAAACTTGTGAAAATAATGGTTTTCACACAGTTTGGCTCATGTGCTATTTAATATGTTAATATGCTTGAAACCAAATAATCAGAAAATTATATATTATACCCAATTCTGTGTTGTTGTTGTTGTCATTTTGTGTTGTTGATTTTCTTCATTAAGGTGTCAGTGAAAGATTCTGTGTTAAGTTTTCATGGATTTTGGTGTTGTTATATAACATGACTTGCTTCATTGATAGTGGCATTGGGTTAAAATTGTCAAAACTTTACTGTGAAATCAGATGGTTTGCATAGAGCATTTACAAGTTCACGATATTTGCAGTTTACTCAACAATAATTCCTCCGTAAGAAACTGCCAGCTTTCTCATATAAAGTTACATGATTGCACATAAATTACAGACTCCTTGGGTGTGGTAAAAGGACAAACCTTATTGATATATTTCACAAAATATTACGCCCTTCAGAAATATCTGATTTCACAGTAAATTGTTTCACTTTGTAAGAATGTATGTTCAGTTTTAATTGTTACATTATTATAGAATGTAGAAACTTTAAGTAGGGGAAGTGTAAGACATCTTTCAAATTGTATGAAATTCATTTGCTTACTTCTGTCTCATTTGTCATGAGTGTGTCATTCAGAAGTTCTGTTTTTCTGTGCCATGTTATACAAGTTCAAATAACAGTAGTTTCCGAAAAAAAGAGATTTTAGTCACATTTTATCCTTTGTTTTTCCCTGTTTTTTCCCCTATTCTTTTGTTTGTTATATCATATTGAATTAAGGGGACATATATACAATACAACAAAAACATACCGGTAAATATTCTAGTCTCATTTATTCATGTTCAGTACTTTTACTAAAGAATATTCAGTTTGATTTTCAAGTATCTGTAAGTGTCATTCAGCTTAGTTCTGCCACATGTGTACTCACAAATTTTATTGTATTTTAGTTAGCAGCAAATTTTATTATTTTATCTTGTATTTTACATTATTGTGAAATTTCTCTTCTTTTGCATTTAATTTTAGCTGCATATAAGTTTTTTTTTTGAAATGCACTTTTAGTTTTTACTTTCACAAAGTCAAAGTTTTCTTTGCTTTTAGTGTAAATGAATGGAACAGAACAAATAAATTGTAGAATACTATAATCTTGTGAAACACTTTATGTAATATTTGGAAATCACACACTCTGACATTTCCATTCTTATAATGGCAGGTTTTGTCACTTTAACCCATACCATGGCAAATTTTATAATTGACCTGCACGTCTGTCAGTTTGGATAGTCTCGATACAGTGTCCAGACTGATCATGATCTGCACTGATGTCAGGAGCTGAGTCCCTCACTGCCAGCAGTGTATGAGTCTGGACAAACAATATTTCAGTTGTAAGTATATAACCATACTTCAAAAAAGAACAAATGAAGATAGTAATAGACTTATAGTATGTGTTTTATTCAGTTTAAGTAATTCTTTTATAGTTGCAATAGCTATTTTTGTTTTTATCTCTTTTGTAGATATATACCTTTATTTTGTAACTTGACTATACTTGCACTATGTTCATTTACATCATTTATATATATACATCATACCTGTATTATGACAATAGCTTTATACTATGCTCTTATATTTGAAAAGTTATTCAGTACATTTTGATTTATGTGAGATCAGCTGTTTGCTTATTCAATGAGATATTTTTTTACAAGGCAGAAGTAAGTAATATTGAATACAGGTATTTGTTGTTTCTTTTTCGTTTTTGTTTCTGCTTTAAGTATATAATGTACATTAATATTCAGTATTTCAGGTAACGAGAGCAATTTTACGAATGAGTCCGCATAATTTTTTAGGATAGCTCTACAAAACAGTATGACAAGGGTGAAGTGAATGTTTGTATCTGTCAGTCCCTCTGACTTTGTCATCAATAGAAGGATTTTGAAATAATTTAAAATGTAGGTGAAGGTCACAATCCTGAGTACTTACAATCCATATAGTACTTAAATGTTTTTCATCTATGGGTATTTTAGTATAATTCAATGCAGAATGCTCCTTGTTAACAGACGCATGTTGCAAGCAAAACCAAACAACCTTATCATAATGGTTGAGGTCTTTATATAAGGGATTAGTTGCTAAAAAATATATGTATAGAATGATAGTATTGAAGGCTTCCATGGAGTTGTATTGCCGATTACTCTTTAAAATCACAATTTAAATCCATAGTTCAGGTGTAAGGCATTGACTTTTATTTTGTTTTAAGAATTTTTAACTGTTTCTTTTTTAAGCGGGAACCAGAAATGTAGAGCAACCACAGAGCAAAATCTCATGAATCTATTCCACGTTGAGATTGTGCAGTTATATTGATAGATGTACTATGTGCAAGATTACCAATACATGATGTTATTTATTTTTCAGACCTGTAGTAAGAGGCTATATTGAAATAAAATTTTAACATACCATAGAGTATTTGTTATACATGTAATTACACCACGATATCTTGTCTCTTTACAGACTTAAATCATTGAGTTTTTTGTGCCTGTGAATAAGAAATTATTCTGTCTGTTAATACGATTATTTTATGTAATCACTCAAAGGTTGAATAAACCAAGGTTAACCTCAGACACATGTATATGTAGATGGAACTAAGTATTAATATCAGGGTCTGTTATACGTAGAAAGACAGTACATTATTATATAGGCTTATTTCAAACTTGACCATGATGTCTGCAGGGAAAACATTGATACAAACTTTCATGATAACTGTAAACAAGAGGGCCATGATGGCCCTATATCGCTCACCTGACTACCATTGGCTATAATACAAGGGGTCAAGATTCTAACATAATTCGTAGAGGTCCACTACACAACGCTAAGTAACATTCCAAATAACTATTCTCTGCCTGTCGGCCTTGTTTTTTTTAAGTTTTCCCTATATAAGCCTAAGTGAAATCAAGTCGCCTTCCTCCCATCCACCCCCCTCCTGGGAAGGGTTAATTTTGACCTGGGGGTCATAATTTGAACAATCTTGGTAGAAGTCCAATAGGCATTTTTACATGCCAAATATCTAATCTCTAGGCCTTGTGGTTTCAGAGATTTTTAAAGTTTTTCCTATATAAGCCTATGCAAAACCAAGTGACCCCCCAGGGCAGGGTCAGTTTGGCCCAGGGGTCATAATTTGAACAATCTTGCTAGAGGTCCACTAGCAAATGCTACATGCCAAATATCTAAGCTCTAGGCTTTGTGGTTTCAGAGAAGATTTTTTTTAAGTTTTCCCTTTATAAGCCTATGTAAAACTAAGTGACCCCTGTGCAGGGTCAGTTTTGACCCGGGGGTCATAATTTGAACAATCTTGCTAGAGGTCCACTAGCCAATGCTACATGCCAAATATCTAAGCTCTAGGCCTTGTGGTTTCAGAGAAGAAGATTTTTAAAGTTTTTCCTATATTAGTACAGTAACGAGCATCGATAACGAAAAACCCGGATCTCGAGGCCTGTCGGTCCCGGCATTTTGCCTATGACCAGAAAATACCGGGGATCGATAACTCGAGAAGCCCGGTCTCGAGGACCTGGTGGCCCGCCAGGTAGATTTCTTACTAAATTACCTACGGCAACTCAAGGTCACGATATCAGATATTCCACCTCGTGGTGCATCATTATTTTGACACGTCTGGGAAAAACTTTTATTGTTAATGATTGTTCTGAATCGTTAATGGCCGTCCAGTGGCTAAAAGTATAAAATGTTATTGCACATTTAAATGCTTAAATCAGTGGATTAAAGCCACTTGTTACTTTTATTGAATAAGAAGGAAAAAAAGAAAATTCTGTTTGGGGGTTGGGGGGCGGGGTTTTTTATTATGAGAACTTAATAATGAGAAGATGGAAATTTTGAGTCTGGGAGACTTTTGATGATAAAGCTTGAGAGGAAATCCCAAACTGCATATTCTTTCTGAATTAGAAATAAACAGAATAGATTGAAATAAACATCTAGCGAAGAACCCGATCTCGGGGATACAGAAGCGAGAGCGGGTGACAAGCAGAAAACCAAAACAGGAACGAAAGCAAATGGAGACTAAGACCATTGAGTAAATACAATGCCATTTGGACGTTAAAAAAGGTCATGACTGAAAGAAATGTGCCTTTTCTTTGTTTCAAAGCTGTTTCATAGTTATCGAGGTTTTACTGTATATGTAAACTAAGTGACCCCCCCTTGTGGGGTCAATTTTGACCTCGGGGTCATAATTTGAACAGTCTTGGTAGAGGTCCACTAGGCAATGCTACATACCAAATATCTAAGCTCTAGGCCTTGTGGTTTCAGAGAAGATATTTAAAGTTTTTCCTATATAAAGCCTATGCAAAACCAAGTGACCACCCGCACGGGGTCAGTTTTGACCCGGGGGTCATAATTTGAACAATCTTGGTAGAAGTCCACAAGACAATGCTACATGCCAAATATCTAAGCTCTAGGCCTTGTGGTTTCAGAGATTTTTTAAGTTTTTCCTATTTGTTGCCATAGCAACCAGAGTTCTGCATGAAATGGAATTCTTTTAACAACTTTGATGGAGCTTCATGCAAGGAACATCCCTCCCAAAGTCTCATCAACATTGGCCCAGTGGTTTCAGAGGAGATGTCGTTTGAAGGAAATGGTGGACGGACGGACAGACGTACGCCGGGCGGAATGCGATCCTAATAGCTCACTCTGGCACTTTGTGCCAGGTGACCTAAAATCTGGGT
Source organism: Saxidomus purpurata (assembly GCA_022818135.1). Classification (NCBI taxonomy): domain Eukaryota; kingdom Metazoa; phylum Mollusca; class Bivalvia; order Venerida; family Veneridae; genus Saxidomus; species Saxidomus purpurata. The sequence goes on from JAFMSR010000014.1 coordinate 16,867,827, forward strand.
GCAAATTGTTTCCTCTATTGTTCACAAGGTTATTGCTGTAATTCAACTAAGTGGTCTAGTTTTCAACCCCCACCCCTGAAGTTAATCAACACAAATATTCCATCCAGCTTTCACGATTATTTAGTGCAAAACATGGCCTCTTGAGCGTGTTCACAAGGTTTTTCTATTATTTGACCCATTTTCAAACTTGGCCTATAGTTATGAAGACAATAATTATTCTGACCAACTTTCCAATGATTGTTTATGAAATATGACCTGTGGAGTGTTCATGGAGTATATGTGACATACAACTAAAGAGCCATGGATATCAGACAAGCATAATAGCCCTCCTTGAGCACTTTGTATTAGTGGGCTAAAAACAAGGTCATCAGGTCATATCCAAGAAAAGCTGTATTTAGGTCCTGGAGGCTACATCTGGGATCTGAACACGAAAAAGAGTAGCCAGATTGTTACATTATTTGATGATCTGGTGTGGTAAACACAAGGTCAATAAATTGCTCATTTAGAAACTCAATTAAAATATAAGTAAGCTAGTTATTATGTAATTTGGTTAAAGCACCCTCAGGATTTCTAGAAGTTTGAAAGTAAATAAAGGAATATACTCAATTTACAATGTATACTGATTTACAACTCTGGATGTGACGGGACAAGGCTGATCCTTAGAAAGCACCCCCTCCGCAACCTGTTAGGAAGGGCCATCATCTCACTATACCTTTCACTTGAAGTAAGTACAGGTATGTCAACAAAAAAAATTCAAAGCAAACAGAATTGTGAAGGTAACTTTTATTAAATTCCAAGACAAAGCATTAACAGTTAATGGCCTGCATTAACAAACATCTGAAATACATAACAAAGTAATTGTGACATGATAAAACAAGGTTACTGGTCAATCGAGAGGTATCGTGCATGTAAAGTTGCAATAACAACAACTGCATCAAAGCAGTCAGTAACGGAATGAAACTAAACTGGCCACTTACTAAAAGTGGTTGCTTAGTACAGCTGTACTTAATATACAACTTGCTGTCTGGGATGCATCAGTTTCTGTTTTAAGCAAAGGGAGCTTATTGCATGTGACCACTAACACAGACTCGCCCGTACAGTAAAAACTTGTGAAGCAGTCGACTAAAAGACGCAACAAAAGAAGCTGTTGAAGGCAAGCAGATACTTTAAACAGTGTGTATGTAACTATATAATGACCTTTGGTATGCAGCAATACTGGCTGCTAAATACTAGTGACTGCTTCATCAAAACTGCTGACACATTTCTCATTTTTTTCACATGAAAGCCTTTATTTGTTGTAGAAAAATGTTCATTCATGAATTTCTGGAAAATTCTGCTTGTATTATGTTCATGCTCCTAGCATTTACCATAATCTGGTATACAAGTCACATACTTTAAACATCTCTTTGCTTAAAAAAAAAATGTAGACAAATTATGGATCAAAGGAATTGTTTTCTCTTCTTTCTCTTGATATTTAACCCTTTCCCCACAAAATTTCTGAAATGTACTTGTCCATCTTTCAACTTGGACAGTACTTTTAACTATTCAAAGGGGTGACTGATCGGATAGCAAACAGTGCAGATCATGATCAGACTGTAACCACTGATATGGCAAGGTTTAAAGCAAGACCTTATTTTAAAACTGTCAATACTTGTAAATGTACATTCTAAACAGAAACAATATCCTTAGTATGTCAAATGTTTCAATTTGTATTTTCAATATCACCTATTAAAACACAAACTCCTTGACCTTATGTCTTGGATAAGCAAGGCATGATGAAAACTGTTCCAACTTAATACAGAACAAGGTATAATACTTTTACACCAAGCCCTCCATTTGTTGAAGCACTTTACAACACATCCTGACTGACCAGTACCATATTCAGCATGCTTTGTGTAAGGAAATACATACATGTACAATCTGAACATAGTCACATAAAAACATGTGTAAACACAGCAAGTAAACAGTGTGAATTACAATCATAAACTACAAGATATATCAACAATAAACAGTAAATTAATTCTAGAACAAAATTTTATCATACACTTTATTAAAACTAGCATTTGATTCATATTAATGGACAGTCAACTGCCAGACAGTATCCACACTCTTCTAACTGGATAAGAAATCTTTCAATCATTTACATGATCTCAGTTGACCTCAAATCTCAAGCAAGTCTCCTGAAATACCTCAGTTCTCAAACAAGTTTTTCATATGACCTCAGTTCTCAAGCAAGCCTCCTGAAAGATCTCATTTTCAAGCAAGTCTTCCCCTTATCCTTATTTCTCATCACCTCACTTCTCAAGCAAGTTTTCCCTATCATCCTAAGTTCTCATGCCAGTCTCTTGACATGACATTGATTCTGAAGTAAGACCTTCACTTAACCCCAGTCTCAAGCCAGCCACCTGAAAGACCTAAGTTCTCAAGCTGGTCTTCAGACATCATCTCAGTTCTCAAAACCAGCTTTCCAACACAACCTTATTTCTCAAAGACAATCTCTTGAAATCACCTCAATTCTCAAGCAAGTTTTAACTTAACCCAAGTTTTCATGTCAGGCAATAAATAGCCAGTTTTCTCCAACCATTCCCCTAATATGATTATCTCAGTTCCCCGAAGTCCCTCAAAGGTCTCTGACATTTTCTCAAAAACTCAAGCCAATCTCTTGGCAAGACAGTCTCTTATCTAGACTTAAATTCTCAAGCCAGCATTTTCACCTCAGTTCTCAAGCATGTTGTTCACTTAACCTCAGTTCTTGAGTCTGAATCTTGATAAAGTCTCAGGTCTCAATCAAAGGCATCACATAACCTCAGTTTCTCATATCACCTCAAGAACATCTTTGCTTTTCAAGTAATCCTAAAACTTTCAACATTTTCAGTGTCAATTCCAGATTGAAACAACAGTCAAAGTTATGTCAGCATTTTTAATGTGTATTTTCAATAGAACTAACATCTCAATAATAACATTTCTGACAGAGTACATGGGAGAGTAACATTCGCTCTATAAGTTTGAAGCATTGCAATAAAATTTTAGTGCAATTTTGCAATGAAAATTAAGGTGAACTTGATAAAAATGTGGAAAATACAGTGGAACTTCCGAAAACCGGACCTTCCGAATACCGGAAACTTCTGAAAAACGGACCAGTCTTAAGTCCCGAAATTTACTCCTCTATTTTCTATGTTAAATGTACTTCGAATACCGGAACTTCCAAATTCCGAACGATATTTTCGTAAATTTTAACTTATCTCAGTACAAATTGTCTTCCAAAAACCGGACACTAGAAACACTCGGATCATAAATTAATTGTCTCCGGCAAAATGATTGCCATTGTTCGGCCAATTAACGGTTATCGTTTATTTTGACACGTGTTAGAATCACAACCTGTCAATCAAAGGATTAAGAATGTAACATAAGTATGTAATTATTAGATAATGATATCGAATAAAGAAAGGATCGGCGGATTAGTGTTAGGTGAGTGAAAATTGAGAAAATTAATTTTGACGAAAATATATATCATTTTGGAAAAAAAATGCCCGAGACAAGTCCGAAACGTCGTAGAATTTAACTGTCCCTACAGGACAGAATTAAAATAATTTGTGAGTTTGAAGTGGTTCCAAAACCAACTCTTGAGGTGTGCGTTTTATTTTGAAATTTATTTAACATGATATTGAGCAAAAAAATTCTTGAAGTACAAATATTTCTTATTTTCCCCA